>PVIU01000426.1:210474-326342 GCA_004026605.1 Ondatra zibethicus | reverse complement strand
ACTCAGCCTTAGATCTGTACACGTGTGTGTGTGTGTGTATGTGTGTGTGTGTGTGTATGTGTCTCACCTTAGACCCGACACCTTGCTCTGAGTATGTGTGTGTATGTATGAATGTGACTCAGCCTTATACCTGTACACGTGTGTGTGTGTGTGTGTGTGTGAGAGAGAGAGAGAGAGAGAGAGAAAGAGAGAGAGAGAGAGTGTTGGTGTTTTCAGGACCCTGGTTCTATCCTGCAGCAGTCTCTCACTTTGGGTTGTTTTAGGACAATGTTTCTATCAGACCCTCTAGATCTGAGCTAGAAGCTCGCTGTGGAGCTTCCCCTAGAGAGCAGGGACCAGTGGCATTAAGCCAGAACTGGTCACTGAAGTGGGGACAGGGTCTTCTCACCCCAGTTTGGTGGATCATCAACCGTGAAAGGGGCTGCGTTCACATGCGCATCTCAGTTGCTGTCTCCCGTGGTCCTGGCTTTCCTTGACATTTAATCATTTGTCTGTTGTTTCCTGGCTTCTCTCAGCTAATAGCAAGGCAGTTTGGCTTTTTGTCCATGCCTCTGTTTAGGGCATAGATAATGTTTTATCTATTCAGTCCAGATATTGGAAGACTTGTCTCTGGCCTTCTAGAACATTTTAACTATTGTCCTCCAAGACTGGCCTCTGTTCTCTTTCCTGGGCCGCCCCTGTCACACTTTTGATGTCCTCTTTCCCATCTCTAACCTGGCTCTGTGCTGCTGTTGAGCTCCCTGCTGTTCCACCTATCACTTTGTGGGAGTAACCAGCCTGGGAAATGTGTTTTACAAAGCTGCCCTTCTCATTTATGGAGGCAACAGAGCGGCTTTGGCATCTGATGATAGTACAGCATGAACTCCCGATGCCGTTTCAAAGAGGCCAGTTCCCTCCTGGCTCCCATGATTTGTTTCATGTTTTCTCTGAGATCCCCCTACTCCATGCCTCCCATGACTATCCACAACCCTCCCTGCCAGCCAAACCCTGTTCACTGCCTCTCACCCTCGCTGGTCTCTGTCCTCCCTGGTCTGACTCTTGCTTGGGGTCAGGTGTGTCTTTGTATCCATTCTGATTTGGCCAACTATACTCACTTTGAACCCTAAGGGGGAACCTCTTTCTTATTTTGATGCATGCCCGCCACCTTTTCAGAATGTCTGAGTATGACTACGTTGCTTTCATAACAGGTTATTTTAAATTGGTTTTAGGTTAAAGGAAAATTGAGAAGAATCCAGAAAGTTCTCATGTACCACACCCAGGACCCTGTGACATCTCACACAGTATGGTACACGTGTCACAACCAAAGACTTGGTGTTGATGTGAATATCTATAGCCACTAGTTGGTGCTCCTTAGTGTTTACATGCTATCTTTCTTCTGTCCCAGGGCCCCAGTCTCTCTGTCAGCTGTTACAGCCTGGGAAGTGCTGGTTAGGGGTTTTCCTTAGTGGGGACTTGCCTGTCATGCTTCTCCTGGTTGGACTGACATCATGGACGTGTCAACAGTGGCAAGGAGACACTATTCATCATTGCTGCTGGTAGCCTAAGGAGCTCCCGTCGGGATTGTCCCCCAGGTAAAGCTGCCCCTTGACTTCACCTCCTCAGCGTGGGCCAGAATGAGGCAAGGTCCGCAGATTTAAGCAGAGGCAAAGGACTGCCTGTGTATTTGTCACCATCCCATGCTGAGGCAGAACATCTGACAGAAGCAGCTTTGTTTTGACTCAGTTTGAGGATACAGTCCGTCATGGCAGAAGGCATGGCACCGCTGCCACATTGTATCTGCACTTAGGAAGTAGAGCAGGGGAACGCTGGTGCTCAGATCACCTCCCTGCTTTTATCCAGCCTAGGACTCCAGCCCAGGAGATGATGGTACCATTCACATTTAGGATGGATTGCCTTACTTCAGTTACCCTAATCTGGAAACGCCTCTACAGACATGCTCAGAGTCTTGTCTTGTCTGGGATTCTAGATTCCAGTTGACAATCAATATTAATAAACATAGTACACACTTTGGGTTTTCTTTTTTAAAAAATACTTATTTTATTTTTAATTACATGTGTGGGCTGGTATGTGGGTGTGTGTACACAAGTGCTGGCGTCTGTGGGAGTCAGAGGTGTTGGGCCTCCATGGAACTGTGATGAGCTGTCTGAGTAGGATTCTGGGAACTGAACCCGGGTCCTCTTAGCCACTAAGCCACCTTTTCAGCCTCAGCCCTTGAAATTTAAGCATGTGCATGAACACACACACACACACACACACACACACACACACACACACACACACACACACAGGAGAAGGACTTTAATGGAAGGACAATAGTCTGCACCCAAGATGGGGCTTGGGCTTCCTCCATAGAGTTGGCCCTGCATGTCCTAGCAACAGCTAAAGATACTTTGTGGCTTTTAATGTTACATTGCTCAAAGAATGTGTTGTACACAGTTTAAAGGCAAAGTTTTAAACTATGAGCTGATTACACTATTTCTTTACAAAGTTTTGTTTTCATAGATAAAATTGTAATGTGGTTTAATGAGGTGCATCCATTGGGTTGGGGGTGAGAGGAGAGCTGATAGGATTAAATCTAAAGTCTGGACATCCTGGTTCTGAGTAAGCACAGTTCACTTGTTTTTTTTTTCTTCTTCTTTTTTTGGTGAAGTAGTGGGTTTTATTGGGGTTCTAAAAGAAACAGAAGCAACTCAAAGACAGCTGCCTCCCACCCAAAGCTCAATGCAGCATGGGAGACATGGGAGACAATGTACTAGAACTGCAGAACCTGAAGGCAGCTCAATGTTTTGGAGAGCAGTGGCACAGTGGATGTGAGCCTCTTCCAGGTAGCCTGGCTGGGCTCATGCTTCTAGGCAGCTTAGCTGATCTACCTGGTCCAGATCAAGCTGAGAGTTCATGTTGTCTCTGCTTCTTCTACGTGGCTTAGTTGGGTTGAGCCTCTTAGACACCCAAGCTTTCCCGAGAGTCTCTCTGTGGTCCTTAGAGTTATATGTTTGCCGGACTCTTTTGGATCTTGTTAGGGACTTCCTGAAGCATTCATATTGCTTATTTCGTGAGCTCAAGGAATACTCCTGCAAAGTGGAATCTTTTCACCTTCCCTTAGAACATCCTGTGTATTAAAGAGCTTCCTTCCAAGATGGAAGTTTTTTTTTTTAAATTTTATTTTATTGAGCTATACATTTTTCTCTGCTTCTCTCCCATCCTCTCCCTTCCCCTTCAACCCTCTCCCATGTTCCCAATTTATTCAGGAGATCTTGTCCTTTTCTACTTCCCATGTAGATTAGATCTATGTATGTCTCTCTTAGGGTCCTCATTGTTGTCTAGGTTCTCTGAGACTGAGTTCACTTGTTTTTAACAGCCTCGTTTTCTTTAGAAAAACGCACTCTGTGTAGCCAATTGTGATGTTATCAGCCGGGCTGGCATTCCAAATCTTTGTTGGATTCTGGAATGGGTACCTCTTTCTTGCTATGTTTCCTTAATTTCCCCCATCTTTCTGTCCGGCCTCAGTTCCCGGAAGGAGGACAGAGGTGGGACCCATGGTCCTCTCCACATATCACCTCAAGGCTGCACACTCTTGGAAGGCTCCTTGCTGCCCTGCCCCTGCTGTCCTGGAGGAGCTGAATCTGCCTCTCTCATCACTGCGACACTGTGCTCATGTGCCTCACGGTTTGTGTGGAGGTGTCATGGGTGGTGACAGGCGAGAAGGCTGTGCAGGAGGCCATGTGGAGATGACACTGGGGTCTGACTGTAGCTGACAACTCCTGGAACTGGAGGAGGCAGCAAAAGACACGGCCCTACTCACCCCTCATTTTGTTCTTCGCTCCCCTCCCCTCTAGAATCATTCCAGAATAAATGCCCAGCATTTCCAACCGCCATTTGTGGTGCTGACCACAGGAAAGTTACCTCCTGTCCCCCCACTCTTACCTAGCCTATCTTCCCTTACCTATCTCTATCTTACCCTCGGACGCTGTCTTCCCTTACCTATCTCTATCTTACCCTTGGACACTGTTTTTGGGTTTCTATTGCTGCAAAAAAACACCGTGGCCAAAAGCAACTTGGGGGAGGAAAGGGTTTATTCAGCTTATATTTCCACATTGCTGTTGCACACCAAAGGAAGTCAGGACAGGAACGCAAGCAGGGCGGGAACCTGGAGGCAGGAGCTGATGCAGAGGCCGTGGAGGAGGGCTGCTTACTGGCTTGCTTTCACCTGACTTGCTCAGTCTGCTTTCTTATAGAACCCAGGACCACCTGCCCAGGGATGGCATTACCCACCATGGGCTGGTCCCTCCCCCATTGATCACTAACTGAGAAAATGTCTTACAGGTGGATCTCATGGAGGCATTTCCTCAATTGAGGCTCCTTCCTCTCTGATGACTCTAATTTGTGTCAAGTTGACACATAAAACCAGCTGGTACAGACACCAATCAGTGGCTTCTTCATCCTACAGAAGCAAGCTGTTGTGGCTACTTGCTATAAGCGGTGGCCACTTTCTCTTGTCCTTTCTGACCACAGTCTACTGAGGACTCTCACGTATTCCTTTCACGATATAGGGCACTGAAAGGCAGAAGGAACCCAGCTGTGCTTCCTGCAGGAAGAGTCCCATGGAAGCCAGATCATTAGACCTACAACCCTTGGTGACTGCCTGCAAGCATCCTTAATAGGGATCTGCTCTCACCTGCCCCAGTATCCAGGGAATAGGAGAAGGGCCCTTGGATCTTGGCCATGGATTTAAAGCATGCCCCATTCATAGACAATGCCTAATGGCTCCAGACCAGTCTCCGGAGGCTCTTTCTAGGCTAACTGGAGCACAGACATTCATTGGCACAGAGGAATCCACTGACAGAGCCAGAGCCATATTGCTTTTTGGGTCTAGTGAGGGCCCTTCACAAATGATGCTGACTGGGTCACCATAGCTGTGAACAGGTCATCTGTGGGACTGCAGAGAACCATGCTGGCAAAAGGGTTGGCCTAGAGAAGGCAGTACACATCCTGAGCACACGTTTGTCCCCACTAGCTCTTGGATCTCTGTGACTGGAGTATCACAGCTTCAGTTTCACCCCCTCTTTCCACTGAGCCCTCCATGGTGGAAGGAGACTGGCAGAGTCAGCTTTCTTATATGGTTGCCCAGAAATCACAGGACAGTCAGAATTGGTAATGGTGACCACCAAACAGGCCTATGCAGGGGCTGCCCAGGTTGTTGAGCCCGTATGAAGCTGCTCTCACACCCAGTTTGTCATAGAGTCTACTCTCCAGGGGCTGAGAGAAAGGTGACTGACTTATTTCCATTGAACACCCCCACAGTGAATATGTGCATGGGTGACGGACACCCCAGCACTTAAGTGCACTTTTGGGGAGCCACAGAGCCCTTTTCCAGGCAGGCCTGGTCCTTATCTTCAAATTTGCTCTTTTCAAGTTCTGGGGCAAGCAACCACTGGTATATGATCTACAGTCAGAATCTCCTAGAGGACAAAAATACTCAACTTCAGTTGGAAAGACTAAGGAAGGTTGTGGTAGAGCTGAAGTTGGACCTTTGCACCTTGCAGAGAGGACTAGAAGAAGGCTGTCCTCAGCCACAAATGCCAGCAGATGCCTGGAAAGCTAAGGCCAGAAGCTAGCGAGGGTCAAACCCGAAGTCAGTGGAGTTATCTTAGGCCTAATTAATAGCAGAATTCATGTAGGGTTATGTGTGTATATGTATGAATACATACACATTCCAATACACATGTGCATGTGTGTGTGCACACAGACCTAATTTAAACAAAGAAAAGCAAATTTGAAGCTAACAAACGGAAAAAGGACAACAAAAACCAGACACAAAAAAGGTTATAAATAAAGAGAATTCAGACAGACTGAAAGTTTCCTTGGAAAGTGTGCCTCATCAAGATTGCCTCAAGGCAAGAAAAAAAAAAGTCTTGACCCCAGTTCCTTCCTCCCACAGCTTGGGGACTAGTGGTTTTGCAGAGAATGCTGTAAACATCCAAGGCACTAATAACACCAGGGCTCTGTAAATTTTTCCAGAGAGAAGAATATGAGAAACTCCCCAATACATTTTCATGAAGCTAGATTTGTATCAAAATCTATCAACAAACCTCAGAATCTGCCTCTGTGGGTACAGATGTGGAGCCCAAACACGAGCCAGACACTCAGCCTCATCCCACAGAAGAGTCACCTCTGTAACAGATGGGAGCACACTGGAGAGACAGTGGCTATAGATGATGCTACAGGACATGGAGTATCTAATAGAGAAACCGGGACTGTGGAGATGGCTCAGGTGGAAAGCCAGTTGTGTGGAAATGTGAGGTCCTGTGTTCAGATCCCCAGGATCTGCAGAAAAACTGGGCTTGGTGCCGGGCATCTGTAACCCCAGACTGGAGAGGGACAGCTGGCCAGCCAACTTCACCTAACCGGCAAGTTCCAGTTTCAGTGAGAGAACCTGTCCCAAAAATTCAGGTAATGACTCCAGAGTTGTCCTCTGGCCTGCACACACACTCAGGACAGTGAGGGCCATGGGCCGTGGGGACATGGCTACAGAAGGTTAGGGTAGAAGTAGGGCAACAGAGGCCGGGAGGACTAGCTTGGTAGGGTACCCAATGCTGTGACTGGTGGGGGGCGCAGATGAGGAGCACGTCTTCTGAGCTAAAGCCTGAGGCTGGTAGAGAAAGCAGAGGCAGGGTGGGGCTTTTGGTCTTGGGAGGAAGGGCTGCCTGAGCATGGCCTGCAAGGCTGGGAGATGACAGGCTGTAGATGAAGTTGGTCCAAGTGATTGGGCCCATCAGAGAAGAAGATCTGAAGGTTCCTGTCCTCACACTGCCCACTTCTGGCTGGGAGACCGTCCCTAACAGGGAACCTACCACACACCAAGTCACCTAGATGTATCTAAATCGGGTACAGCTGTGCTATTAGAGTGCGAGGTTTGATTCTAGAAACATTGGATGCCGTGGAGAATGGTCAGTGCTCTGTGATCCTGATGGTCTGAAAACTTCACACTGCGAACTGGACACCAGAGTTCCTTTACTGTTGGGGAACAGAAGTCACCGGCCTTCTGGCATGGGGGAGCTGTGCACACGTGATGGAGTATGGAATGCCAGAGTGCCACTCCAAGCAGCATCTGCAGGACCCTGTAACCTGGAAACTATCCCAGCTTTCTGTTTACAACTCCCTCCCTCCCTCCCTCTCTCTCTTTCTCTCTCCCTCTCTCTCTCTCTCTCTCTCTCTCTCTCTCTCTCTCTCTCTCTCTCTCTCTCTCTGTGCGCGCGCGTGTGCCCGCATGTAGGAGGTCAGAGGTCAACCTGTTCTTAGGTGCTGTCTCTTTGCTTTTTGAGCCAGAGTCTCCCCCTGGCAGGGGGTCGCTGTTTAGGCTAGACTGGCTGATCAGGGAGCCCCAGGGATTTGCTTGCCGCCATCTCCCTAGGACTGTGATTTCAGGTGCACATCTTTAATGCGGGTGCAGAGGATTTAACTCAGGTCCTCATGCTTGCCTGGCAAGTACTTTACTGATTGGCTCATCTCCCGGTGAAGCTGGCAACTGCCAAACTCATGAGCATTGATGAGCTCAGGGTCGATCTCTGTAGCCCCAAGTCCTGAGTACTGGGGTAACAGGCAGGCGATGTCACACCCAGCATTTGAGGCCATGTGAGGTGCTCCATAGTGGGGTTACCATGGAGGCCTGTTGTGGCTGCATCTCTTTCTCCTGTAGAGCCTCAGGGCTGTGTGTGGGGTCTTTCTCCAGCTTGTGACAGTTAATAATGCCAGTGTCCTCTCTGTTTTCCCCAAGGGAAGTCACCAGCACAAGGAGACACGCGACAGCGGAGGCTTGTGTGCGGCTTGGCAAGCCTCTTACAAGCTTCCGTTCAGGCTGATTACTGCTTGTGGGGACAAAGGGACAGGTGTAAGGCCCACTTGAGAAAGAGTTGAATGTTTGAGTGATATATTTGCACACTGCCTCTAGAATGGATAACTAGTTGCTTTATCTCCAGAGTCCCGGAGCCTGGCTCCCTCAGCATCCACCCAGCAAGGCATCTGTGGCCACCACCACTGTGCCTGTGCGAAGACTCCGCAGCGATTTGGCCTTGCTGGGAATTCAAACATTTGTTTTTGCAGGCTGCGCTCTGCGGGCCACTCTGCTTCTGCATGGCCCCGTCCCTCTGCTTATAAATGGCTCTAATGGTTCAGCAAGAGGCTACACTTGAAAGTGTCCTGCACATGGTGGCCGTTCAACAAATCCTATTAGAAAGATTCAGTTCACTGCTCAATGATTGGAATGTGGGGTTGTGGGGCTCTGGGGTATACTGTTGTGTAATCCACACTCCTAGAACTGTATAAAAGTCCCCGCAGTACAGCAAGCTCACAGTCCCCCCCCCTTAAGATGACCTACCTTTCCCAGAAAGGAAAACATGGTATGTACTCACTCATAAGTGGATGTTAGCTGTAAAGAACTATTGGAAAAGGGATGCATCTCAGAGTCAGGTAGAAACCTGGTGCAAGGAAATCTCCTAGGACTCCTTGCAATAAGGGACAAGTAGCCTGAACTGGCCATCTCCTGTGACCAGGCAAGACTTTCAGGGGAGGGATTAGGACACCAACCAAGCCACACAACCCTTGACCTGTCCCGCTTATGGGATGTGCTGGGGTAAGGGTGGCCTAGAGATTGAAGGAGTAGCCAATTTATGACTGGTCCAGCCTAAAACCCATGCCAGGAGAGTAAGCCCATCCCTGACACTGCCTGGAGTGCCAGGACCCACAGGCTGGATGACCCAGAGACTTAGGATAGAACCAAACACCGCTGGAGAAAAAAATGCCAATATAATATTGCCTAATGATATTCTGCTATACTCATAGATTTGTGTCTACCTCAATTGTCGTCAGAGAGTTTTCATCCAGCAACTGTTGGAAACAGATGCAGACCTACAGCCAAACATTAGACAGAACTTGGGGAATCCTGAAGAAGGGGAGAACCTGAAGGGTCAAGGACACCAGAAGAAAACCCACAGAATCAACTAACCTGGACTCATTGGTGCTCACAGAACCTGAACTGACAACCAGGGAGCCTGCATGGGATTAACTTAGGCCCTCTGCATTTATGTGACAGTTGTGTAGCTTGGTCTTCTTGTGGGACTCCTGATGGTGGGAACAGGGGCTGTCTCCAACTCATTTACTGGCTTTTACAACCCTATTCCTCATGCTGGGTCGCCTTGCCCAGTCTTAATGCATGGGAGGTGCTTAGTCTTACTGCAACTTGATATGCCATGTTTTGTTGATATCTATGGGAGGCCTGCCCTTTTCTGATGAGAAACTGAGGAGGAGTGATTTGGGGGGTGGGAACACGGGGTGGGAATTGGGGGAGGGACTGGGAGGAGAGGAAGGAGGGGAAACTGCTTACCTTTGCAGCCTGGCAAGTCTCACATGACAGTCCGTCCTGATGTCAGGGCCTTTCCCCTCTGTAACTCCTGTTTCTGATCATCCTTCGTGTTGACTTGTGAGAACATATTCAGGATGACAACCATCTTGCTGTTCATGTGGCCATTAATTGAGTTATAATAAGAGGACATCTTTTCTCTTCTTACTTTCTTTTTGGTTCCATGTTTTCACCACCATAACTTTAATCCCTTTTGCATTAAAATGTCAATTCCTCTGCATTTATTTGTAAATATTTTAGTATGCATTTCAAAACAAGAATGTATAATGGATTATAATGAACTTAAGTTATTGCCATAATGGGGCTGAATTGATTAATCATTTTGCCAGAATTAGTGGTTTTGTGGTTTGCCATGGAATCCTTACCCATTCTGAGATTATGGTTTCCTTTACGGCTTTTAGATTTTAAACTTTTTCCCTTTTCAATTTAAACTTTAGTCTGGTGGGATTCCAGTTTTGTGCATGAGTAATCAGAGCCTGTCGGTCTTCCCATCATGTGTCAAGGGAGCCCCTCTCCAGGCACAGCGGCCATCTCCCCGCCTTCATGGTCACTATACAGTGGCGAGATCCCTTCTGGACATTCATTCTCTGTTTCTGCTCAAAGTTACCTGCTTTGGACCTGATGTCATGGCACACACCTGTAATCCCAGCACTCGGGCGGCAGAGGCAGGTGGGTCTCTATGAGTTTGAGCCCAGCCTGACCTACAGAGCGAGTTCCAGGCCAGCCAGGGCTACACAGAGAGACCATAACTGTGTAATGGCTGTGGTCTGGCAGAGCGAGTCTTTCTAACTTGTTCTTTGTTTGTTAATTGGTTAATTTAGGAAATATTTACTGAGATTTTCCAAAGTGCCTAGTCTGGTCTTAGGCCCTGGAGAATCCATCAAAGAAGAAAAAATAACAATGAAAGTCTCTGTTCTTATAAAAGAAGACAAAAGAGAAAGAAAAAAACTCATGAGAAATAGGGAAACTGTTGGATCTGGGGAGACAGCTGTCTGCAAGATCAGAGTTAGATCCCCAGAACCCATTTTAAAAATTTATACTTATTTGTTTATTTGTTTGTTTTGAGACAGGCTCTCTCTATGTAGCCTTGGATGCCCTAGAATTCACTATGTAGACCAGGGTGGCCTCAAACTCAAAGAGATCTGCTTGCCTTTTCCTCCTGGGGGTTGGGATTAAGGGTGTGTGCCACCAAACTCTGACACCAGAATACATATTTTTAAAAGCCAGGTACAGTGGCTCCTGCTTGTCATCCAGAGAGTAAAGGCGTGGAGAGGAGGAGTGCTGGGATTCACTGGCCAGTCAGTCTAGCCTAATTGGTGAATTCCAGGCAGGTGAGAGACCCTGCCTCAAAAAAGGATAACACCAGGCGGTGGTGGCACACACCTTTAATACCAGCACTCGGGAGACAGAGGCAGGTGGAGCTCTGTGAGTTCGAGGCCAGCCTGGTCTACAGAGTGAGTTCCAGGACAGCCAGGACCACGCAGAAAACCCGTCTTGATAATCAAAAATCAAACCAAACAAACAAACAAAAAGATAAAAGCATGCTACCCCAGGAGAGGAGGAGGAATGGAAGGGGAAAAGAAGCTGGAGGATTAGGAGGGAAAGAGGAGGAGGCATGAAAGAATAGAGAAGGGAGGGAGATGTAGAAGAGGAGAATATGAAGGAGGAGGAGGGGAGGAAGAGATGACTGGGGAGCAGTAAATAAGCTTCCAGGAGGGACAGCCAGGTGGGCTGGAGTCCACACACTGCTAAGGCAGATGGACAGGCAGGCAGATTGGTAGACAGACAGAAGGCAGACAGGTGGTCAGACAGGTGGATGGAGGAGCCAGTGGTCTGTCCACATTTGGGGGTTTCTTGCCCAATACTTCTCGACAGGTGCTAGTTCTCAAGGTCTGGCGCATATGTTAGCAGTGAGCTGAATTCTGAGCTGGTTGAACTAAAATGAACTGAAATAAATTCAGATCGCTATCGAGTTGGATTTGGACTGAGCTGAACTGAACTGAGCTGAACTACAGTGGATTCGAGTTCCATTGGGCTGGATGGAGTCTGCTGAGATGGGAGCCTCAAATTCAAGCCTGGAGTTGAAGCACCCCTGCTCCTCAGCATCTCCTGTGGGTGTGGGGTCTCTGCCTGGCCTGCCATGGGGACCCTGCAGCTCTATGGGCAAGGGGGCACATCTGCACAGGGCTTGCATGGTGTGTAGATACTGAGCAAGGTACATGCTCACTTATGTACCATTTGCAGGCCAGCAGGACCTGGGAGCCTTTGTCCCTGGAGCAGGTACCAGGGACTCTGAACTTGTAAGGAAAGTACTATTGATCTTCCTCTGGCCCTCCTCTGTAAGCTACTTACCTAGGGCCTGGACTCCTGCTGTTAGCCCTTTGAAAGTGTAGCCCCCTGCATGGAGGCCTCGGAAGAGTGCTTTTGGCCCTGCAGTCACTAAGTCCCACCGCTCTGTGCAGCCACAGTCGACATCTGTTGAATGCTCCCATGGAGGAGGCATTCACAGCCTCTCAGCCAACTGTTTCCCTGTTATTTATCTGACCTGGTTCATAGCCTCAGTCCCTATGGACCTGCCCACTCATCCCCCCGAGTAGGGGCTGAGGAGGGGTTGGCTCTGCAGGACCTTTCCTTAGGATGCCCTTGGCTCTGGAAGCCACAGAGGGCAGGTACTTGGGTGGGTCCCTGAGACTCTGCCCAGTAAGTCAGCTGGGCTATCATGAGGTCCAATTCCACCTTGAAAATTGAGGATAAAGATGGGGGAGAAGGGGCATTCTGGAAGCTTACAAGGGGGGTGGAGGCTCGATCAGATTCCATGCTCAGCAGACAAAGGGGTGCTGGGTAAGTCAAGGTAATTCCTCCATAGGCACCCAGCCCACCCCACCACGTCCATGCAGAGGTTGCTCTGGCCACAGGTCTGCCTCTCCAGGAGGGGATGGGAAGGCACTGGTTCTCTCCCTCCCTGATGTGCCCCCCGCCCCCCCACCTGCTGCAGAAGGTGAGTAGCAGCTTGGGTTGCTATAGAAACAATAATGCCTCTGGCACTCCCCTCTCCTTACTCAGCTGCCTGTCCTCCCACATGGAGTCTTGGCTGGCCCCCTTAGGGGAGGAGACCATGTGGGTGGGTACCTTTGGGCACTAGGTACTGGCTCTAAATTCATGCCACCTGATCAGCATTATACTCATTTGGTCAGGAGGCCCAGACACAAAAGAAACAGGCCCAGAGAGGGAAACCCACAAGCACAAAACCACAGAGCTTCTTGGGTCAGGGCAGTGTCTAGTTCCTGACTCTGCCTGGTTGGCCTCATTCTCTAAGTCATGATCTAGGTGCCGCTCAGGCGTCAGGAATCTGACATGCCTGATGTTTGGGGGCAGGAGTTGTCTCTCCCTGCATCCGGACTAGTCATGTGACAGTATTAGTTACTTTTCCCTTTGCTATGGCAAAGTACCAGGACAAAAGCAACTCAAGCAAGGAAGGGTCCACTGTAGCTCACAGTTTGAGGGCACAGCAGGTCACAGCATGGAAGCCCTGGCTGGAGGGCTGCTCCCAGGGCAGCCAGTAGGTAGCAGGTTACAAACTGTGCTGCTCAGTTCCTTTCTCCTTACTCAACCCAGGACCAGTCCACAGAATGCTATGGTCCACATTAGGGGAGAATTCTTTTCAGTCAACACCCCATCAAGACAATTCCTCAAAGGCAAGCCCAGAGGCTCCTCACCCAAGTGTTTTTATGTCCTGTCAAGATGACAATCAACAGAGACCATTACAGTGACCTTGAATGACCTTTGCTCAATTTGAACCTCTGTGCCCCAATTCACAAAGTGAGAGCTGCCCCAATCTATGGTAGAGCCGTTTCCATGGTAACACAGGTTCAAGGCACACCCCGACATGTTCTCTTTCCTTCTGCAGCACCAGGCTCTGCTCTGTCTCTTCTGGAGGTGGCACCATGTCCTTGGGCCTCACTTCCTGCAGGAAGCTCAGGGAAGCCTCAGAGAAGGACAAAGACTGGGGAGCAGGGGTGGGGAGATTGCTGCAGAGCCTGGGAGATGGCCAGGCCCTGTGACAACCTGAAAGAACACTCCAGGAGGCCCAGCTGTTCCCAAGAGGCAGTTCTTGCCCACCCAGAGAGGCCTGCCCCTCCTCAGGGACAGCTATCCAATACTAAGTTTGAGAAAGGACTTCAGGCAGTGCAGGAGCAGCACTCTAAGGCAGGGCCAGCAGAGAGTAGTCATAGCCACCAGAAAGGACAGAGGACTTTGAGGCAGAAGGGACAGGTCAGGCCCACCGGGTGATACAGGGGAGAAGAGCTAGGGTTGTCACTGCTCTGGAAAGGGTGTGCTTGGCTAGTAGACTGGGGAGGCATGACTCCCCTTCTTCCTGCAGACTCTGGAGCCTTCTACTGATAACCGGGCCAATCATGTGACCTTTCCTCTTCTCACCCCAAATCCTGCTTGGGCTACCTCCACTTGGGCTTGGTAAGCTGGTCCCCAAATTGGGAAGGTTTGGATAGGAAGAGCCTGGGGCAGGTCTAGAGGCTGATTTGCATGACATTGTAGAGCTGGGAATGGGACATTTGTCAGAGCCCTAGTGTTCCACACAGAGAAGGACCCCCATATCAGTATCAGGCGTTGGTGGCTGCTGGTGCCTCCATATGGGATTACTGGTAGAGCAGACGGCCACACCACTGCAAGATGCCATGAACAGGGAATGGTTTGTCTGGGTGGGTGGGGGGCTCAGCCAAATTTGTCTGTAGACCTAAAACTGTGGCAAACGCTACATTTTGTTAGGAAAAAAAGAGGCCAAGAAGTTAGATGGGAGGCAGCTTACCCTGGAACTTATGCCTGCCCCAGGGCCCCTTGAGGCTCCTCTCTGATCATCTGAGAGCAATGAAAGGGTATCTCCAACTTGTAGTAGTAGCTACAGTGGTCACAGGATAGGGCTAAGCGCCTTCCAGAACGTTCTTCTCAGCCTCAGATCCCCCTCAGTTCTCCAGGGACCCCTTCAGGCCTAGAGCCAGAAGAAGGGTGGGGAGCAGAGGGGGAGGACCTGTCCCTGGGGGCACAGGAAAAGAGGACAAATCCCTCCATGTGGGGCACCAGGGAAGGAAGGTGACCTCATCACTTCAGAGTGGCTGTGCAGTAGCGGTCACTGCCCTGGAGAGGAGGTAGTGATGTAGTCACAGCTCAGTGGAAAGAGACAGCTCGGGCATGTGGACGGCTGGCCAGTCAAGAGCATGGAGAGCACTTCCGGTTGGAAGCTGCTGTGCCGTGGGCCAGGGTCATGGAAAGCCTCTCCCGGTAAGGGGCCTGTGGCTGCAGCCGCACTCAAGAAGATGCTCACGATTTCAGAGGAACCTGAGGAAGTAGGCTGAGTTTTCTCTAGTCTGTGATTCCTGCCACTTGATTCTTCCCCTCTTCCCTGTAATTATCCCATCATGGGTGAAAATAAACCTTAGCAGGAGACGCCTCCCAGAAAGCCCTGTGCCTGGGGGAGGTTGGGCAGGTGGAAGAGCTCCTCAGACTCGTTTGCACATCTTCTATGATGTGGCACAGTCACAAGGGCCACAGGCCCTGTCTTAGTTGTGGCCCACCCTCCCCTCCCCTCAAGAAACCCTTGTCACAGGTACGTAGGGATGGCTGCTCATGTAGTCTCAGGTTCTGAATGGTTCTTGGCTGGCAGGACAACAGCAGAACCACTGACCCAAACTTGGCTTCCTAGAGCCCAGTGCTCGCCTGTCCTGAGCCCAGCCTTTTCCACCTCCCACCACCACAAGCCCCAGCTGGCCTTGGCGTCCACCAGGGAGATCCTGGAGACAGAGTCCAAGTTAAAGTGTTTCCAAATACCCAGTGAGTGAGTCTGACCCAGCCTCCAAATTTGCAGGCTGCCTGGACACTCCGGGCACCACCTTCTCCTTGCTGAGGGGTTGTCACCAGCATTAAGTGACTAAGTAAATGTGAGGTGTTTCCACACAGCAAGTGTCATCTGTCATGTAATCTGTAAACATAACTATTTTTATCACCCACCGCATGGGATGCCACTAATTTCTGTCATTGTTACAGGAAGAAGGCCCCTGGCGAGGCTCTAAAAGAGGAAGGAAGTGTCCAGAGAGACTAGTGTGGATTCCCAGTGCCCTGGAGTGGTCCCAGCCTCACACTTGGACCCCAGAAGGTGCCCCCTCTGCTTTGTGCCCTGCCCACAGACACGGCCGTGCCGCCTCTGCTCAGCAGCCTGGCACGGTAGTGATTAAGTGTAATTGGCCTCAATCGTCATTCTCAGCAAATCCAAGCCTCAGCACCATCCCACATTCAAGCCTAGAAATGTCTCCTTAGAGTGAGATTGAAGAAGGAGACCCAGGCAGTTTAACCAGAGAGAATATGCCTGTCTCTCAGCAGCAGTTAAGCTGCGTGTGTGTCGTTGGCTCTTACAAAGGGACTCTACTTGGGGAAAATATGATCTTCTTTTTTCCTAGCTGGAGTCTTTGTAATGTTTCCTTTTCCTTTCTTTTTTTTGTTATTTCTTTATTTTATTTCTGCAGCATTATGCTGAGTAGGCAGAGCCCTTGGGGTGACATATATTTGCTGCTAGGTCAGGTGTCCCCAGCAGTTAATTCACTGTCACTTTGGGCAGTGAGTAGACTGATGGGAGAAACCAGATTGGATAATGGCTTACCCTGCCCCACGGTCCCAAGCCAATGACTTGCTCTTAGTTGGAGGAGTTCTGCCACCCCAGGGGACCTTTACAGAGTCTAGGAAGGAGAAGAGTTTCTGGCAACTGGATTCTTGCAGGTGGGGGTCAGGGTGTGTTGCTCAACATCTGCCTTCAGCAGAGCACACTGCAGCCACACCTCACTGGCAGGATGCTTCCAATCCTATTCCATGGGTGCTTATCAAGTGTCCCTGGGTGTGGAGGGGGCAGGATACAGGGCAGCCCTTCTGTCTAGTGGGTCTGAGATCATGAGAAGCATTTGGAGACCCTGAGCAGGAGAGGGGAAAGGCCATGGGCACAGTGGAGAGGGATAGGGACATGGGACATGTCCCTCTGCTCATCTCAGTCCCTGCCTGAACCAGTCCTGCCTTGGCCACCCGTAAAAGGACACCTCCCATAATGTGTTCCCCTCCCTCCTTGTCCTCAACTCTTAGAATCCATCAGCATTTCTGCTCTGAATGCTCTTCCTGTCTCTTGACACCAGATCCCTTTCCAACTATGTCCCCACTTCAAAAGGTAGAGCTGTTGGCCACCAGACAAAAGCTTGCACCTCTGACTGCCCTGCCCAGCCTCAACTCAGGCCATCTCCATTTCTCAGGATATGAGCTGTGCAGTGCTATGGTTAGTGATGGTGATGCCTATTTTGGTAGTCCTGCTAGCATTGCTTGACCAACCCTCACCCTAAACCAAGCATTCACCAGCTATCCTTAAGTATAGGGTACTCCTTTGAGATACTCACCTCCCAGGACTCCTGAGTATATCCCCAAGTCCCTACCTACATAGCCATAGATCTCCACCCTCTCCTTACCTATCTTTACTCTATCCACTCAGACTACCTATCAAGGGTGTCACCTGTCCTGTCCCCATTGCCAGTTTTCTCCTCTATTGCATCATTACACCAGAATCCATCTCATACTGTGTCCTCTCCCCTCAGATGAGCCTGACCAGCTTTCCTTCCCACGCAAGCCCCCCAGTTCAGAGTTCCTGCATGGCAAACCTCCCACCCTACTTTCTGGTGTTTAAATTTGAGTGTAAACTTTCCCTCATAGGCCCATGCATGCTAGAGCTATTTGTGAGGCCTAGTCTGAGGAAGTAGTCAGCCATTAGCAGTGGATCTTTGAAGGTTATACTGCTTCTTGTCCTGGTCCACCAAGATTTGAAAAGCCTGTGCCACACATTCCTGCCACAATGGAGCAACCAAAACCCCTCGGAAACCATGGGCCAAGATATATCTTTCCTCCCTCAAGTTGCTTTCTGCCTGGTGTTTTGCCACAGCAATGAAAAGGTAACAACCACAGGGAAACCAATACCGAGAGTTAGGTACTACTGACTGTGTGTTCTGAGGCCTCTGTGACTGCTTTGCAGAAGGATTATGGAAGAGCTCAGAGCTATTCTCGAATTTTCCAGTACGCACGGGGATTCCATTGGGAATCTAACTGGAAGCCATTCATATACTAGGTATGGCCTACCTGTGTCCTGAAATTTGAGTGAAGCTGAATTCACAAGTAATAGCAGGTGAGGGAGGCTGTGTAGGCAGGTGAGGTTCATTCTGCCAATTCAAAGCCCGAGATGACAGCGTTCCTTGAGCTGAGTGACCGTGGAGTTCACAACTGGAGACAGGACTGAGAATAATTCCTGCTGCCCTTTCCTGCTCAGCTGGATCAGTCCTAAACCCCCACTTTACGCCCAGCGTCTGACTCCTCCCCTGCCATGGGAAAGCTTCCCTGGATACGGCTTGTCCTTGAGCCCTTCTAAACGACAGCCTGCCTCAGCTCCTCCTGAGTGTGGGTGGGCAGTGCCCTTGAGCTCGGCTTACTGCCTGCCCACCCCGCCCACAGAGTTGTAGCCACCAGCAGCAATTTCCTCGGTCTTGTGAGTCGAACTGCCCCAAAAATTCAAGGTCAGATCCACTTCCTGAATCATAACATGATGGACTTCTGCCATGTGAGGTCATGCCTACAGGCTGCTGGGATTAATGGGGACCTCCTTCTGGGTAGCCTCTTTATCACCTGTCTACTTATAAAAAAGATATGTTGGTAGGCTATAGAGAAATAACAGAGAATAGTGCACGCATACAAATCTCCTCACGGAAACAATCATCTTCACTGACACACATGCAATACTCAGGCCCAGATTACGAAGAGTCAAGGGCTACTGTGGGTGCTGGAAGCTCAGAGCTTAGGTCATGGGGATGATGATGACCTGCCTTGCTCAGCACCAGCCAGGCATTTGCCGAGTAGCCCTGGGCCCTTACTGTTCCCTCTTCTGTCCTTAGATTCCCCCAGACTGGGTCCCTATGAGCAGCATTGGGACGTATATGCTTTTTTTTTTCTACCTCCACAAAGTCGCTGGGATGTTCTAGGAGACTAGTGTGAGCTGGCGCCATCTTTCTACAAAGGGTTTGGGGTAGGGTGGACTGCTGAGGTGGCCACATACTTACTGGGAATCTATGCCCTGGTCTAAGGGGTAAGGCTGTGTGTTGGTGACAGACGGACCTCTCCGGGGAGTATAAGGAGCTGTGGCCGTGCAGGAGGCAGAGGGGCTATGCCCACCTCCTTCAGCTGTGTGGGAGCTGAGAGATTTCTGTGATGGGAGCTGAGGGGAGGTGGCAGTTTGAGGGGAGCTAATCCAATCTGTTATGTAAGGCAGGGAGGAGTAAAGTATTGTGAGACAGATTGGGGGTGCATAGGCCCCCCATTCCTTTGCTTTGGAGGAAGGGAGGGCCTCTCTATTGTTGATTGCTGGGGCAGGGGATTGAGTGGCCGAGGATGGTGAGATCCTGCTGTGTTTCCCATGCTCTGGGGCTGTTGCTGGGTTCCCTGGAGACTAAAACTTGAGTGAATGGAGCCAGTGGGGACCCCGTCAGCATCTCTCCAGCACAGCTGAAGGGTCGAGTCCACCCACAAAGTTAAGAGCAGGCATGTGATTGGTCATACAGCTCTAAAGTCCCAACATCAGGGAAGCGGGCCAGGCTGACGGCTGCTGGGACAGTGAAACCAACAGCAAGAGGATGCAGGGGCATAGAGGTGTGACCACGGCAGCTCCTGGCCACCATTGTCACCCAGGAAGAATGGACAGCAGATGCTCCTCCTCATCTCTGGGAAAAGAGGAGGGAAGTGTCCAGGAAGGAGTGGGACATGGGGCGGGGGCTAAGGCAGGGTGGTGGGTGGGACCTTAATGCCAGGTCTTCATGGGTCACGCATGAGCCCAGGTGGACCTGACTGGGGTAGCGTGTGAATGTGGGTTGGGAACCCTGCCTGCAGGGGTTATGCTGAACTGTCCAGGATGGGGCAGACTGTTTGACTCCTGCTGTGGATCTGTTCAGTAAATAAGCAAGCCCACTTACTGGGGGTGGGAGCCATGAAAGAGTCAAAAGAGGCCTCAGGAGTGGTCACCCCTGTCGTTATTGACCCCTTTGTTCTTTCCAGGGTGGCTAGGCATCTCTCAGCAGGTAGAGTCTTTGCCTGTGCTGTCACCTAGCTCCCTAATTCCCCTACAGACAGAGGTGATCCCTATAGGGCTGGAAACCTCTTGCTTCTGTGAGCTTGGGGTCTGACTCCCAGTCTCCCAGGGCAGCTTGGGAGGAGCCCAGTCTCACAGAGGTCACCATGGCCAAGTGTGCAAGGTGACCTCTCAGTGGGTCTAAAGCCTTGAGTCTAAGGGAAGAGAACCTGATGGGACCTCAGTTGGTTGGGAGTGACTCCATCCCCCTGACAGTGTACCTCGGTGTCACTACTGTTGGTATCATGGGACAGTTTGTGTGTGGGGGGTGCTGACTCCTTGGCCCATCCATCTGGGCCAAACACCTTCCTGGGCTGGCAGGGAGAGCCAGTGGGGACACAGGGGATGACACCTACATTTCCTCCAAACCCTTCTGGGGCATAAGTCCCCAGATCTGCTGTCCAGCGGGCGCTGGGGCTCAGCCAGGCCTGGCAGCCTTGATTGATTGGGGGGAAGATAATACTTGGGAAAACGATTTTCCTTTCCTCTTTTTCTCTTCAAAGAAATTGAAGAAACCTGCGGTTTACAAATCTGCTGACCCAGCAGGAAGCTTAAATCAAACCAGCTGGTGTTAGGAAAAGGCCTGGACCAGAGCAGGAAATACCTGGAGGCAGATTCTGGCCTGATGTGAGAGAAAGTGGGTCATGACCATGCTGTCCTGAGGAACGATGGTGGATGCTGGTTACAGGAGGCCAAGGCAAAGCTAGGCCCCCTCCTTCAGAGCAGGCCACACTGAGTCCTTTTAGTTAAAAGAAAACAGAGAGAGAGAAAAAGTGAGAGAGAGAGCGAGAGAGTTCGCACGTGCACTCTCATGTGCCATGGTCAGAGGGCAACTTGCTAGAGTCCGTTCTCTCCTACCGTCTAGGTACTAGGAATCAAATTCAAGTTGTGATCAGTCTGGGTGACAAGTGACTTAATCCACTGAGCCATCTTCAGGTTCCACACTGAGTCTTAAGAGCGAAGTCCTGCCTTCTGTGAAATGAACTTCCCAGGCAGTCTTCATAGCTCTGTCAAAGTACCCTCCATCACCAGGGCCACCTGTGAACTCACTCCCAGGGTGTCCAGTAGCCTCATAGAGAAACCAACACAACCCACCCATTCTTGGGTCAGAGGAACCTTCTTGGCTCGGCTGGGAAGATAGACGTAAGTGCTGATTAATCAGCATCCTGAGTTCCTCACGTTTCCATATGTGCAGGATAAAGCCTCCGCAGGAGACAGGAGCCGACCTTGAGTTGAGAGCTGAGAGAGCCCCTCCCAAGAGCTCACACACACACACACACACACACACACACACACACACACACACACACACACACATCTGACCCCAACTGCCAAGCTCTGCGGCTAGCATAGGAGGTGCAAGAAAAGACACCAAGAAAGAAAACGAAAATGTAAGGACGGAAATTAAGAGAGTTTGGGGAATATATTGAAAATGGAAAGGGGATGTTTTAGAGGTTGTGTGAGAACTCAGGATGAGAACTGGGGAACCCAGTTTTGGTCAACCCCCTGCTCTCATCTGTTCTCTGATCATACCCCCCTCCCTCGCCCCCAATTCTCTCCTTGCTAATCCCCATGGGAATAGATTCTGTACCACAGGAAAAGATGGCCATGCCCCCTTCACATAAAGCACAGAGAAAAGGATGGTTCTTATGCTGTCTATACTCCTTGAACAAAAACCAAGCTGAAAATTTTGATTATGGAATTCCCCGAGTCACCTCAGGCCCACTGGGATTTGTTGAGGGATTTCAGACCACCCCACTGGTTGATCTAAAAAGCAGGATTTTCTGACTTTGATTGGAAATCTCTAATTTTCGAGGGAATCTCCCTCTCTGCCGCTCAGTATTTTTAAACCTGAGAAAGGGACTGGAGAGAGGGCTCAATGATGAAGTGAACTGACTGTTCTTCCAGAGGACTTGGGTTCAATTCCCAGCATCCACATGACAGCTCACAACTGTCTGTAACTCCAGTTCCAGGGGATCTGATACCTTCACACTAACGCATATAGATATTAAATTAAATAAGCTATTAAAAACTAAAAAGACCACTGGCAGGACCTGCGTTTGGTTCCCAGAACCCACAGATGGCTCACAACCAGTTCTGGGGGATCTGATTCCCTTTTCTGGTCGCTGTGGGCACTGCATACACATGGTACACAGTGAACATGCAGGCAAAACACTCATATACACAAAAATAAATCAACTAAAACAGGAAAGATGTTAAGTCTATGTAGCAATTTTCATCTCCTGAGCTTTTACTGTTATTTGGGGAGGATTTGCCTAAGATGTGCAATTTCCTACATTGTTGCTGTGAAGAGCGAGCTCTAAATTAATGGAACTGTTTTTAACTTGTCATTTTGTGTCTAAGCCAGCATGGGTTACAACTCAATCCACTCCTAGAGTTCTTAGAAATAATTAAGTGGCCGGTCTGTGGTTGCTTTGTTTTGCGGTTTTTGAACTTATCGTGTACTAAAATTCCTATTCTTGGAACACTTATTTAAAATTTGTGCAAACATTTTTGGGATGAGTTTGAACCTAGGGCTTTGACATACAAGGCTATTGTCTGTCCGCAGCTTCCTGTCCTGAGGAAGAGCCAGTTTTCTCAGGTCCTTATTTGAACCTGTGGAGAGGCAGGCATGTAAGAGTTAATTGTGGGATCTGAAGTTGAAAGCACCATTCTGCCAGCTTAGAGGTTCACGAAACCTGAAGTTGGCCACGTAAGTGGTCCTAACTTGTTCATTCCCTGCAGGTGACTTTCTAGTCTCAGCTGGGTCTTATTATCTATCTGGGATCTCAACAACGGTTTTTCACAAATTACCGATGTATAGAAAAAAGGTTCAAAATCACTTTCTTCCCAAGTCCTTCGCTAAGTAAGCTTACTTGGAGCTAAGAATGATAATTACATGCTTACTTACCTAATAATACACATAGGAATGACTATTCAAACTTATTGATAAGAATGTAAAAACAAGCTTTTTTCTTACTAAAAAATTTTGTCTAATTTTTTGAAGTATTTTGTAAAAGTATTACAAAATTTAAGTTTATATAAAGCATTTTAAGTTCAAAAGTAAATATACTGAAATTAAACTAAGACCTAACTTTTAAAATTTATAACATAAAGTTTAAATTTATAAGACTCTAACGATGGGACAAGGTCTTTATGTTTGTCTACACCAAATAGAGTGTGTGAAACCTAAAGATGGTGTTTTATTCAAATGCAGAAGTGTCTTGGTGCTGAGTCTGAATGCCTCCCACAGCCTGAGCTGTCCGTTGTCACAAAACCCTCACAGGAGCTAAAAGGAATTCTATTAAAAGAATTATTCTTATTTGGGACATTCCAGCTAAGTTATGTGATTATGAAATTCACTTTGCTGGACAAATATTTAAATCTGCTTATAAAATCCGGCCGGCTACACAGAATTTCCATTGCACCCTGTGATTCCCCTGTCCTCTAGCTTGGGGAACTAAATAACCAATAGTACTTACAAATTGTCAAACTTGTCTAAAGCTTAAAGCTTTCTCAGCTGAGGCCAGTTCTTCTAGATGTAAGATCTACCCTTTGGGAAGACATCGGTGATCTAATAAATTAATCATTGGGCGTTCTTTAAAAAGGACAAAGGGCTGAGTGAGCCATCTCTGCTTAGGAGACATTACACATTGTTCTAGGGGCTTTTTAAATGATAATGAAAACCACAGACTTGGTTACAGTGAGCTTCTGGGAGATGAACGGGATAAATGAGAGTGAAACATGGCGGTTTGTTCACTGAATGACACCATATTAAACTGTCCCTTCAGCCTTGATGGAAAGCACCCTGCCAGGCACTTCCAACCTCCTCACAATTGAAAAACTTCAAGGACCAGGGCATGCTGGTGCACAACTTTAATCACAGCACTTGGAGGCAGAGACAAGTGGATTCCTTTGAGTTCAAGGCCAGGCTGGTCTGAAGAGTGAGTCCCAGGACATCCAGGGCTTTGTAGAGAGACGCTGCTTAAAAAAAACAAAACAAACTAGAAAAAAAGGACAATTGGTGTCTTTTAGATCAGGGGCACAGCCACCTGCTGGGGGTTTCAGGAAAGTCAACTATGCATCTTCAACTGTGTGGAGGATGGGGATCCCCAAGTGACTGAACCCCAAATCCATCTAACATCTCTGCTCTCGTGTGTGTGTGTGTGTGTGTGTGTGTGTGTGTGTGTGTGAGAGAGAGAGAGAGAGAGAGAGAGAGAGAGAGAGAGGGAGGGAGGGAGAGAGAGAGAGTTCTTTTGGTTTGTGTGTGTGTGTGTGTGTGTGTGTGTGTGTGTGTGTGTGTGTGTGTGAGAGAGAGAGAGAGAGAGAGAGAGAGAGAGAGAGAGAGAGAGAGTTCTTTTGGTTTGTTTTGTTTTCGAGACAGGGTTTCTCTGTGCAGCCCTGGCTGTCATGGAACTCACTCTGTAGAACAGGCTGGCCTCTAACTCTGTCTGCTTTTGCCTTCCAAATGCTGAGATTAAAGGTGTGTGTCACTCAGCTTTGTGACTTTGTTCTTAAATGTTTTTAGATTTTGATTTTTTTAGAATTTGCCTGAGATGTTTATAATTTTTCTTGGGGTGGGCTTTCCAGGGATGTGACTGCCTTTGGTTCACCCTTGAGCCTCTAAGTAACCTCTATGTACTCCCTGGCTCACCAAGCCAGATCTCAGTGGAATCATTCTGTTGCTGTCAGTGGTGCCCTACTGGCTGTAAACTGCTGTCTGCTCATGGCTTTCCAGAGAAAGTCGTGCCTTAAAAATTCATGCTAAAAAATAGAGTGAAAATGTTATTTTAAAAAAGAGGTACTCAGGACCAGTAATGTGGCTCAGCAGGTAGAGGTGCCGGCCACCAAACCTGGCAATCCGGATCCAGTTCCTGTGACCCACATGACAGGAGGAGGGAACCAACCTCCAAAAGTTTCCCTCTGACCTCCACACTAGTGCTATGGCTTATGTGTATGTTTACATGTTTGCACGTGCACATTCATGTACATACACATGTGTGCACACGACTGCACTCATATGCACAAACGTAGTAAACATGTCTTAAAAACCAGGAAACTTGACACTCCAACCACCCATGTAGCCATGCTCACCCACCTCCCTGCTCACCCACCCTCTCACAGTCTAGTTTACATCCCATTCACCCACATGGAAACTGCTGAGCACCCACCCACTCTCCTCCAAGACCTGCTTAGGCCCTGGGTGCTCCAGTGTTTACAGGTGACCAGTCCTTACATAGGCCCTTGTTCAAAAGTGAATCCAAGACCTCTGTGATGCCTGTCATGCTGTGAATCCAGATGTTACAGGACCAGCTGACAGCATGTGAGCAAGGTCCCCAAAGGCGTAGATGCCAGTCAGGGCTCCATTACTGCAGTCAGCTATGGAAGGAGCTCACAGCCATAGGCACTTCTAGAATGACAGTGGGATGAGTCTGGAGGGTGCTACAGGAGGTGTCCTGACATGCAGAAGCTGTGGCCACTGAGTCCTGGGACTCCTTGGTCATTTGTGTGTTGTATCAGAAGGTACCGAGGGTGAATGACAGCATGGAGCTGTGTGGTCATGGTCGCTTCCACTGTGCGGCTTAGCCAGCTGGCCACAGTGTGGTAAGGAAGCAGCACTAAGGGACTGAGGGTGTGAGACGGAGCTCCTGGCCTCTCCTGGCTGGGACACACTTTGGGGAAAGAAGAGGTAAGGGGTCCACTTTCTAAATGTCTCCAATGGACTGTGCTGGCTGCCTGGGCTGAAGCCTGTGAAGTCACACCGTGGCCACACCAGGTCTGCAGCACAGAAAGGGACCCTGGAGGGTGGGAGGAGAGAAATGGATTGTACAGGTTAGGACTCCACAGCCCAGACACCCAGGGCAGCAGGCTGTCCTGTTGACAGGGACCCAGCACCACTCCCGGGCTGTGTTTATCTTAGGGAAGAGACAGAGGCATCCCCAGGCGTCCTGACCTGAATTTTTATTCTGCCTGGTCCTCTACCCCAGGAGGTGTCTAATTATTATTTCCTAACCTAGTTTCAGAACTTTCCACTAATTCCCAAGATGCTTCAGGGCTGTCTGCAGCCCTGCCTTTCCCTAAATGCTGGAGAGCGAGCAGGCCAGGGAGTGAAGACAAGAGGCCTTGTTTGCAGAGGGAAAGGACCATAGCCTATGCCCTCTGCTTCTCAACTGTGTGGCCTTGGGCATGGGGTTCACCCTCCCTAAGTCTTCTTTCCTCAACTCTGAAACTGGGGGGATGGTGTTGTCCACCCCATAGGGTTGGCACAATTTCTAGGGGCAGGGAGCTAACTAATAGTCCTGCAGCCCATATTGAGAGGAGGCACTCCCAGCGGTCTTTCCCTCACAAACAGCCCTGCTGTCCCTTGGAAGCCACATGTATGGATTCAGAGGGGTGTGGGTAAGTATAGGTGGGCACAGGGGTCAGTGGGCATGGGTAGGTGTGGGTGGGTACAGGACTCAGGTGCCCATGGCAGGTATGGGTGGGGTTAGGTGACCATGGGTAGGTACGGGTGGGCACAGGGATCAGGGTGACATGGGTAAGTACAGGTGGGCACAGGGATCAGGGTGAAAAAGGCCTGGGCCCATTTGGAGTGTGTAGTTCTGTCCTGTGCAGTCCCAATGCTTGACACCTTTGGGTTTCTCCTTGACAGTTCTTCACAGACCACTGTCCTGAGTTCTAGGAGACATGATGTTGGACAGGGACACACTTCTGAAGACCGGTCATTGGGCTGTAGCAGTCAGGAGGAAATAGCAGCATCAGTACTTGAGGAAAACAGGGTTTTCAAAGCCCCCCCCCGGATTCACTGGGGCACTTGGGACAGCAAGGCCAGAAAGTGTGACTTGATCCTGTGGGTCACACCGCAGTTCTGAGAGGACTTAACATCTTGAGACGATACAGACTCTGGGTACCTTTTGACTGAAGAAGAGAGGAAGTGGCTGCCTGGTGAGGCTGACACACCGTTCTGGGCCACATGCTATGTCTTGAAGTGCTGTGGAATCCCAGGAGTGGGAAAAGCCAGGGAAGAGCCTCTCTCCTGAGCCTGAGGAGGGAGGGGTTGCCTACTCTTGGCTCTGACTCCAGAGCTGTGGGAGAAATGCTGTCTCAGGTTGTCCGACTTAAACAACTGGTTACAGCAGCCTCAGGAAGTGAAAAATCCACACTGCAGGAAGGCTCTGCGGAGCAGAATCCACACTGCAGGAAGGCTCTGCAGTGCCCAAGTCACAGAGCTCAGAGAGACACTGTTGCTCCACTGAGGACGCCTCGCTTTTATGCGCTGGAGCCTCTGAGGCCAGGGTTTGCACAGCGTGCTTGGAGCCCATCCTCAGCAACCTCAAGGCGTGACTTTGCTCTCATTAGCCTCCCCACTTATACCAGTCAGTCCCTCAGCTGTGGGTGTGGCATCCAGGCTCAGATAATAGAAACTGGCTGAGTGCAGGAGGTAGCACTGGAGTAAACACCACCCCATCCTTTGCCTCCTAACTAGAACTACAGTGTATGTGCTGTGAGTGGCTCTCTCCCTGGGGTCCCCCTGCGCAGAGTGTGACCAGCCGCCTTTCTTCTGCTTACACCATGTGGCATCAGTGAAGGCCATGTGTGTCTTGGCATCTTGCTTGGTATTGTCTTTCCCACTACTCTTCCATGCCCTGGGCTAGCCCCTATCCTAAGAAATGGCAGCACCACAACCCTTGCCTCAGACTCTGCCTTCTCCTATCTGTCTGAATCTCCTGGCATGCCCATGATCCCCCAAGTGTTTCCCATTCTTCCACCAAGGTCTGAACTTCCTTCGGCCACATCTGCTCCTTGTGGTCAGAAGTGGCAAGCAAGCAGTTTCCCGACATCCACCAAGGAGCTGTTTCTGTCATGCACACGTGTTTCTTTCTCCCGCTGTGGAGGTTTGCGTGTGTCAGGGAACAGAGATCTTGCTGGTGCTGGAAGTGCTAGACAGGCCAGTTCAGAGAAATGACTGTGGGAACAACCAGCTGGCTTCAGAGGGTGGTGTGTGTGAGTGTGTGTGTGTGTGTGTGTGTGTGTGTGTGTGTGTGTGTGTCGGGGATGAACAGGGACTCTAATCTGGAGTCCTCTGGAAATGTTATGGCAAGTGGTAACTCCTGGGTAAAGGAATCCAGTGTTGGACACTTTTGGACTTCACTGTGGCCCCTGGGAAGACCTAAGACCTCACCTCAGAAACTGGTATGTCCTGTAGGTGCTGCTCCAGTGGTCACCAGCTCTTTCACAGGCTGTCTCTGGAGATCACTGCTCTCCAGTGGAAGTATGGCCACGCCCTTGCCAGCCCTCTTTGCCAGTTGGGGATCAGAGCCACCCTTGCTTTTAGGAGCTCCTGTCCACACTGGACACTCAGGGAGCTAAAACCAGTTCTGAACTGTTAAAATGTGCCCTGAAAATCCAAAGGAAGGAAATGACTCACTGGATCCTGGAACCTGCCACTGTCTCCCATGACAAGGCCACCATGCCCATCTCTGGCTCAGTTCCTGCCTTGTCCAGAGAGTCTGAATCTGAGCTCTCAGGTCCTCCTGAGGGGCTGATCAGGCATGCTCAGGTCACTACATAGCCTCTCTTGTCTCCTTTTTCTGGAATGTGCTTGCTCAGGATCTGATGGGGGGGGAGGGGGGAGGTGCCAGAAGGTCGGGTATCAGTTTCACTCCCAAAGTGTCTGAGGGAGAGCATGGAAGATTCTGGTTTCCCTGCCAGTGGTGAGATCTTGGAGATTTGGAGTGAAACAGGTCTTGTCTGTTGGTGCCCTGGGGCCAGATACTGGCCACACACCTTGATTTTGCCTCTGGCTTAGGGTGGACAAATACCACTTACTGAAACTGTTGGCATGTTCCTGTTGACACTTGCCATCATACCCAAAGCCAGACTCTTGGCTGCAGCCTCTGGGGACCAGATCTTCCTTGAATTCTAGTCTGTGTGGTGTGCTTCTACATTCTGGGGAAGGGGCAGTTGGCATTTGGTCCTCAGGAGGTGCAGTGACCTTGCCCAGGCCTGGGTGAGTTCTAGGTCTCCCTGTACCTGCTGCCATGTCGCCTGGACTCCTCATCTGAGAAAAGAATAAAGGAACTGAAATTTGGAGAAGGGCTTCACTGCAGGATTGTTCTGCCTACCCCACGTCTCTCCCAGCATCTGCAGTGTGTAACAAGCCATGGGGTACAGCCTGCTCACAGAGAGCCAGGACACCTGCGGTCACACACAGGTACAGCCTGACCTATCAAGGCCTGGACACTGTTTGTTCTGTCAAGCAAAAGGGCAGAACAAAGTGGCCAAGGAGAGGAGAGACCCCCACCTGTGTCCTCAGCTGTCCCCACCTACTACTGTGCCTCTAGGTCATGTAATGATTATTTTTTTTTCAAGTTATGGCTTGTTTCCTCTCAGTTTGTGGCCAGATCCATGGAGGTAGACCAGAAAGCGTTTCCTCAGAGTGTGCCATGACCTAGACTATAGTAGGGCTCCTGGACCTATGTGTTAAATGGGTAGGTAGATGGGTGGGTTAATGGAGGGAGATGGCTGAACAGGCAGATGATTTGGTGTATGGATAGACAGACAGACTGATAGGTAGATAAATAGGTATGGATGTGTGGTTGGGTAAATGGAAGTGTACATGAGTAGATAGCTAGATGGGTAGGTGGATGGAAGGATAGAGGAGTGGATAGCTGAATATGAGATTAGGTGGGTAGGTGGGTGGAAGGATAGAGGAGTGGATAGCTGGATATATGACTAGGTGGGTAGGTGGGTGGGTGGATGAAGAAGATAGATGGATGGATGAGTGGATAGATGGATTTATGACTATGTGGGTAGGTGGGTGGGTGGATGAAGAAGATGGAAGGATAGAGGAGTGGATAGCTGGATATATGACTAGGTGGGTAGGTGGGTGGAAGGATAGAGGAGTGGATAGATGGATATATGACTAGGTGGGTAGGTGGGTGGAAGGATAAAGGAGTGGATAGATGGATATATGACTAGATGGGTAGGTGAGTGGGTAGATAAATGAATGGGTACAAGAAGATGGATGGATGAGTGTTGAATAGAAATTCTTGTACTTTTATACCACTTCCTTTTACAGCCTTTGTGGGTTATCATCATTTGATAGACCCCAAACCCCTTTTGAGCGATAGCAGCAAGTACTGCAACCACTCTTTTGGGGCCTTGGGGTCAGGGTTCCTAGCACCCTTGAGTACAAGTCCTTATCAATATGCCCTAGAAGCCATGCTATGAACTCTGAGTTTTCTGTCTGCGAATTCGTGGTCATGTTTGTGGTTGAGAGTGAGCTCTTGGGCTGGAGAGATGGCTCAGTGGTTAGAAACACTGCCTGCTCTTCCAAAGGTCCTGAGTTCAATTCCCAGCAACCATATCGTGGCTCACAACCATCTGTAATGAGATCTGGTGCCCTCTTCTGGTGTGCAGGCATACATTCTGACAGAATACTGAGAATACTGTATACATAATAAATAAATAAAGCTCTTGCTTTCCACACCCTACCTGAGCTGGTAACTGTGAAGAGGACAATCCCATCCACCTTCCTGAAACATTCCAGGCTGGGGTCGGCGCCCTCTCTCTGCCCATAATGCACTGCCCTGCTACCAAATCCTTCCAGTAGTGTTCCTACTCCATCCCAACTTCACCATAGACTTCAAAACCCAGAGGGTCGTCATGACCCAAGACAGGGACTAGATGTTTTCTCCTTTCTTCCCTCATACACGAGTGACTGAGGGAAAGATGCCCTTTGGTGACGAGGAAACAGGCCAAGAGAGCAATAGTCTCCCACTGGAGACTGTAACTGGAGCCCCAACCTCCAGCGTACTGTAGCTCCTGGCTACCTCTGCCGTCAGCTTGATTTGGCCCCTGAGACAGCTCTTGGTCCTGTCTGGCCCAAGGGAGTCCTACCTGTGTGCCCAGTGTGAGAAATGAGGCTCTTATTCAGTAACAGCAAATTCAAGAGAGTTCAAGCAGCAAGTCAAGGCAGGTTTGCTCGTTTGTTTTTAAATTCTGGTTTCTACAAAACCAGACACCGCCTCAATAAAGGACAAATGACTGATCTGGCCCAGAACAGTGACATCTGTGACTGGATGCTTGTCCTTTCTGTCCCACAGGCGGTACTGTGAAGAGTTAGAATTTCTAGCCATTTGGCATAGCCAGACCTCAGGATCCTCATCCTCCAGAGGCTTGAGACCCCCACTTCCTGATGTATGGGCTCACATGTGGGACAGACTATAACTTTTTAACCCTCAGATAGCTAAATGCCTACCCCTTCCTATGTTGATCTCATACTGACACCCGAGAAACACCTTTGACCTGCTATCTGGGCAGCCTGTGACCTTGCCATGTTGACACATGAAGTAGACCATGTCATGACCTAAGAGCCATCTTGCTGTTGTGTCCCATTGCATTTCAGTTTCCCTGATTGCACCTTCTGAGGTTCCCTCCATGCAGACCCAGGCATACTCTTATCAAATAGTAGAAGCAGCTGCTTCCTTGGTTTAGAGAGATCCAGATCCACAGCAGACCCCAGGGACAGCCGCATGTCCTCCTAGGCCACTACCCATGCCTTCCTCCTGTTCAATAGGGGGCCAACAACTGGAGCTGTCCAGCACTTCTTCCTATTACGTGTGTACATACATGTCTGCGTGTATATATGTGCAGTGTGTATACTCATATATGTGTAATGTGTGCATGTATATGAACATGTGTGATGTGTGCACACAAGTTTGTATGGGTGTATATATGTGTGTGCTCACATGTATATGTATATGAGTATGTGGGTAGGTGTGGACATGTGCAGTGTATACACCCACATCCCCAAATGTGTAGGTGGAAATGCATATAGTGTGTGTACATGTCTGCATGTGTGCATGTTAATGTGCACATGTGTGTGTGCATACACACATGTCTATGTGGGGGGATGGACTTGTCTCTGTGTGTGAGGGGTTGCAATAACTTGCCTGGAGCTGCGAGCCCACCTTACATCCACAGCTGGATTATTTTGGTTGTTTTGACCCAAACTTGAACTCCACACTTTCCAGTTCACTAGCCTTGTTTAAAAAGAAATAAAAGCGTGGTTTCCTGACTTGGAGCAAAGGAAGCTGACAAACAGAGGAGAGATAAGGAGGGGCCCCGGGGCAGTCTGGCCTGTACACCCTACCCAGAAAATCAGAAGCAAATGGCCAAGTGTTGTTTGAACTCACAGGGAGAGGGGAGCATGTCTCTGAGAGGTGACATGGCCATCCTGTCTTGACTTTGTGGTTCTCTTCCTTGGTTCAGGGTGGCTTCTCCCCACAGCGGTGGAGCCAGTTAGGAGCCAGGAAGTCAGAGCTCCATGGGCCGTGCTGCCAAGACAACACCTCCTGACACTCAGCTATCCTAAAGTGGCCACTGTGCCACTTCATAGCTTGACACACTCAGCATGTCCTGGCACCTGCCACAGGGAGCTCAGAAGCAGCACACATGGGATTTGACCTTAGATGGTTGACGCAGTGCCAATGCCATCCCTGCGTCCTGTGCAGCACAGGCCTGCTGAATGTCCTGCGGCTCCTGTGTGGAGTTATGCATCACCTCTTCCGCTGGACTGCCCTACCCTCAACACTCATCTAAGATGGGCTATCCCAAATCAGATCCCAAGACAAGGCCTAAGTGGTTGTAATCTCAGGGCAGCAAGAGGGAGAGAGTCCAGAAATGACCAGGACAGTGTAAGAGAGGCCTCAGTGTGCTACCACTGTCCTTGTGAACTGTTCCAGCCAGATAATCTATGCCAGCTTGAGATAAGAAAGCTTCCTCCTCCTGTTCCCGTGGGCACTGATGTTTTCCTGGACAGTGGGTGCAGGCTGCCATCCTGGCTAGAGTTGTCCTACGTTCTGGGGCCCCTAGGCAAGGGTCTGATATGAAGAATCATCCCCAGGCCACATTGTCACAGCCTGTTGGCTGGCAATGGCAAAAAATAGGGTGCAGCAGAGTGGTCCAGAGTCCAGCAGACAGGGCCAGTGCCTCCAGGCTAATTTCTGCTCGGTCTTTCTGACTCCACTGCCCTGGCATATGCCTGTGATGGGCATATTCTTCTAGAACCCAATTCTGTCCCACCAAGCACTCTTAGCTGTAGGAAGTGACCTTACCCTGCACAACAGGGTCACAGCTCTGCCCCAATTCCCCTTGTTCCTCAATGCAGGGCAGAGCATTGAGCAAGCTGCTATGAAATGCTCTACATTTGCCGATCCTGTGGCCTCTGCTCTTGACCCATGATCAATAACTATCAATTATGTGAATGAGCAATTGGGAGCAGGTTATCTCTCCAAGACAGCTCAGATCATGCCATCCCTATTAGGATGCTCTCTCCCCTCAGACCAGACTCACTGGCCCAGCTTTGATGGTTCCTGTCTGTAGTAGTTGTGTATGGTACCATGCATGCACATGCTCACACACACGACCTCACACACCATGCATGCTTCCCCCCCGCCCAAGATAGGGTTTCTCTGTGTCACAGTCCTAGCTATCCTGGAACTAGCTCTTGTAGACAAGGCTGGCCTCAAACTCACAGAGATCCGCCTGCTTCTTCCTCCTGAGTGCTGGGATTAAAGGCATGCGCCACCACTGCCCAGCTTAGAAACAGCCTCCCGCCAAAGCAATCTTGAAAGTGGAGTGTGAAAGAAGGGTGCAGACAAAGGAACAGCATTGCTACAGCTCAGAGCCTCCTGGGTCCCCCTAAGGATCCACGCGGGTGATACGATTGTTGACTTTTGTGCAGACTCCGCAGCTATTCAAACATTATCACTAGTGTATCGATGAGGGTATTCCTAGGGAAAACAGCTTTCAATCTCTGGACTCAGTGAGTCAGACAGCTCCCCACCAGGGGGTGTATCTCTTTGAATGAACAAGAACCTACCGGGACAGGACAAAGAGACAGAAGGAATCCTCCCTCCATAGGCCTGTCAGCTGGAACATCCAATCTCCTGCCTGTAACCTGACACCCCACCATTCTCCTGACTCCCCATCTCACAAGACAGAGTAGGTTGTGATCGGCTCCATAACAGTGACAATGTGGCTTTATAGTCAGGACCTCATCCTCTACCCCACCACCCTCAGTACCTGCCTTCACCCTCCCATTGGCCCTGTACTCAGACAGCATCATGAGGGCCTACCACACAGAGTAGATGCTGACAAGAGGTGTGGGGGTGCTTTTTCAGCTTTGAGCACCCCAAAGAGGCAGTCTCTGCCCTTGATCACAGCAGAGCCTCCACAGGCACCAGAGTCGGTGGTTCTCTCACTCTGGGACAGAGATCAAGAGGTGATTCTGGAAAGTTCTGAAAAACAATTTACACAATAGCTTTCCTATCTCCAATTCTGAAATAATCACCTAGATAGCAAGGAGACGTCAGAGTCTGGATGCTGGAGTCAATTAACAAATGCCACAAGACCTGGATCCCTTCCTCCTGGCCAGGAAACCTCAGGTGTTCACCAGCTCTGGCCTGGCCGGCTCCACCCTCTGCCCAGACAGAGTCTTGGCTCGGTCTGCTCACCCACCACTGTTCTTTCCATTCGTCCCAAACATCTGGCAGGAGCTAGGGAGGCACCCCGCGGCATAATTTGCAGGTCACAGGTTGTCAGGGCTTATGGGGCACTGACTGACTGAAGTGGGGTGCAGAGCACCGACCTTCGGCAGAGAGCTGGCTGGGCAGTGTCTCGGGAAGAACTTGCCCTTCCGTACCACGCTGCTCCACATAGACATGGAAACCACGTTGCCAAGGGCAGGCTGTTCCAACCACGTCACCTCAGCAGACTCTTCGTGGAAGCAACACGCTTGGTGCGCGAGCCCTCCCGGCAGCCACAGTGTCCACCCCTTCACCTCCCCTCTTTGATCAGGATTCACTGAAGTCACCTTGTCTAGTCTATTTTTAGATTGGTGTTATTTGTCTAGATTTTTCTTCATGTTTCTAAGCCAACATTCGGCCATGTTTGGACTTTGGCGGCGTTTAAGATCCCAGAACTTGGCTCCTTGGAGAACCCACCATCAACTCCTCCGCCCACTTCCCCACATAGGGAAGCTTCCTTGGGGACTAGTCGCTGCTCGATATTAGTCAAAGCACCAATATACTGGCGGGAGCTTTTGAGGTAGATTTAGTCTCTCGGTTGAGGCTCCACTGTCATGTAATCCTCCCCTCACTACGGTCAAGCAGTCACCTTTGCCTTTCTCCTTATTCTTGCCCCTCATTTTGCTCCCACTCCTCCTTGGGACCCTGTGGGCATCACTGAATTTCCTCTTCTTTGTGTCATATGTAGCAATGATCCCAACAGACTGCTTGTCCCAGCCATGGTCTCCCTGGAGACACTGCCTCGGCAATGGCTTCTTACTCCTTCCTGTCCTGCTCACCCCTTACCCTAGGAAAACCCCTTCTCTGTGGAGAATCATTGTTCCCAATATCTACTCTTTCTCATGGGGATACACAGTCCTCAGGGTCTCCGAACCAAAGGCACCTACCTGTGTTGCAACTTCTGGAAATCCCTGTGTCCCTCTGGACTAGGGAAGCTGCGTTGGAGTGAGCCCCCAGAGGATACAAGCCGCCTTGGTACTGTCTGTCCCAGCAAGGGAGCTGTGAGAGGCTGGGTCCATTCAGAAAGCGTCATTCCCTGTGCCACATGGGAAACGCACAACCATGCACTCTGGCTGTCTTCACACCTGGACCCTGTGGCTCTGTGACTCCTCCTAAGAGCTTTAGTTCTTTCTTTCAACCTTCCCTCTCCTCATTCACAGCCTCTCTTACACAAGCTATCTTGGTCGATGGTCCCTGGGATCCCCTCTAGTTCAGATCCTTTCTGACAGGCATTTCATTTAAACTAAAGTATGTGTGGAGGGGCTGGGGTGCTGGCTCAGTGACTACAGAGCTTACTGTGCAGGCATGGGGAGCAGACTTTGATCTCCACCATAATGTGGGGCCAGGAAGACTGCTCAGTGGGTCGAAGCACTTGCCATGTCAGCCTGAAGTCCTGGATTCAATTCCTGGAACTCACATTAAAAAAACTGGACATGATGGCACACATCTGTAATCCCAACAGTCCTACTGCAAGATAGGAGGTGGAAACCGGAGAATTACCCGGAACTTTGTGGACCAGCAAGCCTAGAAAAGGCTGCCCAGCCAAAAAAAGAGATCCTGCCTCAACAAGGTTGAAGGAGAAGCAATTTCCAGAAGTTGTCTGACCTCCACATGCACATAATGGGGTATGTGAGTGGGTGGTGCTGCTGGTGGTGGTGGTGATGGTGGTGGTGGTGTGTGTGTATGTGTGTGTTGCTATTCTAGAGTTTTTTCCATCATTGATATAGAATTTCATTACCCTGAGCAGTTCCCTTGTGGTCTGTGAAACATATCAAGCCCCACTTACGGAAGCTTGTCCACGATGCCTGGGGATAAAAGCAGAGGACACTGGGAAGTTCAAAGAGGGAACAAGGAAAGGAGAGCCAGTGGCAAGCTTTTGTTTCTCTGTCAGGAATAAAAGAACAAAGCAAGTATTGGACTAGTCACACATTGACTTGGCAAACACAAAAATCAGTCTACGGTTCAGTTAAAAGTGGTTTATTTATCTGAGAGAGAAATTGGAGGCTTCCTTTACAAGTCAGAAATTGGTGGTTTGGAAAGAGGAACCAACTGCCGGAGTGGCAGGGTGTTTAGTGTATGTGGGTGAATGTCTGCACCACCTCTGAGATCAGAGTATGTTGAGGCTTCTGAGGAACCACAAACCTCCTTCTTCCCTCTCCCTCTTTCCCTTCCTTTCTGGGATGGCTAATTTCTATTGTTAACTTAGTTAAGACACATCCAGTAAGTTAATGAGGTACATCTTTAGGTATGACTGCAAGAGCATTTACAGGGAGACTTAACTGAGGAGGAAAGACCAATATTAAATATGGGTGGCACCATCCACGGGTTTGGGTCCTGAACTGACAACATTAAAAAATAATAAAACCCCATGAGCGCCGGCATTCATCTTCCTTGTTTCTTGATTGCAGATATAATGTGGTCTCATATTTTTGTTACTATGTCTTTCCCATCACTGTGGACTGTGTCCCTTTAAACTATGAGCCAAAATAAACCCTTCCTTTCTTAGGTTGCTCTTGTCAGGGTTTGATCCTGACAATGAGAAAAGTAACTGATACCGAGGAATTAGTACCAGAAGTGGGTTTGTGACTGTGATCAGTGTAATCATATGACTTATAGACCTTCCCAGCTGGTGTGTGAGATGAATATGTAAGAATTTGGAACTATGGACTAGGGAAGACATAAAATGCTAAAAGCAGCGCTTAATGGGCCAATCTGATGAGAGTGTGGAAGACCAGAATCATGCTAGCAAGGTGGACAGTGAAGCCCTGGCTCATAAGCTTTCAGACGGGAATGAGGACTCTTCCAGGAACTGGATTTGAGGCCATTCATGTTACAGTCTGGTAAATAATCTGATTGAAGTCTTCCTATGTTCTGGGATCTTGAGTGAGGCCAAATTCAAAAGGTAATGGACCAATATGTTTAGTGGAGGAGATCTCAAGAGAACAAAGAACACAGGCAGTGCATGGTTACTGGGTGAACCCAGACCGAGAGAATCCAGTGAGAACCCAGGAAATTGAGCAGTAAGACAAGAAGAAAATGTACAGTTTGTTGAGGAGAGAATGTGAGTTAAAGTTGCAGACAAGGAAGGCATATATAAAATATCTCTATGCTTCAAGAGATTAGTACAATTAATGAGAAGCCTTTGTACTTTGCACTAGAACAATAAGAAGGGAACCTCCAAAGCAAGAACCCATTCATCCAAGCCTCAAACTTTGCAGTTGTAAAACTGCAAATGCATTTGTGAGGTGGCTAGTGTTCATGGTCAACTTGGCAGAATTTAGAATTAACTGGAAAATGACCCTCTGGTCATGTTTGTAAAAGATTATGTTGGTTATGTTAATTTGAGGTAAAAAGACTCTCAGCCTGTGGGTGGATGCAATCCCTTGGTGTGGAATGCTATGTCAGAGTGAAGTAATCCAGCCAAGTAAAGCAGCATGCACTCGTTCATTGGCCTCTTCTTCTGACTATAGCAACAATGTGGCCAGCTGCTCAGAGCTTCTAAGGCCCTGACTTCTGCACCAGGGTAGAGCGAGACATCTAACTCTGAACTAAATAAACCCTTTGTACCTTCAGCTGCTTTAGTCAGAGTAGTTTGTCACAGTAACACCACACACACACACACACACACACACAGCCTAATTTCTAAAAAGAGAGGTTGAACTGAGAATACCACCAAAAGGGTTCTCTGCTAGAAAACAACCAAGTAGGGAAGTTTTCCCAGGTTCAGCCACAAAGGTGCTTAGAATCCAGGACAGTTGTGACAGAAGGGAGCCAGGCTACAAACTAAGATGGCATCAGAGTGTAGCAGCAACATTCATGTGTTGATGGTTTTATGGACAGGCAAAGTGTAAGAGTGAAGAGGCCATGGAAATTTGTACCAAGGTCCAGAAAAGCAATGAGGGCAGATAATACGTGGTAGGATTGGAATACCTTCAAGGAGGCCCTGAGAGGCCACTGTGTGAAGCTGTGAAGGTGAAGCCTAAGTCGGAGATCAGAATAGTGGAGATGCCAGGCCCGTGAAACATCCATTTAGGGAAGCTTCAGACATGAGTGAGCTGGAAGGAGTGGGAGAGAGAGCCATAGACCCAAGATCGTTGGAGCCCAGAGAATGTCACTAGGATCCCTAGATGCCAGACATGGAGCTATAGGGTTGGTACTTGTATGTGTATGGATGTTTATATGTATGGGTGGCCATGTGTCCATGTGCGTGTAAGTCCAAAATTAACATCAAATGTCTTTCTTGATTGCTCTCCACTTTATTTATTGAAGCATAAATAAATTCTGTTCTTGCATTTGCCTTATGTTTCCTTGTTCTTCTCTCATTCCTCTGTTCTAGAGTGGGAATGGCTTGTATCTTATACACTGTAAGTATACAATTGGCTTTTTTATTCCATCGGAACACTCCATTAAAAGATTTTCTTGGGTATTAGAAAAGATTTGAACTTTGGGATTTTGAATAATGTCAGAGCTGTTAAGACTTTAGGAACTCTTGTGCATGAACTAAACATTAGTCATTTAAGCATGAAAATCAGGGTTCAAATCCTCAGAACCCACATATAAAACCAGGTAGGCATGGCAGTCACCTGCACCTAGCACTCAGGAGGCAGAGATAGAGGATCCTTGGGGCAACCTGGCTAGCTAGGCTAGCAGGAATTGGTGAGCAAGAGACTCAATAAATAAAGTGGAGAGCGATCAAGAAAGACATCTGATGAGAATTTTGGCCCTACACATGCATGTGTACACATGGGCACCCATATACATATAAACATACACACTCATACATACCACACACATACACACACCACACACACATATACACCACATACACGTCATACACATACACACACATACACATACATACACACACCACAAACACACGCCACATACATACACATACACACACCACACACACACATATACACCACACACACATTCACATACACACCACACACATACACACACACCGCACACATACACATACACACACCACACACATTCACATACACATACACACACCATACACACACACATATACACACCACATACACAAACACCACACATACATTCACATATACACCACACACACATATACACACACACGCCACACACACATACATACACATACCACACAGACACATACATACACACACCACACACATACACATACACACCACACACACATACATATATACATACCACATACACATATACACCACACACATTCACATACATGCCACACACACATACACACACATACCACACACATGTACACATCACACACACACATACACATACTCACATGCAAAAAAGGGAAGGAAGGAAGGAAGGAGAGAAACACCCAGGACATTTTAACCGATACAGGGGTGTGTGTTAGGGAGTTTATAGGGTTACCTAATCAGGGAAGACCCACCTGAATGCACATGGCACCACCCCTAGGGCCGGGGTCCTGGATTGAATGAAGAAGGGAAAGGAGACAGCTAGCTGATCCCTATCTCTCATCTTTCTGCCTGACTGTGGACCTAATGTGGCCGTCTGTCTCTGCTCACCTTGCACTCCCGTGGCCTTCCTTCACAGGGTGGACCATCTCTCCTCAAGTCAGGAGTCAGAATCCACCCTCCTTCTGTAAGGTGCTTCTTAATATGCACTCGGTTGTATCAACAAGAAAGTAAAGAACATTTTGTTTCCTCCTCGTCCTTCCTTCCCTTCCTTCCAGTATCTGTTCCCTCACCCCACCCCCCATTTTGAAAGGTGCTGACTAATTGGAAGTTCATTTTTCTGTGATGATATGGTCCTTTGCTGTTCGGGATTGTGAGTGGACTGGTTTGCATCCAAGGCACAAAATTTCTACTAAGTGCTGACAGGTCTGGAACTGTTGGATAGAAAACGCTACTGGAGGATGCCAACTTTACCCCTCTGAGTTCCCTATGGTCACCCCCTCTTCCAAGGGACATCTGAGGCCACAGATTGGACCCAATCCTATATGTGCCATGTTCTCTCTGTACCTTTGAAAACCAATTATAAATCAGAATGAGTTATTAACACTAACTGATGATAAAAACAGAACCATGACAACCCTCTACCGTAGAAAACATCGCATGTCTCCTTTGTGTTGCCTTGGAGCCATTTACTGGTTAAAGCCGGGGATACTGGACATTAACACCGAAGCACATCATCATTCCGATAGCCAGGAGGACTCTAAGTGACTCCAGGCAGGTCGCACATACTGTACGAATACACTGTGCAGAGATGAGTCACATCCCAGAGGGACGATGCAGGACAGTGCAAGACATGCAGAACGGCTTGTGATTTAAAAGCTGTGAACCATTGTCGGACTTTTCCCACCAGCATTCTGGGGTAACTGACAGGGGAAGAAGCGTTTTGAACAAAGGTGTGCAGGAACTGCTGTCCCCGTGTCCCCATGTCCCTTTCTGTGTTGCAGATGTGCATCCCCAGCATGAGAAGGCACGGACCTGGTAGGATAAAGCCAGTGTGAGCCTCCTGTCCCTGTCCTGGGGGCTTGCACAGGCCTGAGGACACTATTGCTGCACAATGGTCCAGACCAAGCTGGCAACTGTGACATCTCCTGGAGACTTAGGCCCTGATGACACGGACCGTCTATGACAGGGAAGAAAGCCTGTTCAGTGGAAGGATCTCATAGGGCAGGAGCTAGAAGGAGGCTCGTGCTTGGGGAGTGTAAGTGAATTTGTACATGTCCCCTACAAGGGGACAGCCTAGAGTGATAGAGTGACGGGCCCTGTGGCCTCTGGGTAGCCATGAATCAGTCATGGGGACAGGTCCCACCTCCTATAAGTCCAGTGCCCAGAGTGGGGACAGTGGTGGAACTTGGCAGGTTAGAGGGAGTCAGACAGGAGTCTGCTAGGGTCCTTGGGGGCTTTGGGAAGAAAGCACCTAGGCCATCAGGCAGAGTGGGGTTCTGCCCACCAGGGGGCAGAAGCGGTGCTGAAATCCCGAGAGGGAGCTGTGGTAAAGGGCCAGGAGATTGCTTCCAGGTGGAGGGAGGAGGCTGGGCAGGTGGCTAGAGGTGGGGTCTGGGCGGGGAAGCAGGGAGGAGTGCAGAGTCAAGTGGCGAATAGATGGACGATTGGCAGGGAGTTGGGTGGGACGGGGTGCAGAGGTGTCTGTGGAATTGGGTAGGGTGCTTGAGTAGTCGGGTGGAGGGTGGGCATAGTTTGGACTGAGTCGTCACTTCAGCTCCTCTCCACATCTCCCACCTCACGGGTGCAGTAGGCTGCCCTCGTCCTCTTGTCTTCTCAGACCCATTGCTGCCCCTAGAGTGGGCTCTGAGCAGACACCTTAGGGGAGAGAGAGAGAGAGAGAGAGAGAGAGAGAGAGAGAGAGAGAGAGAGAGAGAGAGAGAGAGAGAGAGAGCGCCCTGGACAGGTGTGAGGAAGGGAGGATTGTAGGAACACTGTGGCAAGCTCCAGGGGACCTGTACCTCAGCCTTCAGCACCACTGCAGAGACAATTTGGCTGAGTGGCCAGAAAGAGGGACCAGGGTTCAGTTGCTCCTGCCAGCCAGTCTTGGTTAGGGAAGCTGCCACCGCTGGGTGAAAATACTTTACTTTGCTGTTTTGTTCTTTCCTCTGCTGGGGTTCAGAAAACGCTGACTCTCCCTTCCATCGCTTTGCTGGAGGTCTGCTGGAAAAGGGGGGCCGTGGGGGAGGGAGCCGCTCATGCCTGCACGAGAAGCATATGATGCACCCCTATCCCAGGAGCACCTGTTGGGAACAGACCCACCAGGCTCCAGGCACAAAAGGACTTACTGTTATGAAAAATAGGAGCCAGGATCTTAACACCCCCAAATGTCTTTAAAGAAGTAATTGCTTGACTGCAATTATCTTAGGAGGCTTAACTAACCACATGGGTGCTTTTGAAGAATACTTGAGTTTAAAATTCCTCCCACGGACCCCAAGAGTGGGGGCTCCCATGGGTGCGCGAGGCTGCACCCAGGAGCTGAGTGGTGGACAGGGCACACCGTGCCCTGGAAGTGTGCCGGGAAGGCTTCTGCAAGAAGATGGCCCTGCCCAGGAGGCGGGTGGCCCTGTTGCCATGGATACCGCCTCCTTGACTGCCTGCAGGGGAGCCAGGCACCTGGCAGGGCTCAGCTGAGGTGCTGAGGAAGGGGCCGGTGGGGGAGGAGGAGAGAGTGGTTTTCTTGCTTTCCCTCTTGATGAAGGGGGTGTAGTCATCCCCTTCAGGAACAATGAAGAGACACCAGGTGAAATGCATAGCGCAAGAGCCGTGCTCAGCCCTCCTCACTGTCTCCTGCTGGCACCAATGCCACTGTCATCCGCATGATTTTCCAGGCCAGGCACCCCTCATTTGATTCACTGAAGGCTCCGGACTTTGAGAGAAATTCCCGGCCCCCTCAGAGGTGTGAGCAGAGCGCCCACACTAAGACACACACAGCAGAAATAAACTTCCTGGGCCCCTGGGACGCCCTGCCCGACGCTGTGTGGGCAGGCGCCCCAGAGATTCTAGGTAACAATTTATTTTTAAAGAATCAACCTGAAAACAATTAAATGCAATTTATGAAAACAGTAGGAAAAAGTGAGCGATGAGCCCAATTAGAAACGTTATTTTAGGTGTTGGAATCGCAGCATCTTTGCACATGCAGCCATGCTGGGGTTCAGCTTTGTGCAGCCGTAGAAAGACAAGCACCCTGGGCCAGGCTGGGAAGGGTCGCGGTAAAACACCTTGAGGAGATGCTACCCTGGAATGGATTCTTCTTAGGAAAGGAAACCGAGACGTGGAACTGAGGGCATCTGCAAAACCCACGCATCCCTGCTCAGACCAGCCTCTCTCTATGGCCTTGAGCTAAAGAGAGCTTGACAAATGTCCCCAGGGAAGGTCAGAACACTTCAAACCACGTCTGCTCTGGGCTGCTCCTGGGTAACTAGTGATAGACTGATGTGCCCAGTAGGGCCACGATGATGGTGGCAGATACCCCTTGAGGTGACCCACTGCCTGTCTTTGCACACCCATCTGTCGCTGAGGTTGTATCCCGGGGCTGACTCTGTAAGCCAGACAGAAATGCTTTGGCAGGCTGAGTCCAGCTTTCATGGTCTCTCTAAAAACTCTTGCTTTCTCCCAGAAGGAACTCCTCTCCATGTCGAGTGCTTCAGTGAGGAGGAAGACATGGGTACACACGGTAGAAGTGAAGGGGGGACGGGAGTAACGGACAGGCTCATCAGTGTAGCGCACCACACCCATCTGCACTCTGTGTGCTCCCATACAGTTCATGAACCGGGCAAAGGGCTGGAGATTGAAACACACAAAGACACACAGACAGACAGAGACACGGGTTATTCTTGAAACAGGAATGCCCCAAGAATGCCCCCCCTTTATTGTGTTCAGGAGCCGCTTATATAGGGATCCTTAACTGATAGCCACGCCCCAGACAAACCCACCAGAAACCACACCCCTGCCATCAAGAAACTCCCGAGGGTCTTGTGCTCAGAGCAGCTGCAAGCTGTCTCAGAGGAAAACAAGTTGTTTACAAGAAATTCAGAATCTGGGGGTTCACTGCTCCCAACAACCAGAATGAGGAGGAAGACAGGGGTACACACCGTAGAAGTGAAGGGGGGACGGGACTACCGGACAACATCACCAGAGCCCAGCACCTTGAGCTTCTGCCCAAGGAATAAGTACAAACCTCACTCTTGCTCTACCAAAGGGAAACTGAGGCACAGACCAGATAACCTCTCACTGAGGACCAAGAAAGGCGCTATACTTGTGGAAACAAGTTCAAGGGCCCATAGTCCTAACCAGGACATTATTCTGGCTTTATGACCCAGCCCCAGGGCACTCCCTGGTTTTTCAAGAGATTGGGGTGGGGGTACCAATTGGGTCTTGGAGATGTTCCCTTCTACATGTCTAAGTGGGCCCAATATAACCACTTTCAGAGGCCTGTTTCTTAAAGGTCCCAGAAGAGCAAAGATGTACCTTTCCTTAGCAACTTCTTCCTAAGATGCAAGGAGTAAGAGGGTCCACCTACCGGAGCCCACCCTCCACCCCCACCCCCACCCCATCTTCTCCAAGGAGTGGAAGTCATGCTTGGCCATCAAGAACCTCTATTTGCTCCTCTTCCAGTAACATCCCCAGGCATGGCTCTAGGCAGAGCTGGCAGGAATCATCGTGTTGGGGACACCTAGCAGCTCCTGGGGCTATTTTACTTAGCTCATGACCAAGAGGATTAGGCACAGTGACCTCTCTCCAAGGCAAATTCCAACTTCCCCACCAACTGAACAGACAGGCAGAAGGCATATGCCTATTCCCCAGAGCCTCACCCCTTGGCACGGATCACATGCTGTAGGTCATCAATGGCAGTGTGGCGCCTCTACATGCCTTGACTTACCCAGGGAGTGGACCCCCAGGGCAGCACAGGAGGCCTCCACTGCTGACCACTTAGGCTTGCCACATACAGGGCTCCAGTGCTGGGTCTTAACCACCCAATAAGCTGGCTGCTGTGGGCACCGTGGGAGGCATCAGTGTGAGATGGGGTTCTGGGCAGTTTTCAATACGATTTAACTCTGCCTGAGTCTCTGAGAGCTTTGCAGCTTCCTAGAAGCAGTCTTAGATGAACACACTGCCACTCCTGTGATTCAGGTCACAGGCCTGCGAGGCCCCCACATCTGCCATGTCCCTAAGTTGCTCAGTGTGGGCAGGAGGCTAGCGAGTTTTGTTTTCCTCTCCTTTTTCAGAGTGGGAATAATTTATTTTTGTGTTGTGATAGAGAACTTTGTCCATAGGTCCCATTTGCTGGGATCAGGATACATGTGTCACAGCCAGGTGGCAGAGTCTCTTGGAGCCCCAGGCCTTACTCAGCTCCATGCTCAGCTTTCCCATTGTGGGGCCAAGACTCCAGCAAGTCAGGGGGAGCTGGTCCCACCTCTGCACAGTGAGCCCCATGGTGCTGTGTGGGTGGACTGGCACTGTCTTCTCCACGGGGGAGAAGGGACCTGGGAGGGACGTCCCAGCTCTTCTCCTCACCAGGCTCAGGGCTGAGTCAACCAACCTCCAGGCTCCTCCTCCACCCTTCTATCCCCATGCTTGGGAGCCCCTCTCCAGTCAGTGGAGAATCAGCCTGTAGGCCCAGCTGAGGGTGGGGCCAGACCTTAGGTGTCTACAGTAGACTCCTCCCTGAGTCTGTGGGGGTAGGAATCCCTCATGGCTCAAAGGAGAGCTCTGACATTTTGGGGACTGACTTTCCGGGAGCCCAGGATGATTGAGCTGGGAGTCAGTTCCCTCCCTCAGCAATAGCCTCTTCTCTCTGCATTGCTTCTGCCCAACTTTGTGTGTGGCCTTAACTGAGGTCCCTGACTCTAGGCACAATGTGAGGCCTCATGCAAACATGTAATAAAATGATGATGATGCTATAGTAATATCAATAATAATCCTCCTTAGCTGCAAGTGCTCCACTCTAACTTCCCAGGAACCTCAGCCAGCACCCCTTGGGGAACCTCACTACATCCAGTCTGGTCAAGGGCAGCCATGCTAGTGTTCTTAGGCTGGGCTAGTGCCCTCTCAGATGTGCTGACTTCATCTTCTGGCACTCACAATGATGACTGGGCTGTCACACCACCCTCAATCACCTCTCTGGGCCAGCGAGGGAAATAGCCAGACTCGGAACCCCTGAATCCACTGGGTCACCATGCTGAGCTGGGAAAACTTTGGTCTCCGGGGCCTCTGAGGCAGACACACAGCACTGTCCACACACAGACATTCCGTGGTCTGGAGTATAGTTCTCGACCTGTGGGTCACCACCACAGACAGGACTGTGTAACTGAGTGGGAGGGTGTGGTAAACCTGACACCAGTAGAAGTTTTCTGGACATGCAGTGACCAAAAATCAATTCAAAAATCAAACTAATGATGAATCAGGTGTTCCGGTGGGGCTCACCCACAGTTTCACACCCCTCCCTTCACTGCCACCTTGATCCTGAAGAGAGAATACAAGCGTTTTGCACTGCGAGTGTAGTCAGGCCATGCAGCATCAATGAACGCCACCTGAAGCACCTTGGCTCAACTTCGAGACTTTGGGGTACTGTGGTTGGTTGCGATTTTACTAAATGTACAAAGTTTTCTGCTCATATGGAAGCATAATAATTTGATATCAGAAAATAAAGTCTTAATTTTTTAAATGTCATTCCTCAGCATGTGGGCATTGATGGTGTCGTGGGTTTGTATTGTGTTGGAGCACTTGTTTTTGAAATCAATTATCTGAGTTACTGGCTCGCATTTCACAAAATACAGTTATAGAAGTTTTGGTGCCAAACCTACGCCTGCTGTTCTGTGCTGTGTGTGTTTATGTGAAGTTGCAGTTGCGGCACTGACAGTTACAAAATCAAAATATCCATCAACTCTGAAGAACCCGAAGATGCTCTGCATCCTACAGCATTGGACGCCCGGCCAAGATTTAGTTCTCTATGCAAATAGATAAGCACATCCATTTTGCCAATATGCAAATTTGCCTTCATCACTAATAAGTGGAAAAATTACCCATAAGCCAAAGAGTAGTTTCAAAATAAATCTGTGAATTATCAGCAAATGTTTGATTTGTACACCTATTTTGTAGAGCTTTACACCCAGGGACAGGTGAAGAGTTCTAAGAAGAGATTAGAAAGCCCTGACACAGATGAAGCAAATTCTCCAGCAACACATGCCCATGCTCATAGTCACTACCTGCATGTACCACAAATGCATCATGGACCCTGAGACCAAAGAACCATATGCAGCTCCCTAGTTCTTTAACACCTCTGTCCTCCCTCTTCGGTTGCAGAGAAAGCCAGCTGTTGTTTAGTAACCCAGCCCTTCCATTTCTATTGCTGTTTAACCTAACTAAAGCTTTGATGTTGTGAAACCGATCTCAGAGGAGAGGGACATAATATCCCATTAAAGTCACTGAAAAATCAATCATTCCATTACCTCCAGCTGCGGGGAGGATGAAGTTTGCTTCCTTGCACTGCTTCAGCTTCCTCTTCAGTCCCAGGCAGGATGGGCCACTTCAGGGTGGGTGCCCAGGTGACAGGCAGTCAATGAACACTCAAAGCCTCGGTACTCCTGTGTGTGCACCCAGACCTTTAGCTACCAGAATCCTAGCCTATGCACTCCCTAAGGCAGCTGTGATGGGAGCTAAAAGCACAGTTTGCATGGTTTGGTGAAGGCCCTGGCTGTGTGCTCTGGGATCCCCACTCCTAGCCGGGGACTGTGGTTATAATCTCCTTTGAATGGAACACTGCAGCTCTTGCAGGGCCTTGAAGTCAGGAGCCAACCCCTCCCGTGCTATAATGGCTCCCAGAGCCCTGTAAGTACACGAGCCTTCCCTCCACTAAGATACTGATGGGAGGGCGTGGTTCTGAGGTCAATCCTGTCAATCTCAAATCCCCAGCTCTAGGGGAGAGCAGAAAGGGGTGCTGAAGAGACTTGAGGACTAAGTTTTCATTGGCATCAGGCTTTACCGTGAATGGATAGTTCTAGGGGATCCACAGCCCCTTTACCCTTAAAAAAACAGTTGCTCAAGGGAGGGACCAGGCCAGGAAACACGGGAGGTACCAGCCTAGCTCCTTCCAGGTGATTCTTCTGTCCTCACTGCACTGCCATGGTCAACAACCCACAAGGTCCTATCCTGTCACCCCCAAGGCCCCTTTTAGGGTTCAGAGCGAGTTGTTTTAGCCAAGTGTTCCCACCCCTCACTTGGAGAGAAAGCGTCAACCCCATCCAGGAATCAGGCTCCCAGGTGGCTCTACTTCCCTGGTGCCGTCCTTTGTAACGGTGCTGAGTGACTTGGGCTGCTATGTGGCAGAGGAGGGCTTTGTAGGACCCAAGGGGCTATCAGACAAGGCAGAGGCCACCTGGCTAAGGAGCATTATGTGCTGAACCCCACTCCTCTTCTCCTTGCCTGCTCTAGATCCAGGTCCACTTCTTTCTAGAAATCATGGAGCTGCTGGTGAATGAGGCCACTGAACCTAAGGGCCCTGACTTCAGGGCCTGGTGCAGAACTCCCTTCTGTAACTCCAGAGCCTCTAACTGTCCACCTGAGAGCATCTACTGATATTCTCTGGTGCTCTGGATTTAAATCCCAAGGACACACACTCCCAGGGTCACTGCTGGACTAGGTGCCAGGCCGCTTAGGGCAGGGAGTGAATCAGTTGCCCCCAGAGTTCCTCCAGGTGCAGTGACTTCTAAAATCCACCATGTGTGTGCTGTAAAGGGCACCTGGTTGAACGGTTTGTCCAAGCTCCGAGCCAATGCCAGGAACCTCAACCTGGGCTATGGCAGGGCCAGTGAGAGGACTCTGTTTATGCCACACCGGGCTGCAAGGCTCCAGGCAGAGAACGGCAGTTATTGTTTCCAAGGAAACTTCACCCATGATTCTCCAAACACCAACCATGGGTGGGCTGTTTCTCATCCTCTCTGAATCCTTGGGAGGATGTGTTTCCACTCTGAGAGCCATGGGATGTCTTAGGAAGTAGGAGAGGGCTTGAGTCTGGAAGCTGGGATGGTCCTTGGCCACAGATGAGGGACTTGCCTCTGAAAAGGAGCTGCCTGAGACACAGTGAGCCATCTCCCTTGGCCAGGAAGGGCACAATGCTTCCAGTGCTGCCTGCCATGGGGACGGGGCCATGGCTGACTGAGCTTGCAGCCTGAGATTCATACTCATAGAGGACAGCAGAGTTGGCTAAATATCATTCCAACTTGCCCTACCAGCCTATCTGTAAAGGGGACCGCTCTCTCCCATGTCTGTAAAGGGGACCGCTCTCTCCCATGTCTGTAAAGGGGGACAGCTCTCTCCCATGTCTGTAAAGGGGGACAGCTCTCTCCCATGTCTGTAAAGGGGGACCCCTCTCTCCCATGTTGACACTTCATGTGGTGGTGTGCTGCCCCCACTCACCCTGTCCATTATGATTTAAAAACAAACAAGCAAACTAACTAACAAGCAAACCACCCTATTTCTCCGCTTCAGCACAGCAGAGGGTGGAGGAGGTTGCCCTTTATCAATGGGAGCAGTGACACTTCATTGCCCTATGTCTGCAAGCGAGAATCAGGGTCTTGCCTGTGGGGTTGGGTCGACCATAAAACCTACATGGAAGGCTTGATTTGAAGGTGAACTCAGTACTTAATCAATGGAATCCATAACCCAGACAAAGTAAACGCTCAATAAATATCAGCCTGTGTCCCATGAGATGCTTATCAGCAGGAAGTGTCAAAGTGCCAACTCATAGTGACTTACCAGGTGTATGACAAGTGGCAGGTTCTGAGTAAGAGGACTCATGTCCAGCTGGGGAGGGGAGGTGAAAATCGTCTACTCATCAGGGGGTTCCTGCCTTCCCGAGGACTATCTGTTCAGCTGGGATGGGGCTACCTTCTTCCTCAGGGCCTCTGGACTGAGGTGATGGATGAACTCTGGAGAGTTAAGGCTGAAATAGTTTGAGGGGAAAGTGCTGTGAGGGCCAAGATGCCTGACCACTGTGGGAAGATGGGGTTCTAGGTGTCTGCTCAGATGTGACCAGAACTGGCTCAGTGCAGGTTGGGGACCACAAGGCCCCTGGGAGGAGACTGAGGTGAGAACCACCTCCTGTCACTCCCAAGAGCTGTGCTGCATGCAGTGTCAACAGGTGACCCGGGTCCCTGAGAAGAGGGCAGGCTTGCTCTCCACAGACCCTGCTGCAACCCCCTTCCTTTGCCAAAGGAAACATTTTTAAAGTATGATGTTTGTTTTCTCAGAAAGCTTCAAAAGTATTGTTTTGGGGAGGAATTTGGCAGCTGAGCATACGAACTTCTGGAGGGCCCTCTGTGTGACAAAACATAGCCAGGAGGCACAGCTGACCGGGAACCACAGGTTGTCTATCACACGAGGCTCACTGGAGACAAGAGGGACAGAATTGCCAGGTACTTAAGTCCCCAGCCTGCTCAGTCACAGGTGGCTGTAGAGACAGGTGGGTGTCTCTGAGCCCAGGTCTGGGTAGCAAAGCCCACTCAGCAGAGCTAAAGGTATCTTGAAGATGCCCCAGACATCTTGGAACAGGAAATGTAAGTGAAAGCCTTTGTGGTTTTGCCCTCACAGGCTTGGTTCCTGCAAAGAGTCCCTAGCGATTTCATCTTGGGGGGACTGGACTGGGCTCAGAGTCCTGGCCTTATTGGTTCTAGCGCGGGCTCTGTACCCAACTGGTGTATTCTCCAGCCTGTGAGGTAAGGTGGATGAAGGACAATGTAGCACAGTGCTTCTCAGAATTCCCAGTGAAGGTGGGCATGGCCCTTGTTACTCTCCTTCATGGAGAGCAGGTCTCCATGTCAGAAGCGCAGCCAGGATTTCATGTCAGTCAACTCTATGGAGCAGGCCTCTGCTGGGTGTCAAAGGCTTCTGGAGACTCTGGATAATCCCAGACATACTTGACTGGGTTGAGAAGTGCCTAAAAATTGGATAAAGCCCACTTTGATTTTTTTTTCTGTGAGTATGTTTCCAGGAATCATTGTCTAGGAACTGGGGGAGACCTCCCCTGATTGTGACACCTTTCCAGAGATTGGGGCTTCAGATAGAATAACAAGAGAAAGTTAACAAGTGTGGGGATCTTTTTCTCTGTTTCCTGTCCCTGAGGTGAGTAGCTCTCACTGCCACAGTGGTCTGGCTCCCTATGGACCCAAGTCCCACAGAACCAAGCACTGGGAACCCAAAGCCCTGAGCCCAAACAAGCCCTTTTACTCTTCAGCTGCTTCTTTCAGGCATTTTGCCACAATGACCAGAAGACAACTGTCACTGGAAGGTAGCTCTGAGAATGGGGCCATTGGTGGGACTGTCCTTGCCACAGGTTCAGAAGGTTTGGACCTGGCTTGGCCGGAGAATGAAAAGAACTGGGAGAAGCTGCTACAGAGCACGGTTGCTGTAAGCGGGGCAGTGGGTGGCTCTGGTGGGAACTCAGGGGAGAAACTTTCTGTGGCTTCTACTGGAAACCAAACTAGTAGCCATTCGCCCAGGGTTGTAGTAAAGAACTTTAGTCTTGTCCAAAGCGCTGAAGTAAGCTGGGTTTAAAGGTGACACACTAATTTGGCAACACAATATTCAGGCTGTGGCAAGGTTATTGGTGGCTGCTTTAGTCAAGTTTATAGTGAGAATTACTAGTCAAAAGATGGGAATAAAAATGCCTTGCCAGACGGTTCAGTGGGTAAAGGTGCCTGCTGCCAAAACTGAAGACTCAAGCGTGGTGACTTGGAAGAAAATGGCCCCCTAAGGTAGTGGCACTATTAGGAGGTGTGGCCTTGTTGGAGTGGGTGTGACCTTAGGGGAAGAAGGGTGTCACTATGAGGCAGGATTTGAGGTGACTTTTCTCAAGCTTCATTCAGTGTGACTGTCAGTCAGCTTCCTGTTGCCTGCAGCAAGATGTGGCACTCTCAGCTCCAGCACCACGTCTGCCTGAACACCAACCATGATGTTCTGCGTCATGAAGATAATGGACTGAACCTCTGAAACTAAGCAGGCCATCCCAATTAAATGTTTTCTTGGTAAGAGTTGCTGTGGTCATGGTGTCTCTTCACTGCAATAAAAAACCCTAGGAGACTAAGTTTGATCCCTGGAATCTGCATGATGAAAAGAAAGAAACAGTTTCCACAGGTAGTTCCATGACCTCCACAAACACACCATAACATGCATGAGTATATATACACATACACACACACAAATAAATAAAGTTTTAAGTGTCAAAAACTTTGGTTTTCTCAGAAAGAAGCATATATAAATTTGGGGCCAAGGGTAATATGGCTACTGAAAACATTAGGGCCATTAAAAAATGCTTCAAGAACTCTAGGATGAGGCAATAGGAATGACATCTTGAGGCCATCTCTAAAAATAGCTGGACCCCTAGACCCTTCACCCCATACCAGAATCAAGACCATGAAGATTTGAAGTTGTATGAAAATCTACTCTAAGTGAAGACTCTGCTCTCACAGGGCTGTCTAGAGGGCCATGTTTGCTTGCATCCAGCCACTGAAGCACTCTGAGGCATCTAAAGCCAAAGGGGCAGAGGGTTTTGGCATTGTCCACACAATGCTGGTTTTGCAGACATGCGGAAGGAATGCAAGCAATATGGAGTCGTGAGGCTTCCGAAATCCAAGCCTGGAAGGCTAAGCAAGGCTAGAGTGAGGACCCCTACAGGTAGCCCTTGAGAAGGGAATGTGAAGTTAAGGATGAAACAGGCACCTCCAGATAATAACAGATGCCAGGAGTGTGGGATGCCTGTCAAAGGAAGCTGTCAGCAACCAACCCTGCCTTTCCTATATCCATATGGGGTACAAAGTCTTATGGGTGGGTGTTGTGATCTAGCTGCCCTCACTCCCCCTGACCGACAGGGGAACTTCCTTGTGGTCTGTCATTGACAAGGATGTTTGTGTTCTTTCTGGCCGGTGGTTTTCCACAGAAGCAGTAGAGGTATAAAAGGCTTTAGCTGAGGCAAAATAAAGGTTGCTGTTCTTCCACCTGAAAAGAAGCCTCCGTGTCTTAATCCCCTGCCCGTCTCGACATCCAGGCCGTGCCACTGGGTTCCACCAAGATCTGGAAAGTGGGGATTCGTGAACGGGTCACTCCATCTGCTGGCTAAATCGAGGAGCATATTGGGGAAGGTAATGTGTTCTCTTTTTTCATCCCCAGAGATACTCTGTGGGACATCCTCCAAAAGACTAGCAAGTATAAAGAAGAGGCAGGAGGGTGAATTGAAGGCCTCAAAAAGTAACTGAAACTCTTAAAGCAACAAGGCATGGAAGTAATAAGGAAGATAGCCGAAGATTTTGTACAAACAATAGCTCAAGTTAGCCCCTGGTTTATTATGGGAGGGGGTTTAAATGTTCCAGACTGGGAACATGCCAAGTCAGATTAAAAAGAGTATGGTTTCTTCATCCCCAGAGACGCTCTGAGGGATGTACTCCAGAAGACTGGCCAGTAGGAAAGTAATAAAGAGGAGGCAGGTGAATTGAGGGCCTCAAAAAGATAGAATATGTACAGATGTATGCTTAGCAGTTCCCAGAATCAAATGTTTTTCTCCATTCCAGAACACAAAAGATAACACAATCAACATAATAACATACATATGTATGTTAGCTATCTAGGTCCCCACCTTGAGTTATTTCCCTAACTTCTCTTATTGATGGAAATATAAGCCAAATAAACTCTTTCTTCATCAAGTTACTTTGGTCAGAGTGCTACCACAGCAACTGAAAGCAAACAGGTGTCAGGATGACAAGAACCAGACTTTGGTTTTCTTGACTGTCAATCTGATTAGACTGAGATGGCTAGGGGATTGGGACAGCATACCTCTGGGTGAGTCTGTGGGGCATTTCCAGAGGGGAAACAAAGAAGAAAACTCTGCTGTGAATGTGGGGGGCACCTCCCGAAGCTGGAGCCCTAAGGGGAGTAAGGGGGAAAGTAAAAGAGGGAAAGAAGGATGAAAGCTGATGTGTGTGGTGATAATTTGTTTGTGCTCTAACAAATAAAGCTTGCCTGGAGATCAGAGGGTAGAGCTAGCCACTAGTTAACTATAGAAGCCAGGCAGTGGTGGCACACACCTTTAATCCCAGTATTAGGGAGGTGTAGACCCGAAGTGCTATGGCTGGGTAGAGAGAGGAATATAAGGCAGGAGAGACAGGAGGTTTTTGATCTGATGGTTTCATAGAGGTAAGAACTTTAGTGACTGACTGCTTTACTTCTCTGGTCTTTCAGCTTTTACCCCATATCTGACTCCAGGTTTTTATTATTAAGACCAATTAGAATTTGTGCTACAGATGAGTACAGCTGCCATGCCGTGACCCGCTCTGTCCCCTGTGCTCTCTCCTTCATGGTGCACTGGAACCTCTGAAACCACAAGAAAAATAAATGCCTTTCCCGTGTGTGTGTGTGTGTGTGTGTGGTTTGTTCCTCTGTGTATGAATGCACATAATACAGATGTGTATGGGGTATGCACCAGTATGTGTGTTTGAGTGTGTGTGTGTGTGTAGGATATGTGTGTGTATGTAGCATGTGTGTGTGTGTGTATGTGCTTATGTTTGGGTGAGTGTATATGGTATATGTGCCTCTGTGTATGTGTGCATGTGTGTAAGTATACATAGTATGCGTGTGTATGGAGTATGTACCTCTGTGTGTGAGAGAGAGCATATATAGTACATGTATGGAATATGTGCCTCTGTGTGTGTGCATATGTGTGTGTGTGGTATGTATGTGTATGGGAATATGTGCCTGCGAGTGGGTAGGTATGAGTGTGTGTGTGTGTGTGTGTGTGTGTGTGTGTGAGAGAGAGAGAGAGAGAGAGAGAGAGAGAGAGAGAAGCATAGTATGCGTGTGTATGGGGTATGTGCTTGTGGGAGAGTGGGAGTGTACTTGTGCACATGTGTGAAGGCCAGAGGGTGGCATTGCGCGTCTCCCCCTCTCATTGCCCATCTTATTCTTGTGAGGCAGGACTTCCCCCATGCCCGGAGCTAGGCCAGCAACCCTCTAGTCCCAGCATCCCTCATGCCTCCAGTCTCCTCGGGTGCTGGGTCCTCACACTTATGCAACAAGCCCTCTTGGCCACTGAGCAGTCTCTCTACCCCAGCCTTTCCTCCTTTGACCTCATTCTATCAAGTATTATGTCACAGCAACAAAAACTCTGACTGAGAGGGACCGAACACTGGGAAATATGAGTCATAATAAATCCTCAAGTGGTTTATTTTAGGTACTTTGATACATGGCAGAAAACCTAGCACAGTGGACTTCACCCAGTCAGTTGAAGGCCTCAAGGGGAAAACTGGTGCCTCCATTCAGAGCTTTTGCAGTGCGTGCCCTGGGCTGAGCTGCGATGTCCACACTTACCTGGAGCCCTGGTCACCAGCTGCCCTGCAGGGCTTGGGCTGGCTGAACCTGCAGTTCATTTCTTTGAAATGAAACTGTGCTCATTTCTTTTGCTCCTTTAGTCACCCTGTCTCAGTTAGCTACTGCTGCATGACAAATGGTCCCCAGCTGAGTAGTTCATAATAGTGACTGTCGATTGAGCTCATTCAAGAGCGAAGGGCAAAGCCATGTCTGCATTTGCTGTCCAGGTCCAGCTAGTTGGTAGCCAAGGAGACATGTCCCTCAGAAACTTACAAACTGGAGCAATAGTCACATTAGTCTCAGCTACTTGGTACACGAAGCCCTCAAACTTAGCTCCACTCCACTGCCTCCCTCTCCCTCCCCCTCTTGCCATCTCCACGGTGGACACAGTGCCGTGGTATCAGGCTCCTTCTCTGGCTGAGAACAAAGGGGCCTCTCCCTCTTCACCAGCAATCTATCTTGTGAGGAGGCCACAAGCAAATTGGCCAAGCTACCTAAGCCTTGGTTTTTACCAAGTGCAAAGCAGGGGTGTGGATGGGACTTTGTGGGCTTGTGCAAGGGCTGTGAGACAGGAGGATGGAAACTAAGGGTGCCAGTTACTTGTCCAGAGGGACAACACCCTGCTTTGGCAGACGGTGCGGGCTGTTCCTCTAGCCAGCTCACACTGGTGGCAGAACAGTGCTCGACACCCAGACTAGTGGGCAGCAGGAGGGGCTTGGCCCTGAAACCCTGGAGCTAGGGCTCTGGTACCTGTGCTGTGTGGAGCTGCACCACGTGCTCCAAGAGCCGTGCTGGAGACAGAGACCCTCCTAACAAGACCACCTAGACCACAAGGCAGTGACTTAGCAAGGAGCTTAGCTCAGCTCCTAGTGCCCTGCCCTGCTCCACCTCAGGCCTGATCCGAAGGCAGGAGCTTCTGCCACAGTGCCAGGAACACAACTAAGGTGGCCCAAGCCAAAAATGGGGTTTATCAGCTCTTAGAGAAGAAATGAATGGAGGCGGACACAGGGCTTCTTCAGGCATGGCTGCCTCCTGGGTTCAGCCACGTCCCCAGGCCTGTCTTTCTGTCTCCTCTCCTGGAGACCCGGGTCCCCTTTGACAAGAGCGGCTCATCTCAGTGGTCTGAGATCCAGGATGGAAGTTCCATGTCTGCCTGGGGCCTTGACCATCCTAAACCACTCTTGCCTGCAGGAATGGCTGCTCGGGATGGCGGTGGTGTCACAGGTCACTTATTGTTAGGGACATCATTGAAGAAGCCAGAGGAGGGGTGAAGGTCTCTGGAGAAAAAGGTGAGGCCTTAGTCAGAATCCTGCTAGGTAGCAGAGGGCACGGGCTAGCAGGATTAAGGGAACAGCTGTCTTCCTGGTGTGGGTCCCATGAAAGTAATCAATAATGACATTGCAAAACAGAGCTAGCCAGGATGCCCTGGAGGCAAGGTGTCCTCAGACCTAGAGGCCACAATCTTCCCCAGAGAAGCAGTCAGGGCACCACAGGCCTAGTGAGCAAGAGCTAAGGTTAAACTGTCTCCCTTCTATCCTGTTGATTCTGTTGGGTCATGCACCAGCCAGAAAATGGAGAACTTGGAAGGAGTGGGCATCTAAGGGCAAAGAGAGTCAGCAGCACCCAGCCACACCCAGCTACACTCACCTCCTGCTGGCAGTGACACAGTGAACCAGATGTGACCACAGCTGAGCAGAGAGGTCATAAACCACTAAAACGACACAGATGATACCAAATACAATGGTGAGGATAATCCCACAGGCTAAGGTGTCAGCTGTTCAGCTGAGGGGACTCTGATGGGATCCTAGCAGAGATTCCAGGGGCTTCTCTTTTGAACTGAGCAGGGCTTGAGATAAAGGTCACATGGGAAAATAAACACTGGTTGGAGGGTGATGGGGAAAGGTGAAAGGTGAAAGGAAAGTGTCCTGGGTGTTGCGGAGAAGCCTGGCAGACAGGCTTGGCATATAAAGCAGCCCGCTAGTGACACCTAAGCAGCCAAGAACAAGGCATTCTGGCAAGGCGAGCTGGAGTAAGGAGGCCCCCAAATCGCAGTAACCTTGCAAGGGTGTCACATAAAGTGGTGTGGAATGGCTGGGTGGTCCTATGGAAGAAGAATTAAATCCACCTAGCACAAGGATAAATCCCAAGGGGGTCTGAGAGCTCACCATCCCAACTGAGGAACTCAGAACAGAGTCCTGGCTCCCTATGTTAGGAATCCCTTTGTAAGGATAAGGCATGAGAGTCAGTTTCCTGTGGAGGAAAAGCCAGAGTCATCAAGAAAGAAAAATTCTCTGCTTTGATCAACTGTTCTAAAAATGCAGTTCTGGTGCGGAGATATCTTGTTATATCAGGGAAGTTACTGTGGGCAGAGGCTGGTCCCCGAATATATAAAGAGCTTTAACACATGTGAAATAGATGCACAAAAATAAGACACATCTGTCCCCGCAGTCTGGTCAGTGGGACGGCATGTGAGTTCCACCAATCTGAGTGGAGCCGGTACTTTTGTGTGGTTCCCATATGCCTGCCTCCCAAATGAGTGAGTGGAGGGGCTTTTCCACAGGAGCAAGAGCCTTTCGCTGCCTCCTTCCCAGGGCAGGGCCAGGCTTACAGTGCCCACCCTGCACTTTGACCTTTCAAAGCTCATTAATGTTCAACATGGTAAATTAAATTACAGTAACAAGCATGAGGAAGGGGGAAATAAAGTAGAAAAAAAACTAGGGACACTATGTTTTGAGAACTCAGCCATAGTGGAAACGAGGAGGTGAGCTGGACTCCAAGCAAGGCGGGAGACTGTACCCATCCTGTGCTGGGGACAGAGAGAGAAGAGAGAGCGTAATTGGTGGGGGGTGTGTGTGCGCGCACGCATATGCTCCATATGCCTATGGAGGTCAGAGATTAGCATTGGGTGTCTTTTTCTATTTTCCTCAATTTTATATTTTTAAATATTTATTTTCATTTTGTGTGTATGAGTTTTGCCTACATATATGTCTCTGTTCACCACATGTGTGCCTGGTGCCCAAAGAGACCAGAGAGGGTGTTGGATCTCCTGGAACTGGGGTTACAATGGTTGTGACCTGCTGTGTGGGTGCTGGGAACTGAAGCCAGGTCCTCTGCAAGAGCAGCAAGTGCTTTTGACACTAAGCCATTTTCTTGGCATCTTTTGATCTAGCGTGCCTCCCGCCCACCCCCACTGAACCTGGAGCTCACCAATTGGCTACGCTGACTGGCCAATGAGGACCAGGAATCCCCCTGTCTCTGTTCCACCAGGATGAGGGTTAAAGACTCTCTGATCAGCTTTTTCATGGTTTCTAAGGATGGAACTCGGGTCCTCATGTTTGTATAACAAGTGCTTTACCCACTACTTCTTCTCCCCAGTCCAGAACTTTCTTTTCTTCCAGGTATGGCCACAGCCTCTCTGGAAGTAGGTAGATGCCTTTAGGCTTGCAGATGTGCAAATGTGTTCCTGCAGGTGGAATAAGAGATTATTTTGAAGCAGACCCTCAGGGAGAGAGTGGAGTCAGTGTGAATTGAAGATTTACAAAACTGAACACACGTTTTCATGGAAGTGTACTGTGTGTGCTTGTGTGTACTGTATGTGCCTGTGTGTGCCTGCATGTACTGTGTGTGCCTGTGTGCACTGTGTGTACTGTGAATATTGTGTGTGCCTGTGTTTGTCTGTGTGTACTGAGTGTGCCTTGTGTATTGTATGTACTGTGTGTGCTTGTATGTACTGCGTATATTGTGTGTACTGTGTATGCCTATGTGTACTGAGCATGAGTGCTCCTGAAAAGAATCACATCTCCCACTGACCCTTCTGCAGGGCTGGGTAACTGATTAGAACTTCAGCGACAGTGAAGACATTGGAACGCTGCAGGTCCAGAGCCTAATTACAATTTCTCTTGGGCTATCTTCATCTCCCTTTATAGCCTTCCTTTCCTGCCTCTGTGTCTGGCCCAACATCCTGTAATGAGCAGATAAACTGTTTGGAATGTACAAACAGAACCCTAGTTTCTACCAGCCAAAAGGCCGAGAACACCATCAGATAGCATTTGAGGCCTCTGACGCCCACTCGCTCCACCCCACCCACTTCACGTTCCCACCAAATGTATTGAAAAGTGCCTCGAGTTATGAGTTTCTTTGTTTTGTTACTATAAAAACTTCACAAAACCACTTCCAAGTTGGGGCATGGAATGTGTTCCCAGATGTGGCTGGTCATATTTGACTTTAGAATAAGCTATCTCTTATCCTCTTTGAGGTGGGATCTGTGTTCTTGAGTTGACAGTAAGTATGTATATGTACAGCTGCACGTATGTGTGTGCATGTGTTGATGTGTCTGTCTCTATGTACACATGTACTCATGTGATATTTGTGGCTCTCTGTAGAGTGCCTGGGTGAATCTCCTCCGTCTAAAGGTCTTTCAAAACACTGACTGATCCTGGCACCTAGACTTTAGTTCCTGAAGCATTTCCTACTAAAATGGACTCTCAAAAGGAGCCAGGGTTCCTGGGAGAAATGGCTGGTCTTAGGGCTGGGGCAAGAAATGTACAAAATTAGACAAGAACATCTTGTTATGCCAGAAAGTACAGAAGTATTCAACACAAGACACGGATCACAAAGACATGGGAGCAGCTTGAGGTGGCTACTCCAGTCAAATCTGGACCAAATGGCACCAAAATAGTGAAGGGTGACACTGAGTTTTATTTTTTTATTTTTTATTTTTTTTTTCAAAGGTATTTTTTATTCACTATTTTTGATGACTATAAATAAGTGTTTCCACTATGGAAAAGAAAGTTAGCACAGTACATTTTCATGACTGGGGAATGGATTTCTTGAAGTCATGTTCAACGGTGTCAAAACTTAAGGAGAAAAGAATTAAAAAAACAAAAGAAAACAAAAAAACCCCTGAAGGTTGGAATTCAGTTCTTTATAAAGTCCCTTGTAAAAACAAAACAGAATAAAAACAAACCTTAAAGGGCAGGGAAATTTTTTTAAAAAGAAAAAGGAAGGAAAAGGACAGACAGATTCATTGCTTCTCCTCAGATTTCTCTTCAGCTTCATCTCTGGCCTCCCTCACAGAAAGGGCTTCCAGCTTCTCAGCCACCTTTTCAGCATTATCATTTTTGCCTGGTCCTTTCTTTTCTCTCTCTTCAATCTCTTTCCTGCATTCTTCAAACTTTGTCTTGAACTTTTGTGCATTCTCAGCATTTAGGAAGCGGATGGCGAGCAGCTCAGGCTTGGGGCACTCATCAGCAAAGTCGGCGTGAGTATTCCAGACCCAGGCACGGTCACTGCCAGCATTGGGCTTCAGCTCCGTCATTGGTGTGATATAGTGGTTGGCGCATATCTTCAGAGTCTTGTCCCTCCTCATGAGAAGGCGGATGGTCCCTTTCTCCTTATGCTTCAGGAGCTTGACATCACCAGTGCCTCGCTCCTTCCATTCTGGGAGGTCATTCTCTGAAGCAAATCGGAATAGCTTTGCCCGCATCTTGAAAAGTTCCTCTTCATCTTCCTCCAGTGTTTTAATTTCTTGCTCAGGAAGAGAAACTATTGGCTCGAACTGGGGATCATGGTTGGATTCATCTGCATTCTCTGTGGAGGTATCATGGTCCTCATGACTGTCCTTGGTGGCCGCCATGGGGGCCGCCCCACGACCAGAACCCTGACCCCGACACTGAGTTTTAAACTGGAGAGATGGGGATTCACACGGACTTGCAGGTAATAGACAAGAGAGGTTACAGGTGGTGGATAGATGAGGTATGGTTAGATGATGGATTGATTGATGGATAGGTAAATGATAATGGGTAGATAGATAAATAGATGGATGGATAGCTGGATGGATGGTAGATGGATAGATAGATGATTGGCAGATAGTTGATAGATATGCATATAGATAAATGATGACAGATAGATTGATTCATTGATCGATGATAGAGAAATTTAAGTAACTGATAGATATTCATATTGATTGGTGATAGATACATAAGTGATTAATAGACCTTAGATAAATTGATAGATAGATAGATAGATAGATAGATAGATAGATAGATAGATAGATAGATAGATAGATAGATAGATAGAGTGTTCAAATGGATGATGGCAGGGGATGGACAGATGTGTGATGGGCAGAGAATGGACAATGATTGGTGGCAGAAATGGATGATGAGTAATGATGGATGAGAGGTGATGGGAGGATAGAAAAGATGGGTGATAGTTTGGAATGATGGTGAGACAGAGGACTGCTGTTTCTGGAGTGTGCTGGGTGGCAACTGGATACAGGGAAGTGTTGGCTTGAAAAGCTACCTTTGCAACAGCAGATGGGATCAAAGCATCATGAAGGACACTCACTAGAGGGCAGCTAGTGAGGGGAACAGACTCCTCTGTATAAGCATGTCTGCCAGGGGCTTTTACAAGTTTCCAGGAAGCAAGAACAGATAGATCAGACAGCCCTTGACCAGCCCATCAAAACAACATCAACAGACGATATCAATAGATGTGGCTTGTGGAAAAAGTCTGGCGGGAGGGGAGGCCAAGTTCTGTGCCCGGAAAGGAACCACAGCACAACATGGCAGCCAAGGACGAGTGCCCTCAGTGCTCTCCCTGGGAAACCCAGAAGGTTGAAGAGAACACAGCACTCTTCAGGGCTGTTTTTAACACAAAACACAAAAAGACGAACTACAGGGATGTTCTTGGGGAAAGAGAAGATGCAATGCTTGGCTTGGACTGGAGGTGACAGCTGGGGAGACATGGTAGGAGTGGGGCAGGACGCTAGCTAACCCAGGATGTGACAAGTGGGCTAGACCGCACTAACGCTGACTGTCACTGTGGGTGCAGGAGACAAGCCTGGCCTAAGGATCAAGGACTGTGCTGACCACAACAATCTTTATGGTTCAGAAAACCATCCCAGGCACACGGGTGGTGAGTGCTGAGGGCATGCGTGCCAGAGCAGAGGAGGGAAGGTGGTGAGTCCCACTTAAAACACACGCGGCTCTTGCATAACTTGTTATTACTTTCCTGCAGTTTCAAACCATTCTCACCCAGAGCTTTAGAATAGAAGATACCTGTTGTCCGTGATAGCAGCCTGTGAAACTCCAAGCTCTGGACATGTGAAAACCTCCACGGCCTGCAACAGCCTCTCACCCAGCTCTCGGGCTCAGGGCCATCACCACTGTAGCTTACAGCTGCCGCATTCTGTGTTCAGAGCACGCTTTGCCCATCCATCCGTTCTTCAGTGGGCACTTGTACTGTGCCTGCTCCCACTCCTTCTGGACATGCGCTCCAAAGTGGGCCCTCTGGGTGATAAAGCAACTCTATTTGTTTGCTGATTGGTTTATTGGAGTATTGGGGATGGAACATACGGCCTTGTGTATGGTAGGTAAGAGCTCTATCACTAGGTCACACCCTGGCCCTATTCCTTTTTCTTTATTTTGTTACTTATTTATTTACTTTGGGACAGAGTCCTACTACATAGCCTGACTCACCCAGAATCCACTCTGTAGACCAGGCTGGCCTCGAACTCACAGAGATCTGCCTGTCTCTGCCTCCCAAGTGCTGGGGTTAAGGATGTGCACCACCACATCTAGCTTATTTATTTCTTTAAAGTCAGTGCACAAAGTAATGGGTTTCATTATGGCATTTCACATAAATTGTTATTACACTTTGTTCTTCATCCCACTCCCACCTCCCTCCCCATCTTGCTTCCTGGTTACTTTCATCCCTGCAAGTAGTTCCTCTTCTGCTTTCACGTCACATGCATTCTCTAAATTATACATATATGTGTATATATACACACATACATATATGTAATTTAGTGTGTGATTGTGTGAAAATGTGAGGGTTTTGTGGCATGCATGTGTGGAGACCAAAGGACGACAACTTGTCAAAGAAGATTGTCTACCATGTCTAGGTATCAGACTCAGGTGGTCTTGCTTGGAGGCAAGTGTCTTTACCCACTGAGCCATCCCACCAGCCACACTCGTTCTTTCTTTTGCTTTCATTTTTTCCTTCTTTTTCTCTGTCCCTTAAGATGGCCTCCATCCACTTTCTCCTTTTACAGGCCACACATACACACACACACACACACACACACACACACACACACACACACACACACATATCTAGAGTTGGCATATGAGAGAACTTAAGTGTTATTTGTCTTTCTGAGTCAGGCTTGTTTTATTTAACATAATCGTCTTCAGTTGCACCCATTTTCTTGCAGATGCCATGATTTCACTTTCTTTATGGGTTTGTAAAGTGTCACTGTGCCCAAGCACTGTATCTTCACTGTCCATCTTCGGCCTGTAGACATCGAGGCTATTTCCATTTGCTGGCTGCGGGGCCTAGAGCAGCAATAAGTGCGGATGCACGAGCCTTTTCATGACATGTGGACTCGGAGGCCTTCGGGCAGGTGCCCAGGAGTGGCAGAGTTGGGTCACATGGTAATTCTGTTTTTTATTTTATAAGGAATCCCTACACTGATTCCCATAGTGGCTGCACAAGTGTATTCTCCACCAGCAGTGAACGGGGCTCCGCTTACCTCACATCCTCGCCAGCATTTATATTCTGCTCCCTTGATGATGGCCACTCTGACTGGGGTGGGATAGAATCACAAGCCAGTTTTAGTCTGCATGTCTCTGCTGGCTCAGATGTCTGCACCCTGCTTTAAATGCTCTGAAGACACCCTGCTATTCCCACAAGCCTGATCACTCTGGCTTTCCCGCCCATGGGTGCAGTGGGCCCCAGGCTTCTCACAGTTCTCCCAGCATTCACTTTCTGATCGTCAGCTAGAGCCTTATGGGTGTGAGAAAGGACATCACGGCAGAGGTAGAATTCAAACCTGTACACAAAGCTACTATGGGTTTAAATCCCAAAGGAAACTTAGAGACTTGGCCCGAGCCCCATTTGAATAGCAGAAAACTGCGGTGCAGAGGGTGATTTAAGAGCTGGGGACATGAAAACAGCGAGCAGCAAGGCCCTGCCTCCTCTCCCCTGTGGTCGCACCCTGTACTGCGCAGCCTCAGCAAACACTTGGAACAACAGAAAATCGGTTAGACTGGCTAGAGTATGTGTCTGCTGCAGCCTGTCAACTCCATGTTAGTCTCTGAGAGGCGGCCAGGGACGGTGCAGCAAGCAACCAGTATGTGCACCTGTGTTCTGATGCATTTTTATTTGCAAAAGTAACTGACAGGCTCCAGCTTGGCCCTGTCGTTTGCTGTCGCCTGTTCTAGGGTATTTATTGAACGATCCATCTGTGAGGACCAATAGCGTGTGTGCTGGTTATTATCCTGGGCTGGAGACAAACAGCAGCTGACAGGGGATTAGACGACAGAGCTGAGAGCAAGGAAGGTGGCCTAGGCTCGGGGCTCTAGGTTGAGCAATGCCCAGGCCCCCATGACACCTTGAGGAGGGGGTTGCCGAGACACCCTACTGTTTAAGTGAGGGGTGAGATGTGAAATCCTCATTTGCCCGTTTGCCTCCCACCTCTTCTGGTTCTGTGGGTGTAGATAGAAGGCTGTGCTCGTCCTGAGAGAATCTGAAGGCTCCACAGCAGGTCCTCTGGGCCAGTCTCGGGGATTTCCAGGAAGAAGAGAGGGTGGTGTTCAAGGCAGAGGGTCTTTAACACCAGCCGGAGTCATTTGGGAAGAGGAATTAACACCACTTCAACTGAAGAGTGTCCCTGCTAGATCTCCCCATAGGCAAGCCCATGGGGCAATTTCTTGATTGCTGGTTGATGTGGAAAGACCCAGCCCATGGTGGGTGGTGCCACCCCTGTGCTTCTGATCCTGAGTTCTGCAGTCCTGCGTTCTATAAGAAAGCAGGCTGAGCAAGCCAAGAGGAGGGAGCCAGGAAGCGACACCCCTCCATGAGCTCTGCATCAACTTCTGCCTCCAGTTCCTGCCCTGACTCCCCTCAGTGACCAAGTGTGACCTGAGAGTTGTGAGTTGAAACAAACCCTCCCCCAACCAACTTGCTTTGGTCATGGTGTTTTATCATAGCAATAGAAACCATTACTAAGACAGCTTCTTGAGTGTGGGTCTTTCCTTTGGGGAGTAGATAAAGTTTGATCCAGGACACTGGCTTCCTCTGAAGACTAAATCTTAAGCTGATGGTCTGACTCTTGGGGGTGAGGTGCTGGTTCTGGGTCTGTTTTCATAACTGGATCTGCAACCAGGTGGGCACATCTTGGGCTTCTGGAGATCAGGAGGTGTGGACTAAGTGAGCCTCGCTGGCTCCCATCCCTCCTGATTGCTGCCTTCCCTTGGCCCCCCATTCACTTACCTGCTTGGAAGTGAGCCACTGGCCTTACCTGTGGCCCCAGAGGCAAGAGAGGAGAGCCAGCAGGTCTGTCACTCCTAAACCTCCAGTCATGCCCTGGGTGTCATTAGCTCCTCCAGTCCTGACCTCTCATAGCCACAGGGAAGCCCCACTGCCCTCTGTGGGGAAGTGCCTGAGGGTGCAACAGGGCCACACCTCTCTCAGCAGCTGTCACATCCACGCCTCCGCATCTGGGCTATTCAGTTTCCCACTGTGCTGTCGAGCTTGGCATGGATTCCCTCAGTCAATATAACTTTTCCATGGTCCAGAGGAGCCATAGAGGCCCCAAGATGCCCAAGAGAGATGATGACTCCTAGGGGGTCAGCATTTTTACCCCATGTTGCAGATGAGAGAATGGGGGAACTGGCTACCTACCATGGGAAGAGCAGAAGTCACTCCCCATTTCTGGGTGCAGAGGTTGTACCACAGAGGCTCCAGCTGTTGGCAGGAGAGACAGGGTGCTTGTCAGCTCCTGTCAGAAGTTGAGAGAAAGGGCAGTGCTGTGGCTTGGGTGTGAAATGTTCTCCATAGGCTCCCTTGGCCCCCAGTTGTTAATGGAACCTTCAGGCATCAGAGCCTTGGGAGAGGAGGTATGTCACTGGGGGCAGACTTTAAAGTTTTAAGGACTCAGCCTACTTCCTGTGCGCTCTCTCTCTCTCTCTCTCTCTCTCTCTCTCTCTCTCTCTCTCTCTCTCTCTATCTCTCTCTCTCTCTGCTTCTGACTGACAATACAGTCTGATGGGTCAGTCTGCACTCCAGTTGCCACACCTTCCTTGCCATGATGGACCATATGCCCTCCAACTGTGAACCAAAATTAATTCTTCCTCCCTGAAGTTGCTTTTGTCTGGTTATTTTATTACAGCCACCAAAATGAAGCCGACACAGAGTGAGAGGCACATGTGCCCGCCTCGTTCCCTGCCCTCCGCAGTCACCCTGCCATGCTCTTTATGGCCTGATTTGTGTCTCCAGAGAGTTGCTGTAGTCTGCTGTAGTCTTGGAGGCTTTGAACCACTCTGCAGAACTCAGCACTCTCTTGGCCCCTTGAGGGAGGCAGAGGGCCCCGCTCCTCTGCTGTTTCATCCTGACAGTGCACAGAAGGGAGGCTTTGTGCCACCCCTAAGGAATCTTCTGTCCCAAGGATTCCCTTTGGTCCCTACTAATAACACTATGACAAAAAAGGGGGAACTGGCTGAATCTGGAGACACTGCAGGTTTAGCTGCCTTTCTTGGGGAGAGTAAAGCAGCAGGGAGAGCTCAAAGTAACCTTTTGCAGGAACCCAGTCAGCTAGAGATGAGTTGGAAAGTCTCCCAAGGGGCTCTGCCATCCAACAACATGCCCGAAGGAACAGGGAGAACCCACATCCCCTCTCTGCATGTGCTGCACAGTTTCACATATACTTTGTGGGTTTTATGACGAAACAAAGGACCTGCCCCTGGGCATCATCACATCCACTAACACGTGAGGAAACTGAAGAAGCCAGGAGTTCATGGGGCCCACAAATCCTGTTGAGGGCACCCCCAAGACTGCCTTTACAATGGAGGAAATGTGTTCACTCTCGACGATTGCTTCCTACTCAAGACCCTGGTCTTAAAAAACCTTCAGTAGCACACCTTAGGAGATGGGCAGAGTAAATAACAGTGTTCTTCTAGAATTATGACCTGCCAGGCAGTGGTGGCGCACTCCTCTAAATCCAGCACTAGTGAAGCAGAGGCAGGCAGATCTCTGTGAGTTCAAGGCCAGCCTGGTCTACAGAACTAGTTCCAGGACAGGCTCCAAAGCTACAGAGAAATCCTATTTTGAAAAACCAAATAAACAAAAACAAACACTGACCAGTACTGGGGTCATGTAGAGAATCTTTCATCCCTATGTAGACAGAGACTGCGCTTTTGTTTCCTGGCCACCCGGGTCCGAATAATCACGCAAAATCTATATTAATTCAACACTGTTTGGCTAATGGCTCAGGCATATTCCTAGCTAGCTCTTACATCTTAAATTAACCCATTTCTATTAATCTGCGTATCACCATGAGACTGTGACTTACCAGTAGGTAAGGTTCTAGTATCTTTTTCCTTCAGCAGCTACATGGCATCTCTTTGACCCCCACCTATTCTTTCTATATATTCAGATTTCCAACCTGACTTTACTCTGCTAAGCCATTTGCCAAAACATCTTTTTTTCATCAACTAATAAAAGCAACACATATACAGAAAAACATTCCACATCATCCCTAGAAATGGGGCACAGTGAGAAAGGTGGCTATTGTTTGACCGTCAGGAAAAGCTGACCTGGTGTGGGACCTTGCAGAGAAGCCCTACTCCAAGTCAGGTCTTTATAGCCAGCTACTGCCTTGCTGCTATTTGTTGAAAGTCATCTCAGACATATAAACACACACACTCACCACATACACAAACACATATGTGCATATACACCGACACACCCATGAGCACATATGTACACATGCACATACATGCACGCACACATGAACACACACATACATGCATATCACACATATCCACCCATCCCACCACACATATTCATGCAACCCAGTAGGCAAAGATACCTGTTATAGCATCTGAACAGCTCCAGGGAGCAGCAGCCCCCAGGTAGAGCCCAGTCCTTCACTGGGCTAACTGTTTCATGGTTTCTCAGGAATTTTCCAGTTATTAATGGCAGAGACTATGTCCTCAGCTCCAAGACACTGACCAGAATCCCTTGAGAAGTACTACCATGCATAACAACACACACCAGTGTGCATGTGGTCTGGAAAGTAAGCTCACACAGCTCCCGAAAGCAGTAACAGTGGACAGACAAGGAGGGGTTGGTCATATGGCCTTGGTCCCTTGTGGCTAGAAAAGGCTGCTCAAGAAGACCACGCATTCCTTGTTTTTTCCAACTAGATCCAGCACTGCTTGAGCACCTACTGTATACCAGTTCTGGATCAGGCCCGAGGAAGCCTTAGAGAGATGGCTTAAGTAGCCTGCTGGAGGCCCCAGCAGTCCAGTGTGCAGAGGAACTGCATTGACACACAGTAAATCTTCTGGATTGATATTCCATTGTAGCTGCACCCAGCTCTCAGCTCTGTCACTCCACAAGACAGTGAGACCTATCTCAGAAATGACTGGGACGCTCATTAGACCGTGGAGATGAAGATCTAGCCTAGAGCAGGCCTTAGAAGAAGCAACACACACTCCCCAAAGCCCCCATGTCAGGCATGCAGGAGCCAAGGCCTCTTGGCACCCCGGGCTTGTTAATTGAATAAATATTCATCTGTGTGGAGTACCCAAGTATGTGGTTTCCATGGATACCCCTCCTAATGGCTTAATGAGACAAGGGCGCAAGCTCTCCAAAGCTAGAGCAATGCAAGGGCCAATGGGGAAACATCAGAGGCAGAATACCTGAATCCTGGATGGATGCTGAGCAAACGGAAGGCAGCTCTTTCCCAGCGAGGCTGCGGTAAGAAACCTATCCCCAAGGCCACCCATCTTTTGGATCTGCTGCCTGCATTGTAGACATGTCTGCCCTGCCCCCCTTCTGTCACCTGTGTCCCCAGATCCACATGTCCTCTCTATGTAATATCTGCCTGCATGACTTATTCACAATGCGCCATGACCCCTCATGTGACTTTTTTCCTTGATGGGGCCCTTGCTCTTGGCCTAGATGCCCTCTGCCTCTGCCTAGCCCCCACCTGACCCCAGCGAGTGCCTCAGGGCTGTGATGTTCAGGGACAACCGCAGTGAGCCATCATAACAGGGAGTCAGGAATCTGTGGGGCAAGGAGCTCTCAGCTGTTCCAGTCACTGGACCTAATCCACAAGCCTATCATCTAGGCCAGAGTACAGTGGCAGGGGACTGCCACCTTCTGAGCCTCACCTGAGGGCTCCTCATTGTTAGAGGTGAAGGAGGGCAAGGGGAGAGGTGTTCCAGGCTGTTCACAGACTATCAGGACTGTGATCACATGGCCCAGGGTTGCCGCTTGACAGGGACTTATCAGTGGCCTCCCTGGACTCCTGCCTGATATGTTGTCTGGGGCTCTTTCAGGATTAGATATAGCTTGTACTTGACCCAGAGCTCAACACAGTTGGGTGGACCGTGAGGACAGCTGACTGCCTGGGACAGTTAGTTATGGCTGGTTGTGAATGAAAAGACTGCTGCACAGAGGTGAACAGAGGCAGTGACCTCCCCAAGTGTTCTCCAGAGGGCCTGTCTTCCTGTGTGTACCCCAATGTATTCATACTGACATTGTCATTGTCTGTGCACCGGCTGGTGATTTATAAAGATTTCATGGCTGGGGACACTCTCTGACAGCATCCATCACTGAATTCGGGCTACAGCTGAAACTGTTGGAGGCCATGAGTACGGGATGCAGATGACCAGTCCCTCTGTGACATCCACCTTCACACAGACATAGCCCATAGCTATGATAAAGACCATAGCTAGATTCCCACAGCCAGCTATACGAGCTAGACTCTGAGTGGGAGCCAGGCTCTACCATTTCCACGTATACAGAGACATCAGGGTGCGAAGCTAATGCCCATGCCACCCACTGCAGGACCTTGTCAAATCTCAGGCAGCCTGAGAAGCCACGAGGCAGCCAGCTCCACCAGGAGGTACCGAAGGGTTCTCTATGGCTTTCTAGCCTGAGAGTGGGAGGGGGTAGGCTGGGGAAATGACTGTGGGAAGGGTAGTGAGCTCAGAGTTGTGGTGGTGGGAGGCACAAGGGCACGAAGACAGAGCAATACAGTTAGGACTCTATTAGGGCCCAAAGCAAGGCCAAGAGGGCCGAGGTAGCATGGGCACCAAGTACTGCTATAGGGAGTGCTGGACACCTAGTGGTCGTCTACCTGGAGGGACAGCAGGGTGCAAAGCCCTCTGGGAAAGTCTGCACTGAAGTCAGCACAGCTTCCATGGCCAGGCCTCTCCTGCAGGCCAGGGTGGGATGACACCTATGGCTCCCCAGAACACAATGGGGTCCATCTGTCTCCTATATCCAGGTGGGACCCTGGAAACTTGCCCTTTTCTGGACACCAATTGCCCTTGCACCCGCATTGTTAGGACATGGGGACTATCTAACACTCAAATCTAGAGGTTCCCTCCATCAAAGGGTCCTGGTGCCTATTACTTTCCAGAAGGGCAGAGCTGACCAAACTCCGTGGCTACACAGACTTTCTGTGAATATGGGCTGGCCTGACACAGAGAGCCTCCTGGGTAACAAGAATGAGGCATTGGTGGGATCTATGCATTTTTCCCTGCAGTAATTGAAACAACATCTAGAAAGAGGCATCTAATTACATTCTTTCCTAGAAATCAAACTATAACATGTCCTGTCAATACAAACCCTTTGTTCAAGTCAAACACTGCTCCAGGGCATGATGGTGAGAGGGGCTTTGGTTTTTAAATAGTTTCTCTAAGCATAATCCCAGCACCTGACATGCCTGTTTAAGCCTTTGTTCACTCCCAAGGTATCTTTGTGTGGCTGTGTTCCTGCATAACAATTCCTTATGATTCAAGCTCATCTAAAGACTTGCTGGTTAGCACTGCCCAAGCCCAGAGGACCTTAGTAGGCATTAGAACCAGGCCACTCGGGATATGGCAAAGTAGCAAGGGTCACAGAATTTCCAATCCGGTAAGATCTGAGCTTCTATGCTTGGGTGGGGACAAAAGAAGGTGTTCATTGTTGATCAGTCTAGGTCCAAACCTGGTGGCACTTTCTATCATCAGCCCCCAATAGTGACTCCACTCCAGCTCTAGCAGACGCTCCAGGACTCTGCAGGCTCTCACTGTCACCTCCCCATTTCTGCAGGCCTCAGGGGAATGCTCTGTGCACTGCTACTTCTGGATCCTCCATGGCTGCCACACAGCACAGCACTCCTGTAACACCGGTTCTGTCCATCAAGGGAATGGCTACATCCAGCAGAGATGGCTGGGCCGGGCTCACCCACACTTGAGCATAGAGACTCCTGGACCACAGTCTGAAGCCAGGGTCTATGCAGGGTCTCACTACCCCATAGGCTCTAGGCCTCTCCCAGCTCTCAGTGACCAGACATTCCTGGGCTGGGATCATGTGGTCCCTCTCCTGTGCTCCCTCTTTTTACTTATTAACAATACTAGTCACATGGAATGGGGGTCATATGACCTTTAGCATGACCACATCCGAAAAGACCCTACTTTCCAAAACACATGCAAGAAAATGAGGCTCTCTCTCTCCCTCCCTCCCTTCCTCCCTCCCTCCCTCACAGCTGAAGTGGCAAATTTTTCTCAGAGGAAGCTGTCCTCTTCTTATGGGACACGCTCATGATTTGGTCAAGGAGTCATTTAATACCCTAGGCCAGACAACCCCAATCCCCAAAAAAGTTTTCATCCCCCAAGTGCCAAGAACACTAAAACGTTTTGCTTTAGGGTGACAGAACACTCATCTTGGAATATAGCTGCCATGAAAAGATTTATTTCCCAACTTTTCTTGGAGTAGGTGTGGCTACATGACCAAGTTCTGACCAATGGGATGTTAGGGTCAAGGCAATGGGTAACTTCTAGGTAAAGTTGCTCTGCGGACGGGGGACTGTGGCTTCCTGCTCACTTTAGGAACATGGACACAAGGCCATAATCAGAGCTGGGGTGGCTACCTGAGGCCTCCAGCTACACAAAGCTACTGTTGTGCAGGGCCAGGGTCCTTCTACCAGCCCCGTGGTGACAGCCCTGTACAGACTTTGGTGCACAGGAGAAAAAGAAGCTTCTGTCCCATTGAAGTGTTTGTTCAAGTAAATCAGCTAAATTCCAATGTTCGGCTCTAAACAGGAGTCAGGTCTTGTTCCCGCCCAGGACACATCTCCAGTAGAAGTCCTGGATGGGCCATGCTTTCTTCCTGAGGTTTCTGGGAAGTGAAAACATGAGAAGAAAAGCCAATTTTGCTGCGCTTGCTGTTCAGGGCCAGAGGCCCCTGGGTGGTCTCTGAGAGGTGGACAGGCCAGTCAAGTGTCCCCCCATGGACAGTCAGAACAGGTAGGGCAGTGGCTGGAGGCTCTGCACATCAGCTAATGCTAGAGGCAGCTTCCAGGGTCAGGGCAAACATGAGCCTTCTCAGCTTGTTTTCCTGAACACGTTAAGAGCTCTGGCATGTTCCACTTTTAAAAACCCACAGCCCAACCAAACAAGAGCCTCTGCCCACCTCTAGCTCTGCAGCCCTTGTCTGCCACAGACATGGTCGGTCTCATAAACTGTGTCATGGAATCACTTCAGTCCGATGAACATGACTGCTGAGAACAGGCTTCCCCAAGGGGCAGCCGAGATGCAAGGCATCCGCGTTCAGCATGATGAGGGTGGGCTGAGAACCACAGTGATCCCACACTGTGTTATACCCAACACCCACTGTTCTCGTGTCCAGACCATGTGCCAAACGGTGACCTCCTCATATTCAGTCACCTGTGACACAGCTGGGGCTGGGGATCTGTGCCCCTCTGCAGCCCCTCTGGGACTCTATACGTACTTGGTGGCAGCAAATGGGAAGGGGCATGGGTGAGGTTGGGTGCAGTGCTCTCTGGGCCACTGTGTCTTAGCTATGGATAAACTGTCACTCTGGGTGCAGTATTCCTTCATTCTCTTGGTGCACTGGTACGAAGGAAAACACAATGTAGCCCTGGGTACCAAACTAAAGGGAACACAGGAAAACAGCAGCTGCCAACAACAAGAGAAGCGGTGAGGCCATTCTGAAGAGAGAAGCCCTTAGCATCTATGAGGGTCCCCACAGTAGTCTCCGTGGAAGTGGGAAGGCACCACGGAGTGTTCTAGTGTTCATTTGGGGGACAGCAGCCTGAGCTGCCATCTGAGTTCTTCTTTGCAACCATGGAATTACATCTGCCTACAGATACTTTGTCCTGCTTTCATTTCTGTTGCTGTGATTTAAGAAAAAAAAAACTCTGGCAAAGAACAACATAGAAGAATTTATTGGTTTACAATCCTAAATTATGGTCCATCATTGTGGGAAGGTCAAGGCAGGACCTCAAGATGCTAGTCATATCACAGCTGCAGCAGAGAGAGAATACATTCATCTTTGCCTGCTTGCTCTCGGCTAGTTTTCTCCTCTCTTACATTGTTCAAGACCCACTGCCTAGAGAATGGGGCCACCTATAGTGGGTTGGGTCTTCCTATGTCAATTAATAAACAAGATAATCCCCCAAAGATATGCCCATGAGTTAAACAGATCTAGATAACTCCTTACTAAGACATTCTTTCTGGGTGATTCTGAGCTGTATCTGTTAAAATTAACCATCCACATATCTGCAAAGTGGGGGCATGAGCAGCACCTAACTCTTGAGAACCAGAGGTTCCCCTATCCTGTCAGGTATCCACAACAGCCCCAAGGAGATAAATCTGCCAGACTGGAGGGGGGATCAAGGGGCTTCAGCTCACGGATGCAATCCTGTAGGTTCAGGCCTCTGGCAGCCTAGCTGTGGGGAGGGACAACATACAGAATGTATAGGAGGGCTGCCAAGATCTTGTTCAGCTGAGGAGGCCAGAACTGAGGCTCTCTCTTTAGAAAGCCCCTCTAGTGCCAAGCCAGCTGGGCTATCTCTTGGGCTCCTGAAACCATATGTAAGAGACTTTAAGCACAAAAATTGTGCTAAGTGTTGAAAATTAGCACAGCTATCCTGAGACTCCCAAGTGGACAGTTCCCAGAGTGCTGAGATCCCTGTCACCTGCAAGCAGGTCGAGACCAAGGAACCCTGAGGTTCACTGCAAAGGAGACCCCAACATCATCCAGGACCAGATTCAGTACAATAGTGATGATGACGATGATGATGTATGTGATAATGATAATGATGATAGTGATGACAATGGTGATGATGATGGTGAGGATGATGATGATGATGATGATAGTGTTGACAATGGTGATGATGATGATAGTGATGATGATGATGGTGATGGTGATGATGATGGTGATGAGATATGGTGATGATGATGATGATAGTGATGGTGGTGATGGTAGAGGTGGTAATGGTGCGGTGGTGACAGTGGTAGTGATTGATGGTAACAGTGATAAATATCAACTGTGGGTTATTAAGAGCCTACAAAGTGTCAGGACTTATAAATATTAGTTCTTTTTTATTGATTTTTTAAAAAAATTACTAAAGTCAAGCTCTTAAAAAGGCTAGATGATACAAAGAAAGAGCTCAGTTAACCTGAGGCATGGGCAGATGATCCAGCAGTCAAGGTACAATGGACAGTGGATAAATTCCTGTCCTACCTACTGTGTCTCTTCATTTCCTGCTGCTGCTGCACAGTGTATCCCACACAGGAGTCTAACCACACATGTACATACATACATGAACACATGCATGCACACATATGGATATTAATGCATTCATACCCTTACACAATGTATTCACAGACAAGTGTACATATGCACACATGAATATGCATATATGCAGTGTGTATTTATTCATATGTGTGTGCACACACATGCACGCATGTGTACACATGTACATATATTTTCTTTACAGTTTTGGATGTCATAGACCTGCACTGTGTCTACAGGGCTGGATCCTCCTGGAGGCTGTGCTGAAGAATTTGTTGGCTGGTTTTTCCCATTTCCAGTGGCTGTTACAGTCCATGCCTTTTGACCCTTCCTTCTCTGTAAGCCCTGGCTTGTATCCATCATCCAATCTCCCATGACTTGCCTGCCTCTCTCCTTCACTCCAAGGCTCCTGTGTTCATAGTGGCCCACTGGCATGCTCCAGGACACTTTGTGTGGCGAGATCCTTAATTCCTCCAGACATAAAGGTAACTTTAGGCATGTGGTGCCACATATGCCAGGTCCCGAGAACTTGACCATGGGCAGCTTTGGGTGCACAGTGGGAAGAGAATATTTATTTAGTTTGTATCTCAACAGTAGGAAGCCTGGCCCAAGGGTGACTCCAAAATAGTGGCATTAGGGTCATAGATTCTTCCTTCTGTGACTTTTATCCTTGTCCTCATCTTCTCTTGCTCACAGGGCAGCTGCTACATCTCTTGGCAACACACCCTCATACATGCATGACCAAACAAGAAGGGCAGCAGGAGGTCTTCTTCTCCATTTTTCACTTGTCAAGGAAGTCTTATGGCCTGGCTTGAACCCTACAGTCTCCCACCTGCAGCCCCTGCTGCGAGCAGGCCTTGGACCAAGGGTTAACAGACCTTCTGGGCATCCTGAAAAGCAGTCAATGAAAGAAAGCTGGTTTCTTGAGGTCATGTTCTAAACCCAGTCGGCCACACAGTCCAGGCTCCAGGCCCTGTACCAGCAATTTCTAAAAGCCAAGGCTGGAGGAGCAGGAAGAGGGAAAAAGGACCCTTGATGGGATCATCTGTGTAGCTGCAGGGCTGCACACAGACAATGCTAGGTTGCGTCTGCGGACCCAATGAGGGACTTGACAGATGTGAGGACTGGGGGCTGAGGCCCGCAAACACCAGGCTCAGGTAACTGGGGCATCAGTGGGAACAGCTGGGACTCTGATATGGGCTTCGAGGGTACAGGCTGGCCATAATGGCAGGCTGGAAGCAGTGAGGCTGCAAGTAGCCAGGGATACAGAAGCAGACTGAAGCTTGAACCCCAGCTGACCACTGCCAAGGCCCACAGTGGGGACTCAGTAAGAGATGCTGACCCTCTGCTTTCCATTACACTCCATGTCAATCCCAGCCAGTCCTGCAGGCACTTCTGCTCCAGAGGGCTTCGCCAGCTCTGTTGGAACTCGACTTTGCCAAATCAATGATCAATATGCAATGGATTCAGTCTGCAGGCTGGGGCGCCAGGAGCTAGCCTGGCTGCCGGATCCCTGCCACATTCTGACAAGACAGATTGGTCTCTGGAATTCTTCAGGGAGAGGTAGAGAGGGAGGCAAACTTCAGTTTTCCCTGGCTCATCTTTAAAACTGAAATTGCACATAAACATAGGGGGAAAAATCCTCAGCTCTGCTCCAAAGTAAAACATGTCCTCTTGGTCTTGAGACAAGAGACCCAGTTCTGTTTCCATGACTCTGTCACCAGCTGGAGCTAGGTGAAATGGGGTATCTTCCTGACGCCGGCTCTCCTCAGCTCTTACAGGCGCCAACCAAAGACAAAGATGGGCAGGTCAGATATGACACTCCCTCAGGGACAGGGAGTATCTGAGCCAGCACAGATCTTAGAGGTGCAATGTGTTCATTCCATAGACAGGGAAACTGAGGCCTGGGAATGGGGAGGGTCATTCAACTGCCAAGCAGCAAAGAAAGACATGATCAGGAGCTTAAATGCACATTTGATGACTCCACTCTCTTCAAGGTGTAAATGGTTGCACACACATATGTGCATGGACATATTTGTGTGCATGCATGTTTATGTATGAACATGTGCATACACTGTGTGTGAACATAAGCATATGCATGTGGATACATATGCACATATGTGTGTGCATACATGTCTTTGACCGGTACTTACAGGTGCAGATACACATACACATGTATATGCCTGAGTAAATGCATAGGTACACTGTAAAGCATATAAAGGTATGTATGTACACACATGATGTAAAAGTATGGATGTGCACATGTAAGTGGTATGTAAGCACACATGTAGTATGAATAGGTGCACAGGCATACAACATGTAAATGTATCTTCATGGACATTCACATTTATAGACAATGGGTACATGTGTGTACACTTGAATAAGCATACTCATGTAGGTGTGTATACATGAATATGTGTATGCATGAGTCCAGGGGGAGTGATGTACATATGTGTTCATGCATACCTGTGAATGCAGCAGGGTAATTCAAGGAGACCAGTGCCCATCAGCACCTGCCAGGACTGCTCTGCAGCATGTGCCCTACACCCAGGGTTCATCCAGAGACATTCAACCAAAACCTTTGGTAGAGGCCTAACATAGAATTGAGGGTCCAGGACCCAACATCCAGGCATTGTGGTCCTGATCAACTCTACCCTCCTAGGCATCACTCATTAGTATGCTTCTGAATACCCAGGATACTTCACTTCATGTGGCTTTCCTTCTGAAATGCACCAGGACCTCCCCAGCATGCCTCTACAGAGTGGATACAGACACACCCACTGCTGTCAGTGTGGCCTGCCACCAGCTGCTCTTGGGGTGCACACGCTGCTTGTCTGTCACAGAACAACGAGAAGCAGACTGTCAGGCTTAATTGGCTATCTCTGGGCAAAGGAGCCCGTCCAGCCTCTTTATATGTCCCTGCCATTCCAGAGGCCTCAACACCTGCCCCCAATGCAGCCCAGGGCTCTCAACCCAAGGACTAAGAGCAGGCTCCTCAACTCTTACCTCTGGTTGCTGACCCCAGAGTGGAGCTGCGGCCATCATCCCCAAGGGCCCAGGTCACGCACTGGCAAGCCCTCCAGATGTCCTGGCCAGGTTGACCCTGCATACTGTTCCCAGGGAAGATCCCTTTGCCTTTATATATCTTGTGTCTAGCCAGCCATCACTTGCAAGCATGAGGCTGTGCATAGTCTGGGCCTGAGACAGCTACCTGTTGTCCCTGCAGTTTCTCACAAGAGGGCTCCTCTCTGATCTGGAGAGGTCCCCAGTGCTGCCTGCGGGGGAGATGCGGGGAGAGAAGCCATCTCTCTAACACTTGTATCTGACCAGTGCCCACTTGCCCTTCTCCTCATCTTCCTTTGGCTCCCCCATTCTCCAGGGCCACACTGGGCAATTCTCACCTAGGAAGCATCCCATCGGAAGGAACACCCACACTCCTAAGGAGCACTCTGTTCTAGGCAGCATTCACACACTAGGGACTACCTCAGTCCCTAGGGACCATGGTCCACAAGGCCTCTTCCTAATAACCCCTCCATATATATACTGCAAAGGTGACACACGCTGTCACTTCCTTCAAGTAGCTTTCCTAGCCAGACAAGAACATCAAATGCAAGGCCAGTCCTCCTCTGGCTCAGGTGTTGATGATGGGGTAGTGGTATGGAGGCTCCTGCACAAACCAGCTGAAGTTGTCCTGATCAGTGGCCCCTGTTACAGCCTCGGGATAAGAAAGACCTTTTTAAATAACCATAATGGCTCTTCCTCCCAGATCACATTCTCAGATGACAGTACAGGGCACTTTGCTACTCCTGAGTAAGAAAGTACCCAGGGTGGGCATCAGGACCCATGTCCTGCATGGACACAGGACTCAGGACAGGCCCATGGTTTGAACTGTTTCACTTCTGCCTGATCCTAGTTGGGCACCCTTGGCCCTGAGGATAGGCCCTGTGGATCCTCTAGGGCGGGAGTGCTCCTAAGGAAGCTGCACTGTCTTCAAAGACTGCAGACCAGACACAATAGCTCCTCTACTGAGCTCAGGGAGAAGCAGCCATCAGAGCAGGCACAAGTCCAAGCTCCATAGGTTGTTGCTTCAAGGTCCTCGTGATGATTTTCTGGACACCAGAGCCCCTCCCTTTCCCAGCTATCTGACTGTGTAGGGAGAGGTCCTGGCCAGCCTTGATGGGGAGAATGGTTCTCCTTCAGTCCTATCATGGAAATGTTAAGTCTGGGAACTCCAGTTTATTCCCTTGGCCACCTCCTCCCTAGAGCTCTCTCTCCACAGACCTAGGGCTGCCTGGGGGCAGATATCAGTGTCTAGCACTCAACTGAGGCCACGGGTGACAGGACTTATGTGAAATGAACATACAAGATCTCCCCAACATTTGCTCACTCTCCCTTGAACCCACTCACACATAATCGCCCATCAGGCAGGTCAGTCTGGAGCTTGTCAAAGGCGTTGATCTTGAGTGTCCCCTCCAGTTTTGAAAAGCAGGGTCGCACAGCATAAAGATTAAACTTCAACAATTGATATAGAGCTTGGGTGCCTGATCCGGGCCTCCACTGACACTGCGGTTATGATTCACGATCCCGCAGCGATGGGAGGTGCGCAGAGGAGGGAACTGAGGCCAACTGAGGAGGTGGCTCAGAAGGGGAGCAGGGACCCCAAGCTCCACAGGAACGATGCGCACAGGCTGTGTGGCGTTTTCTGCAACGCTGCTACAGGCTCGTTCTCCAATCAGGCCGCCGACCCAGGCCAGCCCTTGTTGCACGAGGGTGTGCGCGCCGGCGCGCTCCAACGCTTGTAACCGTAACCGAGTGAGGTGGAGGCTTTGGTCTTAGAAAGAGCAGGCTTCTAGAACTCACCGCTCAGGCCAGCCCGCGCTCAACCGGGCCCCGCAAACTGCAGTCAGCCCTGGAGGGGGCGCCCTCGCTAAGTGCGCGCCCTGCGCCGCCGCCTCGGGCTCCTCCCCGGCGCCGCCGGCAGGTTCGCCCAGGCGGCCGCGGGCTCCGGCTCCCGGCCCGCTCCCCCCCGGGCGGGCGGCTCGGGCCTGCGGGGCGCCCCGCCCCGCCCCGTTGAACCCTCCCCGCTGCGCAACTGGACTCAAGTTGGAAGCCGAGCCCGGGCGGCTGCACTTGCGCCAAGCGCACCGCGGCGGCGGCGGAGACGCTGCACCCGCGAGCGGGGAGGGCGAGGCGGCGCCCGCACGGCCGAACGCGGACCACGGGGGGCGCCCGCACCCGGAGCAGCAGGAGGACAGCTGGTGTAGGCGCCGAGCCCGGCAAAGTAAAGTTGCAGTCGGAGGTTGGGCGCGGGGGCCCGGAAGAGCGGCAGCCCGCGCCCTGGCTCGCCTAGCCTCAGCCAGGAGGATGGGAAGCAGATTGTCCGTGCTGCCGCCTGGAGCCTGCAGCCCAGTCGGGTACCCGGACCGTGGAGCAGCTAGCGTGCGCCAGCTTGGACAACGCATCTCCGTGGGCTGGTGGCCGGGGCGCTCCCACTGAACCCAGGCCGAGGGCGGGGCCGCGCGAGGACCCGGGACCTACCCCCCTTCCCCCCACCGCCGCGTCGCCGCGCTCTCCGGGCACCTCCAGCTCTGCACTTACGCGCGCGGCAGCTGCGGGGAGCCCGGCAGCCACGCTCTCCGGTGCGCCGCCCGCCCGCCGGGCCACCACGGCCGAGGGCCGGCTCCTGGGCTTCGCGGGCCCCAGCAGGCACGCCGGGGGAGCAGGCGGCGATGCGGACGCCGACCCTGGCTGGGGGGCGCCCGAGCTGCCGCGGCTGCGCCCCGGGTCCTGGCAGGACCGCGTAGCTCGCGGGAGGACCATGGCGTCCCCAGCGCTGGCCGCGGCGCTGGCGGTGGCAGCAGCGGAGGGCCCCAACGGGAGCGACGCGGGCGATTGGGGTAGCGGCGGGGGTGCCAACGCCTCGGGGACTGACTGGGGGCCGCCGCCGGGCCAGTACTCCGCAGGTGCTGTAGCGGGGCTGGCAGCCGTGGTGGGTTTCCTTATCGTTTTCACCGTGGTGGGCAACGTGCTCGTGGTGATCGCTGTGCTGACTAGCCGAGCGCTGCGCGCCCCGCAGAACCTCTTCCTGGTGTCTCTGGCCTCAGCTGACATCCTGGTAGCCACACTGGTCATGCCCTTTTCGCTGGCCAATGAGCTCATGGCCTACTGGTACTTCGGGCAAGTGTGGTGTGGTGTGTACCTGGCACTGGACGTGCTCTTCTGCACCTCGTCCATCGTTCACTTGTGTGCTATAAGCCTGGACCGCTACTGGTCGGTGACGCAGGCGGTAGAGTACAACCTGAAGCGCACGCCACGCCGTGTGAAGGCCACCATCGTGGCCGTGTGGCTCATCTCGGCTGTCATCTCCTTCCCGCCTCTGGTCTCCTTCTACCGACGGCCCGACGGCGCCGCCTACCCGCAGTGCGGCCTCAACGATGAGACCTGGTACATCTTGTCCTCCTGCATAGGCTCCTTCTTCGCGCCCTGTCTCATCATGGGCCTGGTCTATGCACGCATCTACCGCGTGGCCAAGCTGCGCACGCGTACACTCAGCGAGAAACGTACCCCCTCTGGCCCCGACGGCGCGTCTCCGACCACAGAGAATGGGCTGGGCAAGGCGGCGGGGGAGAACGGGCATTGCGCGCCCCCGCGCACCGATGTGGAGCCGGATGAGAGCAGCGCGGCGGAGAGGCGGAGGCGCCGGGGCGCGCTGCGCAGAGGAGGACGGCGGAGAGAGGGAGCCGAGGGGGAAATGGGCAGTGCAGACGGACAGGGACCGGGACTGGCGGCCGAGCAGGGCGCTCGGGCAGCGTCTCGGTCCCCAGGCCCTGGCGGGCGTCTGTCACGAGCAAGCTCGCGCTCCGTCGAGTTCTTTCTGTCGCGCCGGCGCCGGGCGCGCAGCAGCGTGTGCCGCCGCAAGGTGGCCCAGGCGCGCGAGAAGCGCTTCACCTTCGTGTTGGCCGTGGTCATGGGTGTGTTCGTACTGTGCTGGTTCCCCTTTTTCTTTAGCTACAGCCTGTATGGTATCTGCCGCGAGGCCTGCCAGTTGCCTGAACCTCTCTTTAAGTTTTTCTTCTGGATCGGCTACTGCAACAGTTCGCTCAATCCGGTCATCTACACCGTCTTCAATCAGGACTTCAGGCGCTCTTTCAAGCACATCCTCTTTCGAAGGAGGAGAAGGGGCTTCAGGCAGTGACCCTCAGGCCTCCTGGCACTGACCTCCTGGACCGCTCCGAACTCGGGCAGGCAGAGGGATCAAACAGGGGTGGCCTTTCCAGAGTTCCAGGAGTGGCCTGGAATTCAGGGTACAGTGTGGAATGTAGCCAGCAGGAGCTGGGCAAGAGACAACTGGGCCTCGGGGAGTGGGGAGGAGAAAGGGAGACCCCTTTGCCTTCCCATCTCAGCGAGTGGCTGTGGCTAGGTTGTGGATCCAGTTCCTGCGAGAGCTTCTGTGGAGTGTGGCTGTGAAGTTAGGGTTTTGGATGGCAGATAGCTGCAGCAAGAAAGGACCCCCCCAACTCTCAGTGTTCCCTGTGAGCAAGGACTGGCTTCCTGTGACCTAAAAAGCGTCTATCTGGGGGAGGAGAGAGGGTGCAGACAATCTTTGGTTACTGAGAGTATTTGTTTGCCAAAAACAATGACAGCCAAAACAACCAAACCATTTTCTAAATAAACCTTTGTAATCTAAGTGTGAGGCACATTGGTCAGTCTTTAAGCTAGGGTGTGGGGGAACTCTCCAGACTGTTCCAAGTATCGCACACAGGCATACACTAGGGGTGCTCTAAGAGCTGAGTTCTGTCTCTCTTTCATGAGGGAGGGGGTCTCTTTAAATACTAAAATGTTTGGGGCATATGCAAAGTGTATACTCAAAATTCTTTCCTGTAATTGACTAAGGGGCAAAGGAATGGAGGGCCTCAAGCTGATTCCAAGTTTGGATCCTGGGAGGTGTCCTGCCCACATTCCACCCCTGTGCTCTGCCCCAGGCATGGTCCTCAGAGCTCTGTGTAGCACTGGCATACAGCACACTCTCTGGGTTGTCTCCTTAAGTGGGCAAGGTGGGGTGAGACGTGTCCCAAGAAGTCTTCCCTTACACATGGGGTGGAGTCATGGCCAGCTGCCTTTGCCTAGTTGCTGAGTGGTCAGAGTGAGCTGGACAGTCCCCAGGTATTGCTTCTGAATCAGAACCAAGGTCATTGTGGCCCATTGAGCAGAGGAAGATTTAGAGACCCCCAAGGACTTCTCCCCAGTGCCACCCACTCTTGTCCTTTTGCTCAATCCTCAGTCCTCAGCATAAAATACTTTTGAGAGACTTCTTGTCGCCAAGCCAGGACCCCATGAGCTCTCCCTCGTAACCCCATGTGGCAAGTCCTGGAAGTCCCTAGGGTAGGTTGGAAGGAAGATTGTGAGGACCTGGGACATGGCCTGGGAGAGTTGCCTCTACACCTGTGATCCAACTCACTCCGGATGGGTAGGCTAGAGGGCTCTTGCCAGGATCCCTGCTGGGACTGCCTAGCCTTTATCTCTCCTGTGTCCCCACCCCCATCAGTCCTGTCCTTCCCAAGCTCCTGAGTCAGACACAAGAGCAGGTCCTTTCTGGCCTGAACTGCCACCAAGACTGTCTCTTGAGAAAAGAGCTTGAGGTTGCATGCGCGTGAGCACACACACACACACACACACACACACACACACACACACACACACACACACACGAGAGAGAGAGAGAGAGAGAATCATGCATGCATGCACGCACACACGCACATATAGTTGGTTGGCCTCTTCATCCACTGTGGATCCTCACGGCACCCCACAGTGTCAGGCTCCACCATCACTTCACGTGGTGACACAGGTGACACACTGTGTTCTGGGCTTAGGTCCAAATGGGGGAAACTGAGCCTGGAGTGGTAAGAGGAACAGAATCAACTACCTAAAGTGGATCAGGGAGATCTCAGCTCTCTCTGGTCCTGTGAAGAGAGGGCTTTGTGAGATTGCCAGTCAGGAACCTGGGGGTGATACATTGGAAATGGTACAGTCGGTCCTACTAGGGCGGGGATTGTGCCCAGGGATTCTCCCTACGCTTACAGAAAGGCCTCCTGGGCCCAGGGCCTCAGAATTGCTACTGTAGAACCGGCATTTCAGAGCACCCAAGAATAGAGCCCAGATTATTAATGGGCTCATTCTCTACACTCAATAGCCCCAAATCCAACCCAAGACACCTTTGTCTTGAACAGAGTAGCATTTTTTTGAATTCCGTAAATATTGCTACAGGCACATTTCATGGAGCTCAGAGAAGGGATAAACTTGTCTGGGATCACACAGCTAGCCATAACACCCATGCAGGGTTTGGGTTCCTTGACTCAAAATTCGAACATAAAATAAAGATTTCCAGGCAGGTCTTCACCAACCCTTAGGTTGTGGGGAATGGATTCCCACAGAGGAGGAAGGGACCCAGGCAGGGACTAGCTGTAGGAAAGGGCAGTTGTGTTTTAGGAAACTGGATCATGGGGTTGTGGGTAAGCAAGGAGAAACATAGCAGGAGACTGAAAAAAAAAAAAGGTCTGGGTGCCAGGTTGAAGAAGTAGAGACCTCCTTGGCTGGGGTGTGTGTGTCGGGGTGGGGGTGGGGCTTTGAGTCCCTGGGAGACTGAGTTTTGCAGAAATGTGTTGGCCCAGCAGCCAGAACTGTCCTGTTATGCAGACCGGCATGGCCTGGAGCTGGTCATCAGTGAGCTTCAAGGGCCCTGGGTGCCTGGGTGCAGTAGAGGCCATGCCAACCTAGAGCCAGGCCTCCTGGGGATTAGCTCTGCGAACATGGCTGGAGCACCTTGGAGGCTGTCAACAAACCCTACTCGTTTTCATTTCCTAATCCCAGGAATGATGCTCTAGGCTCTAGCTTGTACCCTACACAGTGGGGCTCTCAGACCCGATGCTCTGGAGAGGCAGCTAAGCAGCTGGTTAAACAGACAAACTCCTGCAGGGACGCATTGCCTTCTGTGCCTCACATCTGAGGATGAGGTGGGTCGCTCACAGGTCCCTGGGATGCTGTGAGCCTTGACTGTTCCCGCACACACCCTTAGTGTATGGAGGAGGGGCCCCGTGAGCTGTGGGCCAACAGCTCCATCTACTTCTGTGATAGTTGTGGTCTCTATGGTTTTTGGCATTAATTGGCCTCCTCTATTTCCAGGTCTCTTTAACAAAGCCAAAGTTGTCAGACTCTGTCTATGGTTGAGGAGACTGAGGCCTAGAGGTGACTATGGCCCATGTTCCTGAAGTGGAGGGGGAGAGGAGCAAAAACTACTCTGAAAGAACCGGCTGCAGAGAACCCAGACTCTGAGCCTAAATTCAGCTTCATGGGTGACATCAGGTGTGACTCTGGGCCTCACAATAGAGGTTGCACAGCCTCAAGAAGAGTTCGGGCAAAATACTGAAGTCACCCCAGCAAGGTGGAGGAGGGTGCTGCCCTAAGTATAGGGTGCTCAGATCCCCCTGCCTGCACCAGCCTGCAGCACACACGGACACATGTGAGTATACTTAACCTGGATGCAGATGCTCAGTCGGTGGACATAATCCGGATATCCCCTTACAGCTCAGGACTGAGTCCAAAAGAACTCGGGACTGCTAATACTTAACAACCAAGCAGCTCAGATCTCTGAAGCCCCCTGGGGTGAGGGCGGAGGAGGGGAGGCACCAGTGTTGTTGTAACACCTGATGGCAAGAAGGCCACCCTTCCTGGAGCACTGGCAGTGGCTGTGTTTTTATATCAGATCTATGGGCTGGGCTCAAATAGTCCAGCCCAGTCTAGTGTTGTTTCAAAATACACAGTGCCTGCAGGCCTGCCTTGAGTCTGATTGGGCAGCTGTGGCCTTTTGTCCAGTTAAATGCCAGCTTCAAGGACCTGTGATAGTCCCATATGTAAGGAAGCTTAGAGGAGATGACCCCCCCGCCCAGTGTTGAGACCAGCACCATGACACCTGTTCATATTCCAGCCCATATATTCCCCTTGGCTGGGGATACCTGCCCCCGTCCCTGGGTGTATCTTGGGGACAGTACATGGGTGTGGGGGATTTCATGGATGGTAGGTAGGGTCCTTAAAACTGAAGGACAGAGAGAGGAAGTGACAGGGGCCTGTCTCCACCATCAAAAGAGGGTGGAGGGACCTGTGGTTCTCACTAGGCCTCCTTCCACTCTGCACCCAGTGTAATAAGGGCACAGTTTCCCCCGCCCACCTCGTATACCTCCCACCAAGGCAGAGCAGGGGGTGAAAGGGCCGAGGTGCCTCCAGCAGAGCACAGCACAGTCCTCTGAAGTCAACCTGGGAAACCTGGTCAGTTGCAGACTCTGGGCCAAAAGCGAACCCTGGGGACCAAAAATGTATTTCTTTCCTGCCAAGAGGATTTGTGGCTGCTCACAGTAAAAGCTCGGGCACAATGGAATCATTATGGTCAAGATAAGGAATCAGTCCACTCAGGGCAGATAGAATGCTGGGTAGCAAGCCGGGTGGAAGGCATCCCGCCCTCAGGTCTGAACACAAACCGGGCCCAAAGCTGCCTGGCAGCCATGGAGAAAAAGAAACAGGATATGCACACAGTTATTGATGTGGGGTTGACAAGAAAATGCTGGAGACCAGGAAGTCTGCAGCATAGGACCTCATCAACTGTGAGAATCTGCTCCCAGGAAGGGTTTTCAGGTACTTCGGAGAACCCCCAAGCACTCAGTTAACTGCACCAGCCCAGTCTCCAAGCCCAGTTTCAATCGGCAACCACAGGCCCTAAGTGTCAGAGTCAGGGACACTGAGGGTCAGCAGCCATGTTTGAAACTGGCCATGTAGCTGTGTGGTCTCCATACTCCCACAGCAGCATGAGCCTGGGGTCACCAAGGCTGCCAGCACAAGGAGCTTTCAGTCTCTTCCCAGCTCACTCACTCCCAAGGCCCAGAACAAACCAACCTCAGAAGAACCCCTTTCTGCTCATCCCTGTACCTCTGGCTGCACCCTGCCTCCTGCCCCTGGTAATTAGTGTTCAGTCTATGTCACACTTATCCTCCCACCTACGTCTACCTGGGCCCACCTGGCCCACCTGACCTCCAGAGAGGCTCTCTGAGGCTAAGCTAGCCACTGCCCCTGTCTTCCGGTGCAGGCATCAGGTCTGTGCTGATGGCTGAGGTCGTCACAGCAAACGGCTGAAGAGCTTGCAGCATCAAGAGACCCAGGCTCTGCCCTGCTCCATTCTGATGCTACAGGGGATTTTCCGCTTTGAGTGCAGGCCCGGCTGCTGCCTCCGGCTGTTCAGATATTGGTGGGCGGGTTTCTCCCCCATTTGATCAGCTCCTACTGAATGTAACTCCTAAGAAGGAGCATCTCCCAGGGGCTGCAGCACAGGAGCTGGCCTGCTTGCTGAGCGCTAGGATAGGGATGCCCATCCTATCCCAGAGGTTACAGACCCTCCCCTTTTCGCCAAGAGCATAGGGAGGAGGACCTCAAAGACAACAGTGACAAAGACCAGGCATGAGGCAGCAATTGTGTGCCGTGCCTATCATGCCTCTGTGTCTGCCTCTTACACCCCATCAGGAATGCCTGTTTATCAAACATGAAAACTGAGCTCCAAGGAGGGAAGCCAGGTGCTGGTCATGACCCTGGCGCCCACCACTCTGCCTCCCTCAACACACCATCCTGGCCACCACTGTCAGCTTCAGTTTTGAGTTGATCAAACAAGCTTGGAGAAATGAAGGATCTAAGTTGTGTTTGGTGGACAGAACCCATGCTGCCCTGTCTGGCCATCTCCTCCACTCCTAAATCAAACCACGCTTAGATTAAAGGTTAGGCCCATGGGCCCGGTCAGCGCCTGAGACCTACAGGCCACTCCAATTGCTTCATTATCCCTGACTTAATCCACAGACTGACCCTCAGCGCTTCTGTGAGAGCCGTGGCAGGTCGGCACCCATGGCAATGTGAACACAGCCCGCTTTGTGTTTGGCACGTCGTCTTAGAAACGACTCCGAACAATGAGGCAACTTTTAAGATCACCCCACCCAGGATATAAAATGCCAAAATGTTTGTGGTGAAAAATAATTCAGTTACCGGTTTCCTACTGGGTGCTGCCATCGCAAATCGAATTGGAAGCAAAATCAGCCCTCTTTGAATTGGTTCAAATGAAGCCGTTATTCAAAATTGATTGTTGTTTTTGCCTCCATAAGGATTCAATAGGAGGCAAAACAAAGGAGTGATTATCTCACTTTTGGTATTGCTAAATAAAGGCCCTGGCTAGACAGCCACAGCTGGACAGCCAAGGGTGGGTTTGCCCTCTTGGCAGAGGGAAACTGGAAAAGGCCGGTCCATGTGGGCTCCAGGCTGTGCCTGCAGAGAGCAGAAGAGGGGCTGCCATTCATCTTGCTTGAGCATGTTCAGAGGTGTCTACGTCAGGGCCAGGGCAACAAATGATGATGGATGGGGGTGAGCAGGGTAACACCTTTATCACTCAGCATGGGGATAGGTTTTGAAGTTGCCACAGCTGACCATATAGTGTAACTTCAGGTTCCTGGAGCCACCAATGCACGGATGGAACATGGTTCGGCTCTGGCTTGCACCGAGCTTTGGTTTTCATTCCTTCAGCAATGAGCCTAAGAAGAAAAACACATTGCCCTGCGTCAGGCTTGGGTGAGGACCTGGAGTCACCAACAATCTGGTGATCACGAGTTACAGAGCTTGATCCTGACTGGGCCTAAGTCCTCAGGCAGTTCTGTTCCTGGTTTTGAGTCAGACACAGGATATTCCTTCCCAGGTTTCTAGTGTCCCACCCACTTCATCCACCCCAAGCTCCAAACGGGCCTGTGTCCAGTAGGTATTTTGCACATGTCAGAAGCGCCATCTGTGAACATGTGAGAGGTCCAGGCCCGCCCCAGAACTTCCATCAGACTTGGGGTTCAGAACAGAGCCCCATGGCTAAGCAAAGCAGGGGAGCTTCCACCCATCTTCCGACTCACAATGAGGAGCTATGGAGGCCTGGGACCACTGTGAAGTTAGTCCCCATAGAGGAGACACTCTCGAGCTTCTCTCTGCCCTCAGGCAGCCTCCAGCACCCCAGGGTGTCCCCATGTGCTTGCACATATGAACAACTACAGCTTGGAGCATTGAGCATCACCCAAGGAAACTGATTTTTTGGAGAATCTTGTCTGAGGTCCCTTGGATGTCTTCATGCCAAGGCTGCTCCGCAACCCAAGTCCCTCCTATCTTGGGAGTTTATCACTTGCTGAAGCAGCCAACTCCATAGGAGTGTACCCTGTAAGTTCCCTGTTTCAAGAAGGGACAGAGCCTCCCAGATCTCACCCTTGGGTTTTCAGAGGAAGCTGGGTGTGTTCTTAGGACAATAGAAAGTCTGTCCAAATTTCCTGTGTGTCATTCTTTTCCTTTTTACTGGTATCCCTCAACACTGTCCTCAGGGAACTATCCCTATCTGTCACCTGGGAGCCCACAGGCAATGAGGAGATCAAGACCAATCAGCTTAGGTTCCTGTAGATGACCAGTGGGAGAGGACACAGACCACTATTGGAGTCACCTGGGTATGGGAGATGGGACATCTTGGGTCATAGTGACTTGGCCTCTTGAGGTTAAAAAAAAATGGAGTTATGGGCTTCCGTAGTGTCTCCCTGAACGCTGTGAAAGGCTAATGGAGTATATTGTGTGGCAATTGGGCTCACTCATTGGCCCTTACTGAAGACCCCGACCATCATTTCAGACCACAGAGCCTAGTTAGGATCTGCTATTGCCTTCGCCCAGCCACACCTCTGCAGGTAGAAGCATTTGTCAACCTATTTGTCATCCAGCCTTCTTTAACTCTGCTACTGTTCATTCATCTGTCCCTGTATGTCCCTGTCACAACAAGGAAGCAAGCCTGAGTCACCAGTCCAGAGTAGAAACAGGCTCCAGACATGGACAGGGGATATTGCAAGGTTGGGAGGCAGGGGTTTTTTGAGTTGCTGCGGAGGGGAGGAGCCCAGGGCACAGACCATTCACTTGGGACATCTAGCATGAACTAATTCCACTTATCTCCCCAAAGGAGGCTCAGCCAGGGTAGATGTCTGACTTGCCCAGGTACCCAGTTGCGGGGTGACAGGGTTTACATGACTTGAAAATTAGGGCAATGAGTTAACATACCCCTCTATCATGCTGCCTCAGAGGTGAGGGGCATGACTTTTTCAAACATGAACGTGAGGGAGTTGGCGTCCCAAGGGCAGGCTGACACCCTGGGAGTGGCACTTTGATAGACAGTCTATACTCGAACTCCCTAACCCTGGTCATGGCAGGGGAGGAACCTGGGACATGAGATGGCTCCATTGAGAGGCAGAAGCATTCAACAGAGATGGCTTCACTCAGAGGCAGAAGTCCAGATACTGTGGACGAGTCCACAGGACGAAGGCTGGGACCCATCTCCTGGCTACTCCCAGGGCCACTCTCTCCAGGATCCTACCCCATGTTCTTGGGAGGAAGTGGGTTTCTTCTCTCAGAATGGGAAGGAAAATGGATGGCTCAGCACCAGGAAGTCAGGTCTGGAGGTCATGTGTTCTGAGGTAGCAGGGCCAAGCCGGGATGTTGTCTTCCAGAGGCGGTTCCTAAGTGAGGGAAGTGGCCCGGATGCCCTGGAGAAGCATTCGCCTTTTGCGCCTGCTCAGCCATATGGAATGTTGCTTCGTGACGGCCCACATGTGTGACTCTCACGGGCTTTCTGTTGTGCTTTTTGCCTTTTGATGTTTATAAGAGCCTCATTAATAATAGAAAAGACCTGGAAAGAGCCCCCAAATTCATAGATTGATAAATGGATTAAACATTGGTGCATCCAAACTAGCAGCTACGGTTCGGTGCTGAGAAGAGCATGCCATAGGTGCACCCACACAGGAAAAGCAGTAGCCTGGCCTGAAGGGCTGTGTGATCTCTGTCTTTGTTACATGGCATTTTGCTTAAGAGATTTTAGCTTTTACAGTGGTTTGGGGTTCACAGCAAACAAGTAGAAAGTACAGGCGCCATATGCCCCTCCGTATGACTGAATGCCTCCATCTGTAAATGAAGGTACTCTGGGGATCCAACAGGGAGAATGGGCGTGTCCTCATGGTAGTGGGTGTGGGAAAATTTTGTCAGCTCTAAAGTGTGGTGCCCTAGCCAAGGTTCCTTATCAGAGTCTCAATAAGCCCTTAGAGGCAGTGACTGATTGGCCTATTCACTGGGCTTGCAGATGGTAAGAGAAATGGCCCGTATCCAACTCAGAAGGTTCTGGAAAAGTGCCTCAGTCTCATTGCTCAGAGCTGAGGAGGGATCCTCTCAACCTGACCTGGTCTCCCCAGAGGCCTGTCATCTGTTCTGTAATGATGGAAAACTACTAGACAGTCCAGGAGCTCTGTTATCTACCATCAGCGTGCTAGAGAGGAGAGCGCTTGGGGCCAGGGGAACTGGCAATACCATGAGCTTCCTTTCTGCTCCCAGAGAGCCAATTGCTGTGTTGTGCCATGGTCCCAATGCTCTACAGTCTCTAAGGGTCCCCACCCATCGTGGAGCCTAGAACAATACAGCCTGTCCTGTACTGGGGATGGATCACCTAGGCCTGCTCTCCCAATCTGCAGTCTCAGAAGATTCCTCCCCCCAGCAGCTGTCTTGAGTGTCTATGGGGCAGAGCAGGCCTCCTCTGGCACACCCTTGCCGAGCTCCGAGAGCTCTTTACCGTCCATGGAGGCTGAGATGAGAACCGAATCTCCAGGACCCAGCCCTCCGCCAATCTGCATATGGCCCTGACGAATATACTATTCTGCATTGAGATGAGAGCTGTGCATGTGTAGTAGCTGGGGATCTCTTCAGTCTCTGTGGACAAGAGACTGCTCCTGCCCCGGAGGACAGGGAAGAAGGAAGGAGGGTATCTGCCTGTCCTCACTCTGAGCAGTATGCCGGGCCTCCTCTGTCAGGATCTGACCATGCAGTGAACATGTAGCTGGTTTTCAGGCTGGACTGAAGACTTCAGTGCCAGCCACAGGCAGCAAACACTAGAGACGTCATGCGTGCATTCAGGGCTAGTGAAGGAGAGAGTGGAAGGAAACCCCAATATGTCACCCCAAATGTGCTGTTTGACATGAACATCTCTGAGCTGAGGCAGTTATGAAACAGCAAAGGCATAAGTCTCTCTCTCTCTCTCTCTCTCTCTCTCTCTCTCTCCATGCTCCTCACCCTCTCTGTCCCCTTTCTCTTTAAAGGCAGACATCAATAAATTCAGCAACTTGTCAAGCCAGGTTCAACCTAGAGGAGCCACCAAGTAGGTGCCACTCTGGAAGCCCACAGCCACTTCCTTCTGTCCTATCCCTTCTCTGAGCCCTCTCTCAGGTAAGGATTCTGCAAGCTGAACTTGTAAGCGGTTGTGTGAGTAGCTGAGTGACAGCCTTTTGCTGTTTCCTCTCATGCTTCTGAACCTGATGGGTCTCGGGAATTCGCTGCTTGTTGGATGCCTTTGTCAGAGTCGAGAAGCTATATGCACTCTGTGGTAGGGAGGCCACTGAATAATGTCATGAACCCAAGATTCTCAACAACTGTGTCAGGTCCCAACACGCAGCACCCCAAGATAGGAAAACTGGGGCAGGAGAGGTATACCTGTGTCGGGTATGCCTGTGTCCCCCCACTTCCTGCTTCTGGAAGTCGACCAGCTGTGGCTCAATATTACAGTCCAGCACTCAATCAAAAGGGGCCCAGGTGCAATCCCACCCAGCCGATAGGCTAAGAAGCAGGGAGAGAAGTGGGTTACTTCTCTCAGGGTGGGAAAGAAGATGGCTGTGCACCAGGGAGTCAGGTCCAGAGGTCTAGAGAGTAAGCAATATGCATTCCCACGTCACTCTGGAGCCCTGACTTCCAGGAAGCTGTGGGCTGGTTTCTGCCTAGGTCTGTGTTTCTTGTGGCCTCTGGTATCATTGCCCTCCAGGGGCCTCTCTTCCTGCTGCCTGGGCTTAGTACTGTCCAGGCCAGAGGTCTGCACTTCTGTCCCTCGGCAGCCCTGCGTCATTCCATCACCAGTAAGGATAAAGCAGCAGGGCTTGGAGAGAGGGCTGCTCCGAGGGTCTGATTTTGGATGGAGATATGGACCAATCAGATCTGCTCAATGACTTCAAAAGATCCAGAAGGTTCTTCCTCAGTCCATGCCGGATGGCTTCTAGGCAATGCTGTCCTCTGTCCAGGTAACTGAGGCCCCATATCCAGTCCTGTTCCTTCTCAACTGGCTTTTTTGAAAGATGGGCCCTATACTCATTTTTATCCATTAGACTGAGGCTCTACTTGGCTCTGGACAAGTCTCCTGAGCACAAGGCCCATCAGAGACCCCCCACTGTCCACAATCTAGGACCCTCAAGGCCACATGGCACCAGCCCCCAAGCAAGGCTGCAAACACCCAGTTCCTGGAGACACCTGGCTCCCCGCAACCATGCTGAGCTCTAAGCAATGGGAGCAATTTCAAATGCTGCATCCTAGCGGGGCCATTAAAGCACAGCAGCCATGATCATTGGAGCCATTTCTCCTGCGCTTCTGACACAGGGAGGAAAAAAAATCCCCGAATAAAACTTGTCCCATAGCTGTTCCCCCTGAGATGCGGGCCCTGCAAAGGCTCTTGCTCCTCAGATCTGTGATTTCTCCTCCTCAGGGGGAAAGAGCCCCACACAATCCCCACTGCACGCCAGTAAACCTGTCGCTCTAATGAACAGTTTTCATTTTGAGCTCCACAAGAAGGTGCGCACCGGGAGGGAGGAGGGTGACGGTTGGTCGGTTTGCAAAGTTAAATCTCACTGGCTCTCAGCTCGGATGGAACTCAAGGTGCCAGACATGGGAATTTTTTTTGTTGTTGTTGCTGTTTTGAGCTGAGAAGGGACTTTTTGGAAAAGGATTTATTTTTATTTTTTAATTATGTTTAGGTGAGCACATCTGTGTATGGGTTTGTGTGTGAGAGTGTACTGCCCACAGGGGGCAGAAGAGGAAGCCAGATATCCCTGGAGCTGGAGTTACAGCCAGTTGTAAGCAACCCAGTGTGGGTGCTGCAAGTCCAATTTGGGGCTTCTGCAAGAGCAGTTTGCCCTTTTTAACCACCGAGCCACCTCTCCAAACCCCTAAGAGGGAATTTTTAAGAAGTTGACATCTGTGATGGTTTCGTCTTATCTTCTGCCTTCAGAGCTCACACTAATGGACACCCAGGCTCTCTTGAATGGCCCTGATGGTGGGGTGTTCACCATTTCCCAGTGCATCCCCTCTCCCTTGCAGGACTTGCATCAGAGACTGAAGAGGAAGATGGGTTGGAATTGTTTCCATTTGCCCGACCGTGAATGTTTGCTCTGCTAGGCCCTAACTGGTAGCAGGGACTGACTTTCAGAGGACAGGCCTTTGCGCCTGCGATAGCAGCCAAGCAGCCCCCTGCTTTGGCATAGTTGTAACAAATCTGAGATGCAAGCGTGAGGGGTAGGTGAGGACCCATCCAGTCATCTAGCTGGCCAAGGAAACATTTCATGACACAGGCTGAGACCATGATCCCTACCCGGGGTCCTGGGAGTCCAGACCTAGCCTTCTTCAGACATGGGAATGAGTCCAAGGCTATAGGGAATGGGCTGCCCAGCGCCGTGCTTCCCCAGTGTGCTGGGCATGGGCAGGAATAAGTAAGTAAAGCCATGATGCTCCTCAGGCTGCTGGAGCACCAGCCTCTCATCTTCTCTCCCACAGTTCTACCTTCTTAGCCCAGCTCCATTGCCAGGTGGCCCTGGGTTACTTCAAATCACCTTTGATTGCAGGAAGCTGAGTGGGCCCCATGAGTGGGGAGAGGTCAGACGGAGCAGGCATGGGACAGGTGCCTTCATGCCATTACCTGAGAAGTAAGGCAAGCAGACAGCAGCGTAGGGAAAGGATAAGGGAGTGTTTTGATTAAAGCCCCCAATTGAGTACAGGAGGCAAATTGGAGAGGGCATATGTACGTGGTGAGCGCAATGACCGCACTGGCCCCAAGGTTGGCTTACAGGACCCCATAGATGGGGGCAGAAACTGTGCCTCCTCATGGATTCCATTGCAGCACAGAAATGAACAGTAAGAGTGTTGCTGATGCTTTACCAGCCCAGACAAAATCAATAGGCTCTGGAAATACAAGAACAGCTGACCTTTGAGATTTCTAGCAAACCTTGGCAAAGGGTGCTATGGGGGATGGCGCTGAGGAGTACCAGTCCTGGGATCTGTGTTCTTAGAGGGTTGAGACCCAGGTCCCAAGTGTCCCTCTGAGGAGCTAGTCTTATGAGCATGCAGACTCTGGAAGGTTTGTAGACCAAGATGCTGTCTCTATGACTGCTTTGTTGCTGTCTTAGCACTGAACTGTTCTAGAAAAGTCTGCAGCAGTTACAGAAGGCAGTATCACAGTCAGAGATAGGCAAATCCTTCTGTAGAAACGGAAAAGCCAATCCTAGAGAAGGAGGAAGACTGGGGCCTGATGCCCAGCTACTTGGGCCTGACTGGGTCCACTCTGCCTCACTTGCTGGACCCTGCTCTGACATCTACCTCAGGCCACCCAGGTGGAATGCACATCCTGAGGACCTCAGAGGCACTGGCCCTTGCTCAGAGGCTGATTTCATTCTCGGTCATCTCCTAGAATATTGTGAGTTGTGCTGGGCATGGGCTGCAGGTGGGCAGCGGGCACCTCTGTCTGTGCTCTAGTGACCAGACTCTGGGAGGAGGGAAGGATGTGATGAGAAAGGAGGGGAAGAGTTGTAGACCACTTAGCCTGAAGGTAAATAGTTGGGGAGAGTGCAGAGATAACTGGCGGGAAGGTGACAAGGATTCTGGAGTCTTGTGGGCCACCAGTTTGATACTTTTTCTGGGGTGGCTGGCACCTCAGACCCCAAAAAGGCTTTCAGAGTTAAGGTCTGGAGTTCAGAGTAACTGTAGATAGCCTAGAGTCCCTCCACCCAGGTGTCCTAGTCCCCTCCACCCAGGTGTCCTAGATCCCTCCACCCAGGTGTCCTAGATCCTCTCCACCCAGGTGTCCTAGATCCCTCCACCCAGGTGTCCTAGACCCCTCCACCCAGGTGTCCTAGTCCCCTCCACCCAGGTGTCCTAGTCCCCTCCACCCAGGTGTCCTAGTCCCCTCCACCCAGGTGTCCTAGATCCCTCCACCCAGGTGTCCTAGTCCCCTCCACCCAGGTGTCCTAGTCCCCTCCACCCAGGTGTCCTAGATCCCTCCACCCAGGTGTCCTAGATCCTCTCCACCCAGGTGTCCTAGATCCCTCCACCCAGGTGTCCTAGATCCCTCCGCCCAGGTGTCTTGGACCCCCTCCACCCAGGTGTCCTAGACCCCTCTGCCCAGGTGTCCTGCAGTGTGTTCACCCAGACAACCTGGCATGGAAAGATTCCCAGCCAGTCTGGGTTCAAGATGAACGTTCAGCTGTGCCACTCCTCATCCTTGCCTGGCTCCTTTCCACCAAGGCCCTCCATGTGCCAGCTGCCTGTCTGGGGAGTGGATTTCTGCAAGTCCAGGCAGAAGGAGAACTGGTGGGTGACAGAAAGGGCCTCAGGAACCGCCTTGGAGCTCTTTGCTGCTCTCTACAGAGATGGAGGCATCCCACTGTAGACAGCTCACTCACCCCAGGCACAGTGGGTAAGAGAACCATGGAGACAGGCTGGCCTCCTACAAGTGTCTACAGAGTGTGCAGATCAAGTTTCCTGGCCAGCCTTTAAGAGTTTATGCTAGCCACACCAGGGTGCAGCCCCCACACACTCTCAGAGGACAATTGGATCTCTGACCAACAAGCCGGAAAGCTGGCCCAGTGGAGACAATGCAGTTGGGGCCACTGGTCCATTCTGACCATGTTATCTCAGTCGCCTTCAGCCTGGATACCCCTGAAAGGATTGCTCTCAAAGCAGCAGAAACCTCCTGTCTTCAACAGCTGGCCTCTGCATTTCTTTTCAACTTGTGGGATTATCCCATATGGAAGTTTATGTTCATGGAAAGAAAGGAGCAGACAGTATGTTGTGCCCCAGGAAGGCCCTCTGAGAGATTCTATTAACCTCTGGGCCTTGAGGATATATGAGCTGTGAGTGACGAGCCATACTGACATGCAATAAACCTAGAAAGTTCATTATTTCATTTCCATGAGGATCTGCTCTTACGTTGAGCACACTGTGGGTTTAGTGACAAGTCTACCTTTCCAGTATCATACAGAATGGTGTCATTGCCCCAAATCCTCTGTTTATTTATTCATCTGCTCCTTCACCTCCCACCTTTTTATTGCCTCTATAGCTTGCCATTTCCAGAATGTTCTGTGGCCTTTTACATCAGCTTCTACTTAAGACGGGCAATGCATTCTCTTTATAGCTTTGTGTCCCAACTTACCCTCTGCTTACCTGCTTGTCTGCAAAAGGATGCCAGATTCACTCTGAGTTTGGGAGGTTATGTGCGGAGTTTGAGGGGACACATTCTGTCACAATTTCACCTCACAGCACCTCCAGGTGAAAGGACTCTGCAGCGCAGAGCCTCGAGAGTCCTGCCCCAAGGTCACAGCAGAGGCAAGGTGGAACCAGTGTATCTCCTGGTGGCAAGTACTGAAGAGAGGCAGCTTGAGCTCCGTGTGGGGCTCAAGGAGGCTTCCAAGTGTCAGGAGCTGGTGGAGCTGGAGAGGGGGAGGGCAGGACAGAGAGAGGAGCCTAGGGGAGCCCCTGGCTATGGGCATAGCATGGGAGGACCATGGTGGCCTGTGGAGGTAATTAATGATGGAGGTGTCTTGGTCACACAGTCCAGGTACTCAAAACCTCAGCAGGAGGGACAGGGGTCCTCTAAACTAGATAGATGTGGTCAAATGTGGGCTTTGATTCCCAAGGGGCAGGTGAAGCAATGTAGTGTCCAAGAGGAACCGGAAGGGATGGGGATGGGGGCAGGGAAAACATGAGGCAGCTTTGTCTGGCTCCCACTGGTTCCATGGTCCCTCCTGGGCTCGGGGAAGGATCCTCTACAGCCCTGTAGGTGATACCATAGCCTCATCTAGTGTATATGCTGTGTGTGCTTGTCCTGCCACACAGGAGAGCAGGGCGCCTGGAGTTTCCAATGTGTCCTTGACTCTGTTGGGGGTTTATTGTCAGGTCCATGGCAGGGCTGGGCTTTCCAGGTCGCAGTGTGACTGACCGTGCTCCCAGCGCTGGTGAGCTGAGGAGCTGCTGGCAGTGTGCTGGCGCTCAGCTAGGAGGGGTTGTGGAAGAGCTGCTTGGCCTGTCTGTTTGTCTTCCCACCCTGCTAGGCCACTTCCATTCACTTCTGTTCCTGTCACGAGCTAAATGGTGACTCCTGCATCTGTGTGATCTGATGTGAAAGCAGTCTCTCTCCAGAAGTAGAGTATACAAGATGACACACTAGGGCTGGAGAGATGGCTCAGTGGTTAAGAGCACTGGCTGCTCTTCCAGAGGTCCTGAGTTCGATTCCCAGCAACCACATGGTAGCTCACAACCATCTGTAATGAAATCTGGCACCCTCCTCTGGAGTGCGGGCATACATGGAGGCAGAATGTTGTATACATAATAAATAAATAAATCTTTAAAAAAAAAAAGACACACTAGAGCAGGCTGGCCTGATGTCCAGTGTCTGGTGTCCCAAAGGAAGGAGCAGGACAGATAGAGACACAGACAAAAGGAAGATGGACACATGGAGATAGCAGACACTGGAAGGACTCAACTGTAAGATGAGGATAGTGGGAGCTGGGAGCTGGAGGCAGGAGATGTCTCCCTGGAGGCTCTGAGCAAGCAGGCCTGCTCTGCCTGTATTTCAGACTGCCAGTCTATGAAGCAGGGAGAGTGAGCTTCTGCTGTTGGAAGCCAGTCTGTGGTAACTTGATACAGTGGCCCATAACACTGACCCAGCTCCGTGTGAACCCAGGCTCCCAGCTCAGCTATGCTTTTAGCATTCTTGCTGACTTCATCCTACCTCCTGAACCCCAGACTTACAGGTGTTCCTGGGTCGGGCTTACAAGAACCTCTCACTCCCAGCCTGCCCACAGGGCTGCTCTCTCTTGGACCTGATCAGGCTTTCCTCATGCCCATTGTGACTCCAGGTCCTGTGGCCTGCTCTTGGAGCACAGGCTGCTCCCCACTCCATGCTTCCTTCCTTACCTCCTACCCTCATGGATTCATCCCCTGAGAGCTTCCAATTGGCTCAAGCCTTCCTGTCACCATCTACATCATGGCTGCATGTGCCCTACTCAGTTCTCAGGCTTGAGTATTACAGAGGCTTGTCCCCTACCCAGGTCCAGCCACCTGTCCCAGATCCTTGATGGCACTACCAGTGACACTGCCATTGTAGAAGCTGGTAGCCTCTCCCAGACTCCTTTGCTGATGCCCAGCCTTGGGTACATTCCACCCTCTGCCTTCTCCCAACCTACATCCAAGCAGCTGATGCTTGTGGCAAAGTCTCGCAATGTTGATGGCACTGTTGTATCTGGTCACCATGCAGGGAGTGGAAGTTTCCAGATCTGCACAGAAGTCCAAATGGTTCTGAATGAGAGGAAAGAAAACTGAAATGCAAACCAAGAGTCAAAATGAGGACAAGAAGGGAGGGAGGAGGAACTTGGGTTGGGATGTAAAAACAAAACAATAAATAAACAAAAAAAAAGAAGAAAGAAAGTAGGTTGAGGAAGCCATAAAGAACATGTCATTAAGCAGCACCCCTCCACAGCCTCTGTCTGCATCAGCTCCTGCCTCCAGGTTCCCACACTGTTTGAGTTCATGCCTTGGTTTTTCTCAGTGAACTGTGATTCAGGATATGTAACCAAATAAACCCTCCCCCCACCAGCAAAAAATGAGGACAAGATCCCTTCTGTCCAATGACCTTCTGCAGTCAGGATCTCACATCACTGCTGGGTCCCTTCCCCTGGGGAGCAAATGGCAGATAGATGTGTTCCCCATTCCTAGCCAGCACACAGGAGACTTTCTGGTCCTGAAGTTGCTCTGACTGGCTCCAGAGCTCAGGTCAGCTTTTATGATTCTGGGTACCACATTCTGACTGGACCAGACCAGCTTAGCCTTCTTAGGGTTAGCGATGACTGGAGAGAGAGACAGAGGTACAGGGAAGATGTGGGACTGTCATCTGCTACTGCCCCTTAGCACTTCTGCCCAGGAATAGCATCTCCCTAATGGAAACAGGTGCTCAACCTCATCCCAGCCACTGCAGCGCTTGACCTGGCCACCATCTGATCAAGAGTCGTTGTGCCTGGGGGCTTAACTACTCCATGGGCTTCTGGAGGGCAATGCTATGTGACACCAAGCACCAGGCCTGGGTCCCTCCATCCTCTTACTCTCTTTCCATGTGCACACCCCTGCTAATTGGCTCCACTTAACATCTATCTACACACACACACACACACACACACACACACACACACACACACACACAGAGGCACACATACACACATATGTATGCACATGCACACGTATCTCTGGCAGGACAGACAGGACACTCTGTCTACCTACAGAGAGCACCTCACCCTCTTCTCTCCCCATTTTTCTGTATCTCAGCTCTGAAAGCCTGGAAAGAGGAACCCCGGGAAGGTAGAGCAGCAGCCTATTCTTCCTCCTCCCTTCCTGGCTCTACTCCACCGCTATATTCTCCTCTCCTGCCAGTCTCGCTCTGCCCCACAACTTCCCGTCTGTGACCATCATTCCCAACTCTCCAGCCTGTGTCCCCTTCCATCTAAACCTGGTTCAGACCTGGGAAAAGCCCACTGATGACACACCCAAACTTCTGCTGTGACCTAGACCCAGGACCCCACTGGGGTTTCATCAGCTGTGCTGGGCCTCCTTGCTAACCTATCCCTTGTTTCTGCTTCCCCAGCCTGTGTCCCTCTGCTTGGTCTACACTTTCCTTCCTGTCCCTTTATGTATCTGTCTGACACTCCTCACTAGCTGGCATCCCTCATCTGCCCTCCTGGCTCTGTCAGCCAAGAAAGTGGCCTCCCCCTGTCAGGTGCCCCTCCACATCCTCAGCCCCTCTTCTGATGGACATGGATCACCTCCTTCCTCCTGGCCCACACCCTGTGTTCTCCTTCCTGAGTTCTTATTTCTGAGCCTCCTCCCAAGCCCTCTTTGGTCTCTGTTCCCGCATGATTCCAGATCAGTGGGCAGTACTGCCTAACCAAGGCTCTCTGAACATCCCCCAAAATGTCCTGCTGTAGTCTTGCTGTTCTGTTTCCGGGAACACCCCTGATCTCGCACCTCTGACCAGCTTCCTGACACCTTTCCTGGGTGTGAAAGAGCACTTCCAGAGGCCCAGAGTCCAGATAACCTGCTAATGCTGTCTCCCCATTTCAGCCAAGACTTCCCCAAGGGGCAGGGACAGTGGCTCTTTATGGCGATGGGAGGGGGCCTGGAGGGAGTGCTCAATGGGAGGTGGCAATTCCAGGTGTGAGAGGGCTGCAGGGACAGAAAGCTGGCAGGAGCTGTCCTTGAATGTGGTGCTGAAGGCTCATTTTCTGCTGATCTCCAGGGGGCAGTCCCTGACCTCTGCCCCTCTTCTGCATTCAGTAGGCTTTCTTTTAACCTCAGTGGGTTGTCCAAGTCAAGTGGGCAGCTGGCCCCATGACGGAGACCTCATTCTCCGCAGCCGGCTCTTGTAGACTCAGACTGGGAAGAAAACACCGCTATGCTTCTTACAGTCAGCTAGGGAGTTGTCCAGATCCAGACCTGGGTCCAGGTGTTTCCATCAACATCAACAGAAGCTGCCTGTTCACAGATGGGCTCCCAATGGGTCAGCCAATTGTATAAGACGAGAGGCATCCTCCAGCCCTACCAGTGTAAGCCAGGGAAATGAACAGGATGTGACAGAATGGTCAGCAGCGTGTCCCCTGCCCTCCTACTGGCCAAAGGGCCTCTCTGCATACATTTCTGAAATCCTCCACATTTCTACACATCATTTTCACCTTAAATCCCAGCTTAGTCTGAGTCAGTGAGTTGGAGGCAACCCTTAATACCAGCAAGAATAGAGGTGGTTAAAGGCTTCCAAACCAGAGGCCTGAATGCAGTCTACTTTGCAATGAAGGCTGCATTCTGGGGTCCACGCACTTGTGTATGTCACAGGCAGTCTAGTGAGCACACGTGTAAGACGTGGCTTAGACATGTCAGTAAAGAGCCTCCTTGAGTCACTCATCCAAACAAGATAAAGAAGGATTTTAAGTTTTTCTATTTCCTGAAAGACTGACACACAAGAAGACTCTTCTGGTCAGCCGCAGAATGTTTGTGTTGTCAAAAATAGAGTTGGGGAGACGTCGTCCATTTCTCCAAAGGGCCCAAATTAATTTTGCTTCTACCAGTTGACATGAGCTACAACTGGGCAATCCTGAGAGTGGGCAGTGGGAGCATGGGTACAGCAGCTCTGTGTCCCTTCTCTCTGTCTTCATTTCCCAGCTCTACCCTCCTCAACCATTCATCTGGGTGATGTTGAGGGTGGCTACAAGTAAGTGGTCTCACATCTGCTCTTGCTCCTGGCCAGTTGGAGAAAGAAGAGAACAGACCTGGATGAAATCTGGTCCTTGACTACATGGAGGTAAAATCAGGTGAAAATTAATTGCTTAGGTAGTTGTGGTGAGAGATGATTTGGGCTGGGGATTTTCAATTGGCTTCCAATCCTACTCTGAGAAATATGGGGCCTGTGTTCAGGGTCAACAGCCACAGTCAGCTAGTAATGTCTGCAAGGACGGGGGAAGCAGTGGCACACACATTTGTGCCAAGCAGGACTAATATGGGCATTGTGGGTAAGGCTAGGAGGGGCTGGGAGTATGACACTCTGAAGCTTTCACTCTTCCTAGACTCTTTCCAGTAGCCAGTGTGCTGAGTCCTTACACACACACACACACACACACATGCATGTACACACGCACACACACACACACACACATGCATGTACACACGCGCACACACACACACACACACACACACACACACACACAGAGAGAGAGAGAGAGAGAGAGAGAGAGAGAGAGAGAGAGAGAGAGAGAGAGTTTCCTCTGCTTGGAATGCCCTATCTTTCATTGCCACTCAGTCAAGTGTTCTGCGTGGGTGACTCCTTCCATGCACCTTCTTGTCCCAGAGACATGACACCACCAGGTTCCCTTTCATGATCTGGTGCTGGGCCTGTCACTCAGCCTTGTAGGCCAGGATCTTTAGTGAATTTCAGCAAATGTACCAGGAGTTTGCCTCCAGTAGGGGCTCTGATCGATGGGATATATATTTTCCTGGACCCTCCTGCCCCCCCAAAGGTGATGCCAGGTATCCCTGTCTGGGTTGGGGCCTGACAAATAGAAATTCACCTCCAGGTTCCTGCTCCAAGCCTCAGAAAAGGCATATCAGGTGTCCTGGATCCCATCCTTTGCCCCAGTCTGGTACTTACTCATCCTAATAGAATGTTTCCATGTTACTAGGCTTTCTGTTCTGTTCTGTACAACTTCAGCAGTCAAATCTCTGCACTACCAGTCAGAAAAAAAATCACCAAGTGGCTGTGTGACCTCTCATTTGGACCAATGCCCATAGCCCACAGAAGAAGGATATGGGTGTGCACAAGGGAGTCTCAGGCCATGTGGGGCTCAGTGGTGTTCAACCTCTGCTCCCATCTAAGGAAAGAATGAAGGAGTCCTTGCTCTTCTCACGAGTGTGGATGCAGGGCTGAGGCTCCCATGTTCCACTGGTTCTGCCCTGAGAGGTCCCTGGGAACTGGCTCTACACTGTGAAGTGGTCCCTGGTGTCTGGCTCTACACTGTGAAGTGGTCCCTGGTGTCTGGCTCTGCACTGTGAGGGGGTCCCTGGTGTCTGGCTCTGCACTGTGAGGGGGTCCCTGGTGTCTGGCTCTGCACTGTTAGGTTTCAGAAGCTGCAGCAAGTCAGTACAAATCCTTGGGTGATTTTTAACCATTTTTAAAGCTCCAGAGGAAAGGATGCTATTAGGGGTGAAAAGATGAATCATGATCATGAATCATTTCATAGTGATCTAAGGATCAATTCAGCAAGAAGACATAACAATCTCAAATGTGCATGGGCAGAACAACAGAGCTTGGAAATAAATATGGAAAAAAGTGACAGAACCGAAAGGAGGTTTAGAAAACATACAAGAACAGTCTAGATTTCAGTATCTCTTCATGATAATGTGCGGCAGTAGACAAAAGCTGAGTCAGGACAGAAGGGATGTGAGTGGCAGAAGCACCTGGTGTGGCCTCATTGACATGCTCACTCGGAGCCTCAGCCAGCTCTTTTCAAGAGCACAACAATGTCTAACAGCATTTGCTGAGTGTAAAGCAGGTGTATTGACTGTGTTTGTTTTGTGGTGCTGGGGACAAAATCCAGTGCCTCATGCATGCTAGGTAGGTGCTCTACTGCTGAGCCACACCCCCAGCCCCCCACTGGTGGGTTCTAGGGAGGTGCTCTACTGCTGAGTTATGCTCCCCAGCCCCCCACTGGCAGGTTCTAGGCAGTTGCTCTACTGCTGAGAGGCAACCCCCAGATTCCCACTGGTGGGTTCTAGGGAGGTGCTCTACTGCTGAGCCATGGCTCCCAGCCCCCACTGGCAGGTTCTAGGGAGGTGGTCTACTGCTGAGCTATGCCCCCAGCCCCCCACTGGTGGATTCTGGGCAGGTGCTCTATTGCTGAGCCACACCCCCTAGCCCCCACTGGCGGATTCTGAGCAGGTGCTCTATTGCTGAGCTATGCCCCCAGCCCCTCACTGGCGGATTCTGGGCAGGTGCTCTACTGTTGAGTCGCATCACCATTCCTCATCAGTAGGTTCTATGTCAACATTCTGCCACTGAGTCACACCTCTAGCTAGACACTAACTTCAAAGTGATACAGAACATGTAGTGAGCATTTCTTTATCACATCATGACCAAGTCAGAAATCAATACTATAATTATATCTGGGAGAAAAAATAAAACCTCTTCAAAATGCTCAGAAACCAAATAACATGCTTCTAAATAACCATGAGGACAAGGGAGGGAACCAAAAGAAAAGTCTTGAAAGATTTTAACTGAGCAAAATTAAAACACATTTCAGACCACGAGCCACTGGTAAAGTAGAGATTACAGGGCAATTCAGCACTGTGCACCTGTCTGGAGTAGGCAAAGTCTCCTGTCAGGGAAGGAGATTTTATTTTAGGAATGTGGGATTAGAACAAGCTGAAGCTGCAGGAATCAGGAAGGAGGAAACACAGAAAACAACCAACTAGAAAACAGACTGATGGTAGAGAAATCACCAAAACCAGCCTTTCGGAATCAATAGCTCAGACAAGCCCCTGTATCTGGTGGGGGGAAACAGAGAAAAGGGACAAGCAGAGTGGAGGCAGCAGGGCAAAGCTGTAGGCGCACGGGCATCATGAACTACTTGTACTGTGTTCTGTTCTTGGGTCATCTGGAGAACTGATCAAAGGCTTAAGAGGAAGTGGAGACCCTGGACTTTTAGCCTTGCACCTTCCCACAAGGAAAGCCACAAGCCCTGGTGGATTTACCCATGTTTGCATGGTAAATAAAAATAAGCACCTATCCTGTCAAAATATAATAGGAGAGTCTAGGAAATGGGCATTGCCCTGATGTTACATAAAGACAATATGAGAAAAGCCTAGCAGAGGCCAGGACCTGCCGTAATGTAGATGTAAGAGAACCCAAGCAAGTCAAATCCACCAATATTTAAACACACCACACCAAAGAGAGTTTATCACCAGCACGCACGGTCAGTTTAACCTTCAAAACCAACCAGTGTTTGACACCACAAAGACCAGTGGTTCTCAATCTTCCTGATGTTATGACCCTTTAATACAGTCCCTCATGTTGTGATGACTCCCAACCATAAAAATAATTTTACTGTTACTTCATAACTAATTTTTCTACTGTTATGAAACATAATGTAAATATCTGTGTTTTCTGAGGGTCTTAGGTGACCCCCTGTGAAAGGGTTGTTTGACTCCCAAAGGGGTCACGAGCCACAGGGGTCACAGTTAGTTGAGAACCACTAACACAGACAGATTATATTTCAAAAGCCACACAGATTATATTACAAAAATCTCAAGATGCAGAAAGGGCCCTGGCCTTTCTACTTCTGGTAAAAATTCAGCAAAGCAAGAACCAGGGACTTCCTCAGCCTAGTGATAGGTACTTAAGAAATACCTGTGGCTCATGCTATGCTTCATAGTAGAAGGACAGATTCTGTCCCCAGGACAAGCAAGGCAGGGTTTAAGTCCTCCACGCCCCCCCATGACTATTAATTCTAAAATAAATGGCCACTATTTCTGCCACTTTCCAGCTCCAGGCCTGGCCATCTATGACCCTGACTGTCACAGGTTGTTATGGGCAGCATGCTCCTGACTCTTCTGTGGGATCTACCATTTGCCAGTGTTTCTTTCTTATGTGGAGCGGTGCTCGGCACCCAAGAAGTGCTCACCTTGTGTCCGGATCACTGGACCAGGACAAACTGTCTCTTTACAGCCCTTATTACATGTCAGACTCTAACAGCCATAAAGAGTCCTTGCCCAGGACACACGGCAGGAAGTCAGAGCAGCCGGACAGAGCCCGGTCCTCCAGGTCTCAGCTATGGTAAAGTCAGAAGGGGTTGGGTAAAGCGAGAATCATGTGAGTCCCTTCCACTAGGAGGGCTAGGAGCACTCGGTGACAGGGACAGTGCTCACAGTCACACAGAGAATGCTGTAAACTGCAGCAGGCAAGGGGACTCTATATAGAGACCTATGAGAGAATGTGAGAGAACCGGGATAGAGCTCCACACAGAGATGTGGCCCAGGCTGCCCATTCTTGGTAGCAGGCAAGTTTCCCTGAATGAGGAAGATCAGAAAACTTCACAGACCACTGGGGACACGACAGCAGCCAGCACTGCAGTCGAATGACCAGCATTCCACATGGTTGTTTGTATTATTGGTCAAAGAGAACTGTCCAGCTGATGAACTTGGGAGCAGAGCTGACTGACTCATCAGAGAAAGGTGGGTCACCTGATGAGTCTCACTTAGCGAAAGCTCTGAACTGCTCGTCCCCAGGAACAGCCTGCATAGTGGCTGCCTGGCTAGCCTAGAAGCTAGAGTGGAGACGCACACAAAAGTGTCTCAGGCTGGAGATGTACTGGGTCCTGGGAGGGGGATGTTTGTTACTCCAGTGACTTAGCCATAGCTGACAGATACATACAGCTTCATGCATTACATAGCAACCTATGTCTCAGTTTTCTTAACAAGACAAGCACAGTGACAACTACCACAGAGCGAAGTGCCTATGAGGATCAACACAAAACACTGTCATTAGTCTTTGCAGTGTGTGTGTGCGCACCTGTGAGAGTGTTTGCCATTTACTGTTAAGATGGATGCCAAGCCTGCTCAGTGGTCACTCCAGCTCAGCTATTGCCAAGTAACGTGCCAGTCTGGACTCACACAGAACGCATCTGCATTGGGTAATCTGGAAAATTCCAGATGAAACCAAATTATATAGCTGCATTTAATTGACAGGCTTTGTGGAGCTTTCATATGCTAATATACTTCAGAGTTTTCAGGAGACTGGTGGGGCAGCGTGGGTCATGCATCCTTGGAGCCCTGAGCTAGATGGGCAAGACTCGAGCACCAGGGACGAAGCAGCAAGGTCCAGGAGCCTCATGCCCTTTGAGGACCTTCTGATGAGGGGCTCTGCTGCCAACGGTAGAGCAGCAGTGGAGGTGCGCCTATCCAGTGCACACACAATGAGGACGTGGATGTCGGAGCATAGCAACCAGGAACATGGATTAGTCCAAGGCCAAGGTGCCAGACAAGAGCAGAGACCACAGGGTGAATTGCTCTAATTCTGTGGAAACGGAGGGCAGGGATGAAGGCTGGATGTGGTGCCAGCTGGAGTGCTGGAAGAACTGCCCTTTTTCAGATAAAGGAGAAGACAACGGCGATGGACCAGGCAGGAGGCCGGCCATGGAGACTTGGGTGCAGAGCCGAAGAAGCACTGGAGTACAGCAGGGCTGTCCAAACCCTGAGCCACAGCCTGGGGCTGCTCGACTCGGACGTCCAGCCAGCCCATGTGCCCAGCGAGTCACTCAGGCAGTGGCTAATTGGATCTGTGAACTCAGTGTGGCTGTTGGCAGAGAGCTTTTAGTCCCTAGGACAGGATGGAAATTGGATTTCGGCTCCTGCGTGGAGAGGATCCTGGATTCCTGCCTGCCTGTCCTCCTGCTGTAGGGGGCTTGGATGGCGGCCTCTATCAGGCAGATTGTAAATTATGCGTCCATTTCATATGCAGCTGTTGCAGGCCAGATCGATGCCAGGGACTAGAGCTGCCCAGCTCTCTGGCTTCTAGACAAACCTGTTTTTCCCTGAGTCTGGTGAAGGCCCAGTAGAAACTGGAGAGCTTTCTGGTGTGGTTACCAAGGCTTGGGGCGTGGTTGCAAGTGGTCTCTGGGATGTTGGCTGGGTGTGTGGATTCGTAAAATACCCACAGTTTTGGCACACAGCTTCCAAGGTGTCAGTCAGGTTGGGAGGCTATTCGATTGCATGTGAAACCCAGTGACTGCCTACTGCTATCCCTTCCGATGTTAATACTGAGACACAGCCTTCTCCAGGTAGCCCACCGTGATTCCTCTCTCTCTCTCTCTCTCTCTCTCTCTCTCTCTCTCTCTCTCTCTCTCTCTCTTTCTTCTGTCACCCTCAGACACAGATTCCTAAGTTGCTCTTTCTGTTCTCAAGTAGAAGAGTATCCTTCAGGTAGAGATTCTGTCTCTAAAAAATGGTAGGCCATAACCTTGGAAGTGGAAGGAGTTGGCCAGGTATAGCAGGATATTGGGAGCCAAGTGAAAGAGATTAGGAGGCTGGGCTCCCCAGCTCCTGGAGAGCCAGGCCTGTGCCATGTTCTCAGGCATATAGAACCTTCTGGCAAGAGCAAAACTGTGAGTCTGTTTAGAGAGGAGGAAACTGAGGTGGAGGTCAGGGATCTGACTGTTAGCAGTAGCTGCAGTGGGGTGATGCCTGTGTTCTGGGGACAGCTCTGCTCAGCCAGGCATGGAACCCCCTCCATCCCAGGTCATTTCTCCACCAGATGTTACCCTCCAGATGCAGACACCAAGGTAGAAGGAAGCCATCACAGCAGGGACTGGACCCAGGCCTGCCTGTTCTGCATACACCACCCCGAGGTGCAGGCAGCTGTGGCCACTCACAGGGACCAGAGCATTGCGGTGATTTTCAATTATGCAGATGGGAAACGATATTAATGTGATTAAGACCACTGAGCAGAGTGTGAGCTAACTGAACTTGAGGGCAAGCCCTTTTACCTCCCTGACCCCTGGCTCCTCTGTTCTCAGAATGAGCCTCAAACTGTTGATGACAACCACAGAGAGCCCAGGTTTAATGGATACAAATCTCCCGGATGGCTTTCCAGCCCCCGGAGCTGAGATGGGAAAGGAAGACCAGGAAGACCGGAAAACCACATGTTTGTTCTCTGGGGGGCAGTTTAAATAGCCTGTGGGAGTGGTCCAGAGCATCTCTGGGGAGGGGTCTGGACTGAGGCAACTCTGGGGGCAGGGAGCTTGGGGTGGAACCTCTACCCGAACAGTTTCTATTGTTGGAACAAAACACCACGACCAAAAGGAAGTTGGAGAGGAAAGGTTCAGCTTACAGGGCTACATTGCTGTTCTACACCAAAGGAAGTCAGGACAGGAACTCAAACAGCACAGGAACCTGGAGGCAGGAGCTGATGCAGAGACCATGGAGGGAAGCACTGGTTTGCTTCCACCTGGCTTGCTCGGCCTGATTTCTTATAGAACCTAGGATCATCAGACTGTATGACCCAGCCATGACAGGCTCAACAGAGAACACCCAAGCACCACCCAGGAATGGACCATCCAAGGGAAAAGTACCTAAGATTCCAAAGGAAATACCTAACATTCCAACCATTGTAGATAGAATAACCTGATGTCCCTTAGCCCAGTACACACCCATTCCCTTTCACTAGGACAAATGTCAGCCAATCAGGGGTCCAAAGCCTTAGAAATCCCTCATCCTAACCTCAGCTGTGATAAAAACTCCATCCCTACTGAGCTCAAGGCTCTATGATGGTGCCAATGCATTGGACACATGGAGAGTCTGGGTTCGAACTTGAATAAAGGTTCTTTGCTTTTATGTACGGGACTCCGCAATCTGGGCATAACACAGCCCAGAGATGGCACCACCCACCATGGCCTGGGCCCTCCCCCGTTGATCACTAATTGAGAAAATGCCTTACAGCTGAATCTCACAGAGGCATTTCCTCAGCAGAGGCTCCTTCCTCTCTAATGATTCTAGCTTGTGTCAAGTTGACATAAAATCAGCCAGTACAGGGAATGGCTGGACTGTGACCCTAGCTAGAGGAGGCTTGAGTGTGTTGCATGGCTTTTGAGCTTCATTTTCGGGGGGTGGGGGGACCTGGAGGAACTCCCTCATTGCTTGCAAATTGCCAGCCAAGCAGGCCTGCTGTGGGTGGGGCTCTTGGGGACCCAAGCAGCACACCTGCAGCGGCTTTGTGCTCCCACAATCCACTACCTCCACAGGGAAGGATGAAGAGAAAGAAGCGCGAGGCTTTCCAAGCTGTGGGTTTTAGAAAACACACCCACGGCTGCCACAGTATAACGAGCTCCTCTGAGGCCTTTGCAGAGCCCCTGGTAGTCCCTGCTCTACGTGAGAGGGGAAGGTCTTCCTGTCTGTTCTCTCCCTCCATCTGTCTGCCCTTCTTGGGAGCCACAGCCACAGCCACTGGCAAGCCACCCCCATTCTGGGAGCTGGGAGCTCTGCCGACCTGGGCTGCTACTCTCTATTCTTCACGAGATGAGGGTGAACACCCAGCTGCCCTTCTGCAGTCCTTAAATTCTCTTGGACTGTTGCTTTGTGAGTAAAGTCAGTGGGCCAGCGGACCGGGGCACTGTGGACCTCATGCCTCCCACCTCCTCCCCAGTCTTCCTAGGATGTGTTCTTGAAGGTCCTCTCCTGGGCCACTGAGGTCACTGCTACCTCAAGTGGGGCAGGTACAGGTGTGTGTGGGGGGACGACAAGCACAGGTAAGTGAGGAGGGCATAGGCGTGAGGGGTGGGAATGCAGGTGCATTGAAAAGAGAGAGCTGGCCTCAGCCTGGCCAGTACTGCCCAGCCCTTCTGCAACCCTCCCAGGTTCCCTAGAACAAAGGCATCCTGCCTCAGCTCTGCTCAAAGGCTGCCTTCTAGTCTGGCCCCTCCCCACTGTGCTCATCCAGTCCCAGCAGGATGCCGCTTCTTGTCTTGGTACCTCCCTCTCTGAGGCTCCTGTTCTAACCTGTCCCTGTACACTTACCCTGACAAAGGACATCAACTGTCTCTTTCAGTCTTCAATGACAGTGTCTCTTCTGGCCTTTGTGACATGGACCCATTCTCCCTCTCCCAGAAGAAAATGACCCCCTACAGTCATAAGGTAACAATCCTAAACTAGTAGACTGAGCCAGTAGACTGAGTCTGTGGTCTCCATGAGAAGAGATCAGAATACAGACACACAGAGGATGACCAGAAAGGACATGCTGTTCTGGTCTGTAAACCAAGTGAAGGGAAACATCCTGCCTTTGGGGTTTCTGGCTAAGTCTCCTTTGTCTGAGCCCATCTAGAGGACCTTGCAGTGGTGGCCCTCACGGAGTGATGTGGCTGGGCACTTGGGCCCTCCCTGCAATCTCCTTAAGCCTGGCAGCTGACAGTCACAACACTGAGAAATGTCCCCAGCTGAGTGTGTCTCTCACCTAAACTCTAGTAGATCTGGCCTGGGTTGGGAGCTGTTTGACCAGGAAGCTCCATGCTGGAACTTGCCGGGCCATGCTGGATCAGAAACAGCTTCCACTTGGTCACCTCAGAGCACTGACTCTTAATTCCCCCGCTCTGAGCCCTGCCGGTTGGGAAAAGTCCAGACCACGGAAAAGGCTGTGAGAGGCACCAAAATCCAAATGGAGTCACCAGAGCCACTGAGAAGCTGAGGAGGTCTCCTATAGGGCTGAAGGTAGCTGTCTCAGGAGACCTTGCTAGGACACAGCCTCACAGTGCCACCTGGCTCAGATGACAGTCTTTCAAAGACATCTACCCAGCAACTACCCATGCTCTGCCCGGCACCTTCCTTGCTATTAATCCTACAGCTGAGGATTATTATATCAGAATACCTTACCCAGTTTTCTTATCTCAGAAACCTCACTGGCTTTTCAGCCTCCTTGAGCCCTCACTCAGTGTTAACTGAGTGTGTTCCTGTGGGAACCTTTGGTTGTCATTTAGTGTGACAGTGTGGTCAGAGTCCTTGGTCAGCTCTCAAGCAATGACAGGTCAGCTGCCGACCCTAGGTGTGACTGCCAACATCGTCTCAACTGGGCCTCTAGGCATCAGACAACATCAGTACCAGGGACACAGGTGCCAACCTCAGGTGGGACCCCAGGCAGGAGCCTTGGGCAGTGATGTTATCCAGAACCACAGACACCCACACCCAGTTGCACCCCACAGTTCAATAGTGGCCCTGGCACCTGTCTCTTGGCCACAGTAAAGCTGCTCTTTGTGACAGGTGTTGGCCCTGAAGATACTTGCAGACATGATCAAGACTCCAGCTCGGATTCTCTCACTGAGAGCAGGTAGTCATCCCCCACCACCACAGGGCCCCATATTCCTTTGGATCTGACCCGGTTCCTGCTGGCCTCTGCTAAGGAACCCTCTCTAATCACCAAGATCCAGAGTCCCAATGGGACTCAGAACCAACCAGGGTACTACAAACCAGTGTGACCAACCCAAGGGGCCACAGGCCATTACTTCTGGACACTGGGCTCTTATTAATGTCACCAATGTTTAAATTCACCATGTTTTATGCTCAAATGGAGTGTGTATCAATGACCTCGTGGGGTTGTTTTTAAATGAGCAATTCCCCCAGTTTTCTTGGGATTGCTTGTACAAGATTTGAACCTAGGATTCCAGGGGTCTACAGCAGGGGGTGGAGGGGCGATGAGGGCAGAGGTTAGGGAAACACTGATGCGCACCACCAACAATTGCCCCCCAGTAAAACCTGGCCAGGGGATTAGCAGCAGGTATCCTGATGTATCTTTAAAACGATATTAAGTACTTAAAATTCATTGATTTGTGTCTGTGTCACTGACCTCAAAAATACCAGAAAAAGAAAGAAAAAAAAAACCTACACATCTCATCATCTTAAAATCCCAACTGCTTTCTCTTCCAACTTTTGAATCACCACTCCTCAATTCAAGTGTGGGTTTTCTGAGAATGTCTCGTTGACTTAACTATTTTTCAACCTGGAGGAATAAATTGTCAGTCACATGCTATTTAGAGAACAAAAGCTTCCATGGGAGCGCTGCGGGAGCGCTGGGCGCTGTGGGTGGAACCAACCTCGCCCCTGCCAGACAGGACGAGGGAGCCCCGGTCCACTGCTGGCATCAGAAACCCCCCCACCCCACCCCACCCCCATCCCTCGTCCCTGCGCTGTTGGAAGGGACCCTGGGACCTGCACTCCCCACAGCCGCCAACAAAACCCCACCCCTCCGAGTGGGAGGAAGCAGAGTCAGTGTTTACCCCGAGGGCCCCACGGTGCACCCTTGTCATGGTTCCTTGCACTACAGAATTGCAGACCCGCCAGCCACTCAGGACACCAACAAAGAAAGGAGGGTGTCTCTCCAGGGGGAGAGCTGCAGATTTAATCTCAGAGTTGTGAGTGAGCAAGGCTCAGACCGGATTTCAGCGGCTTTAGCATATGCTGCCTGCGCGTGAGGAGCGCGGGTGCCGCAGCACACGTAGCTTTTCCTGGTGTTTTAATGCATTATGTAAGCACATTTATATAAATGTTTTCCTGGGTTGGATAAATACTGTTTTTCTGTTTAAATTTAATCTGGGTCCTTGAAAACGAATTTCGTTGATCTTTTTGTGACCCTGGAGATTTATCCTTGATAAAAATTTCAAGTGTGAAATGAAACTAGCACTCCAGGCAGCACCCGGCTGGAGGAGAGCGGCAGGCAGCAGTGGGCAGGAGGATGGCCAGGGCTTCCTTCGAGATTGTTTGCCACCGAGCACGTGCTGTGTGCTGCTGCTCAGAGAGCTACCCACATCCAACATTTCTTCCCAGTCTGGGAGACAGGAGCCTGACAATGCCATGCTATGAGCAGGAAAAGAGGAACCAAGCAGGGGAAGGATAGCAGAGAGACAGTGGAGAGTGGTCATCTTGGACACCAAGATGTCCCTGGAGAAAACTCACAGAAGTGATGCTGTGCAGCATGCCAGCATCCAGGAACTGGCTAGACAGAGGGAATGGCATGTGAAAAGACAGCGGAGGGGCGTGCAGGCAAGGAATAATAAAGAGGCATGAACACGGGAAGGACAGGAGCCCCAGTTCACCTGTAGAACCTCTAGGCTTCCTTGGAGCCAGGCAGAGTTTGCTGGGGCGGAGGTGCTCTAAGGAGGACAGGAGAGTGCATCTGCCACTTGCTCACAGCTTCTGAGGGACCGCCAGGAGAAGAGCAGGCAAGAAAGAGGCCAGAGCAGGGAGCAGGTGCTGCTGATCCCGGAGCCCATGGCTCTCCCAGCGAGGCTGCAGGTGCCACCTGAACACAGGATCAGTGGTTTTGCAGGCTGCTTTGCTGTGAGGAGATGGTGGTCAAGGATGGCCCAAGGGGTAGGATGGTGGCCTTAGCATGGATGGGCTGGCAGGCTGGATAAAGTCACTGCTGGTCCGGAACAGAAGGGTTGGTTCGTTTGAGTGGAGATAGCAGATGCCAAGCCCACACTTAAGCACAAAGTTCAGTGGGAGAGACGAGAGCCAATAGGATGAGTGGGGCTGAGTCTGGGCCACTTAGAATGTGAGTGTGCCCAAGGACAAGGCCACTGCCACTGGATGTGGTCAAGAGTTCCAGTTCAGGCTTCACAGGCCTAGTGTTTGCCAGTTCTGTCCAGCCTGAATTGGACTGGGGAAGGCTAGGAGTTCTCAGCCTGTTTCCCATCCTGATGTGAGATGCTGGGCTCCGCAGGTGGGTAAGCTGGGCCATGTGGGCCATGTTCTCCCCCGCTTGCTGTTTGTCCTTAAGGTACAGTCACTATAGCACCCCCTCCCCTACGCCCTCTGAGGCTTCCCTAGAAAGGGTGGGGTCCTACAGACATCCCAGAGTGGATGAGCAGGAGCAAAGGGAACCCCGTGTCAGCAGAGGGGAGAGCATGCCAGGACTGGGGGATTGAGCAGAGGGCCAAGGGGCAACAGAGGACTCTTCAGGCACGGAGCTGCTAAGCATTGCCTCAGGCTTAGATGACCAGGAGCCACAGGAGGTGCTGTGGAGGGTGAGGGGAATTGCAGGGCCAGTCAGCACACCATCCTCTAACCTACAACCCTTGCCTGTGGCACACACAGGCTGCCTCACTGGGCTGAGCCAGAGTGAGGCCCTCACTGTCTAAGACCCTGTGCCCTAAGCCGGCTTGACTCTAACCCATCTGACTTCAAGACTCCTCTGTACACTGTGGTCATGTGACTGCCCCTTGAGAGGTGTGAAATGGAAAGAGGTTCCTTACAGACCTTGGAGTAGAGGCTGAGGGGATAGGTGACTTTCCCAAAGTGACAGAGTGAGCAAATATGGTGACCGACTATGAAAAGCACAGGGTGGAGCGCTGGTTGTGAAAGTCTGTCCCAAAAGAGGCCGTTAAGCATAAGTCTGTCTTTGGCAGTGATATGTGAAAATGAGGTTTAAGTAAAAGGCAAGGGGTATGATGAAAAGTTAAGTGACCCTGGTCAAGGCGTGTCACCACCGTTCTTCTCCACTCTGGTCTGTCCTTCAAGGTGATCTGTTGGTCCATAGGAAGAAAGGTGTGCTGTCTCTTCCTCAGAAGCAAGTTCCTTCCATGACTGACACCAGGTTCAGCCTTTCCCTTCCCCCAGCATGAGACGCCGGCAGAAATTCTAATGGGTAAGCTCTGCTGTTTCAATAGTATGATAGCCCAAAGGGCAGCACAAGTGTCTCTCTTCAATTAGGATGCCTGCTCTCCTGCCAGGAAGGTCACCTAAGCTTCGCTGCCCTCTGCTGCACACAGTCAACTGCACTGTGCTCAGGGCTCTCCCTGCTCTGCCCCATGGCTCTCCCTGCTCTGCCCCATGGCTCTCCCTGCTCTGCCCCATGGCTCTCCCTGCTCTGCTCATGGCTCTCCCTGCTCTGCTCATGGCTCTCCCTGCTCTGCTCATGGCTCTCCCTGCAC
>PVIU01000426.1:0-210374 GCA_004026605.1 Ondatra zibethicus | reverse complement strand
CTGCTCTGCTCTTGGCTCTCCCTGCACTGCTCATGGCTCTCCCTGCACTGCCCCATGGCTCTCCCTGCACTCTGCTGCACACAGTCAACTGCACTTTGCTCCATGGTTCTCCCTGATTCTGATTTACTGCTTCCATCATCCTGTTACTTGAGATGAAACAGGTTCCTGCTTCTAATGTGGTCCAGCCCTGCATGGCTTCCAACCTGGCTGCTTTTACCATAGGCCAACTTGGTTTCATCTACAAAACTTGCCCTTATGCTGCGAGTGTGCTCAGCTCTGCAGGATGCAGATAGTGTACAGACTGGAGGTCTCAGACTGCCCTAGAATAGAATAAAAAGGTCATAGGTGATGGCCAGGTTCCTCAGCACTGATCTCAGGGTGGATCCTCAACCTATTAAATTAGCAAAATGGAAAGCACAGAAGAGAATCCCAGGGTGTGCTAGTCAGCATGGGTTATGCTCAGTAACAAATAGGCCTTGACCTTTGTGGCTTCAGACACTAGTTCCATATAATTGGTCCTGGCAGATCCTGGCCATGGAGGCTTCATCAGCTTAGCATGTCACTGTAGGAATACTTGCTGCTTCCCCAGTCAGTGTTTCATTCTGATTTCTTCTTGGTGTAAGGTCTGTGGCCACCCATCCTATCTGAGAGTCGTTACACTGTACAGTGATTACCTGTTGGGGCTAGAGGGTCTTTAGTTTCACTGATACCGTACCCGCTGTCCTTGATTACATCTGCTCAATGAGAGGAAGATGTGCCCAGGCTATGCTGCCCCTGCCATTAAAGATGCCAGGGAAACGACTCTATGTGGGCAAATTATGGCCTTGGAGCCAAGGTGAAATCAGCTGGGAAGGAGGTGATAGGAGACCAGTGTGAACACTGCAGGGGAGCCTAGAGAGGTGGCTTCTGTGGCCTCTGAAGGCAAGTCAAAAATCCAAGCCAGAGCACAGCCATAACTTTGGGGTATCTCCTATAATTCAGAGACTTACATCTGAGGACAGACCCCAGGCCTGGAGAACTTTGGAGCATCTTTGGAAACTCCCTAACAACCATTCAGAACCAAGAGAGATCACTGGCCTGCCTAACAGAGCCCTTGTGGATGGATCACTACACCTTCCCTATGTCCTGATGCCTGAGGCTACCCTGCTCATCTGCCCCCAGAGAGAGAGCCTGGCTCAGTGACCTCCCTTGCTCTGAGGGCCCCCTGACTTGGAATGCAAAGATGCCAGCAGACAGGCTGCTCCTGGCAACGAGGCAGATCAAGTGACTCACCTGCACGAGTTATTTTTAAGTGATTTGAAGGCTAGCAAAGGAAGCGCCTGACAGCTGCAGGAATTATTTGCCACGGAGCAGGCCCCTCCAGTAGGTCCCGTGCTGGTCCCATGCCAGCAGGTGCCCTGCCTCAGGGACCCTGGAGCTTACCAGGAGGCAGTCATTGGCACTCTCAGGCTCAGCACTTTGTATTCCCAAAACAGAGAATCCAAAGAAGGCAGTCATGTCCTGCCCAAGAGTCTCCATCTTCACTGCCATGGAGGAGAGAGCCCAAGAGTCCCTTAGGAACCCTTTTCAGGAACCCTTGGGGAGGGTGCAGCGCTTGCCATTGTCTAAGAATCACAGCCCAGAGCCCAGAGTCGACCACTGCCTGCTGCCCACATACTCCTTGGCTGCCAACTCAAACACATGCTTTTGGTCTATCCACTGTCCAATCCCGACCCCTGGCGATCTTGTCCTTTTCCAAAGCTCACCTCAAATCCCATCTGCCCAGAAGCAATCCAGCTTCTCCTGTCTCCAAAGCAAGCTTACTCCTGAAAATACTTGAGAAAAGGTGGACAAAGAAGTCATCTTGTCACAGCAGCCCTGCCCCAAGTGCAAACATAGGGACAGACATCTCCAGTCACACACACCTCAATCCATGTGAAACACAACTTTCTCAGTCCTCGGGCCTGCCTCAGATCTCTGTCACCTGTTTCGGGTGAAATCAAGTTCCTTGCTCACCTTAGGTCCTAAGTGCAGTCTACTGACACAAGAATGGGATGCTGGTCCTGGGTGAAGCTGTCTAGAGAGAAGTAGCCTTGGACTGGGAGCCAGCACTGTTCTCCTCCTCCTATCTCTGCCTTGGAGCTCCAGAAGGTGGGCACGGAGGGGAGAGCCTCCTGCTTGGCAAGTGAGGCTGTGGGCATGGACATCCATGCTCACCTCTCCCAGCCTCTCCTACACACCTCAGCTCCCCATCAAAGGCAATTTTCCCCTTTCCTTGTTCTCCAAGGAGTCCTTGAAGATGCTCTTTAAAGGAACCTACATTTGGTCCCAGGAAACCCAATACCTTGGCCTACGTCAGAAGCAATTGTTGAGTATCTGTGAAGGTGAGCAGAAGCAGAAGCATGCCCCAGGGATCAGCCCACGAGACCACTAAACTTACTGCCAAAGGCTGCAGTGAGACTGCCCCATGTTGAAAATCCATTGCACTTCTCTCATCATTGGGAGGTGAGATTTCTTAGAGGTGACCCTGAAGTGTCAAATACCTGAGCATCACTGAGTCTGTGCAATTGAGTGAAGGGATGCCTCCCAGCCCTTGTGGTGGGTCGGGAGTCCCCACAACCAACCTCCTGCTGAAACATAGGCTGCTGGTCCTGTAACCAGCATGCCAGACATGAGAGCCACCATACTGAGCTCTCCAGACCACAGTAACACCTAAAACCACTGAGCCAGGTTACAGCAGACAAGCCACAAGAGGTGGCGAGTACAGGGAGGTGTCACTCAATGGCTGTCTCCTGCCAGAAAACCTTGTGTGGTCTGCCTCTCAGCAATAGGACAGACAGGTACAGGGCTGACATGGAGCCAGCTCAGGCCCACTCACTCCCAGTCATTGCATCTGCTCCCTGGAGGGTGTTTGGCACCTGCTGTTCTGTTTGGAGGCCTTGGACCTTTGCCTGAAGTGGCAAGATGACAGGAAAAGTTGATAAACACCTGCCACAACACCGGTGATGACAGCCACAGTCATAATGAAGACAGCGCCATTTGATACCAGGTGCCACTTAAACGTTCCGCCAATTTGTCCTTGTTGGAGAGAAGTGGGTGACAACCATTCATGGAGAAGTGGGTCAACCTCAGGACATGTTGTCATTTCTCCTAGTGGCCCTGTCTGAGGCCCCATTTTACAGATAGAGAACTCAAGACCCTGAGAAGTCAAACACTCGATGCCTTACCCAGATCAGGAGGGCACCAGAATGCAGGCCAGCCGTTCCTCGGGGCCTGAACTCCGGCATTCACTGGCACTATCTATTTTCTGACTTCTGGGGAACAGTCTGTGGCCAGATCTGTGCTCTGAAGGTAGAGAAGCCATTACTCCACCTCCTCCAGCCACCTAAAGGGTCTTGGGAGCCATGGACTCTGTGGGAGTATTTCTGCCCCTCTGTGAGGTCCCTGTGGATGAAGAAAAGAGCTATAGCCCGGGGGCCTCTGGCAGCCGTTCATTCCCTCACACTACTGCAGGCTGGAGTCTAGAGATACATCCACTATGACCTTGTTGGCACTGAAGAACTTTCTTTCTCCACTCTTTCAGCTTCTAGTGGTTGTTTGCCATTCCGGAGCTACAGCTGTGTTGTTCTGTGACTGCCTTCTCTTTCCAGGGCCTCCTCCCTGTGTCCCATCCAGTCAGCCAGTTGTCCTGGTCTTGGGCAGATCCACTCTGACCTCATAGTAACTAGTCACATCTACAAGGGCCCCTGTCGTCATTTGAATGAGATATCCCTGATAGTTCTCAGGCATTTAAACCCTTGGTTCCCAATTGATGGCACTGTTTGGGGAGGCTTAGTAAGCACGGCCTTGTTGTATGAAGCATTTCACTGGGGATGGGCTTGGAGGTTTCAAAGCCTGTGTCCTTTCAGTGCATGTTCTGCTTCCTGATGGCAGCTCAAGAGGTGAGCCCTCAGCTTCCTGCTCCTACTGCAGGCCTTGCAGCTTGCTGCCATGTCTCCATGCCACGATGGACTCTTATCCCTCTGAAACCGTAAACCCAAATAAGTCCCTCCTTCTCTAAGTGGTCTTGGTCATGGCGTGTATCACAGTGACAGAGAAGTAATAACCCAGCTCTGGCTGCAGATGTGGTCACATATGTTGGTAATGGGCAGCTGTAAATGTGTAAGGAGCACTATTTTGCACTCTGCCAGCCAGTCCCACCCATTGCTTGCCCAAGGAGGCTGACATGGCCCCCTTCCCGGTTCAAATTTTCTGTGGGCCCACCATCCATCGGTCCTGTCCTTCCTTCTGCCTGCCCATCACCCATGGCCAACTATGAGCCACTGAGATGAGTCTGTCGAAGTGGTGACTTCCCTCTGTGTGAGGCAAGGTGCCCTGTCCAGAGAGAGGCAGGAAACCCAGGTCAAGCACCCCACCCTGTCTGGTCTCTACCTCCCCTTTTCTGGGCCTTGGGGCCTGGCAGCTCCCAAGAAAGTGTTCCTTTGTGCTGCAGAAGGCAGACTGCACAGAGATGGGCTTCTGGGACCTGCTGAATCATCTAATAATCACAGAGCTCAATGTAGGAGCAGCCAGGCTGCCTGGAACCAGGCTCAAACACAGGGCCAGCCTCCATGCCCCGTGTGGTCAAGGCCTGTGTGCTAATGTCCCCGCCCCACAGGCTGCTGCCACCTCCAACCATCTCTGCTTTCTATTCTGCCAGGAGGGACACGGAGTGCAGGACTGACCAGGAAACTGGCTAAAGCCCAACCCTTGGCCATGGTCTTTGCTTCTTGGCATACTGCCCACTGGCCCAACAAGCCATTCTGGAAGACTGATGCAGAACCACAGAACATAGACCTGGGAGCCTTTTATAGGAGAGCTGAGCATTGTTCTGGAGACAAGGTCCTATGGAACCCTCCAGGCAGCTAGGGGAGGAAGAGAAAACTGGAGGGGCTAGTGTGGCTCAGCATCATCCCCAAGGTGCTTTCTACTCCCAGCTCCTCCACTTGGGCAAGCCTGACTCTTCACTCTTACCTGGTGTGGGGTGGAGCTACCTGGGCCGACTTCCTAGGGCTCTGCTCCTCCACGCAATCCCCTCCACCAGGCATCTCCTGGAACCTGCTAGCAGAGCAGACCTCTGGCCCCATGAATGGGGCATTCCACACTAGCCAGATGCCTCATCAGGGAGGGGTCTCAGCCAGACAAGGCTCTCACACACCTTTTTACCCCTCTCACACAGCAGTTTTACTCTGGAACCAAACTACCAGCCGCTGCCCACAGCCCCTGAGCTTGGCTTTGGAAGGGCATTTTTAGCAATGCTGAAGATCCTCCAAGGGCTGCTAGGACAGCTGCCCCTGCCCCAGTCCTTCAAATCCTTCTAGTCACAGCAGTTCCCTGACCAGGCATCTGCTCTGGTCCTCTTCAGTTGGAGGCTCTTTCCTACCTAGTGTGAAAGCCACCATCCAGCCCTTGCCAGGAGCCGTCCCTGGGGAGGGCCTGGCTCCACTCAGCCTGTCCCCAGTGCCTCTCTATGTTAGCAGGAAGAGACAGACTGGAGGAGGGGAAGGGGTGCTTTCCACGCTTAGGATCTGAGGAGAAGGATAAAGATGTGCTCCCACCCTTCTGGAGAGAGGTTGTGTACCTGGGAGTCTCTGTGGGAGGCACAGGGGTAGAGCAAGGCAAGGAGGGAAAGAGCGGGAGGGGGCAGGGAGAGGGAGGGAGAACAGGGGACAGAGGAAGAGACACGGAGGCTCTGCTCTTCAGGTACATGTGGCCTTCAAGACAAAAGGCCCTGGGAAGCAAAGCTCTTCTCCGTCCTTCCCCTTGGGGCTCTGAGCACCATACACTGCCTGTTCAGCCACAACACTGACTTCTCATTTCCAGGTGTGGGAAATGAGGCCAGGAGAGAAGGTTTATAAGGCAGGGCCTCCAGTCTACCCTCAGAGCGCAGGTATCTCCAACATCCTCTGACACCCATATGGCCCCAGAAAAGCAGTCTGTGGAACTCTGGGGAGCCCCCAGCCCTCCAGACCATCTAGGCCCCGGGGACCAGCCTTCCTGAACCCATTTACTAAATAATAACAACTTCCCTAGCCCCTGTGTCTTTGTTCTAATGCTGATGCCTTAAAATAACCTAGGCTTTGCTTCTGGAAGGGGGTTGCCTTTGGCCTCTCTACACGTATGTAAAAGCGTGGTACTATGGCTCCCCGGCCCAGTTCTCCATACTGAGTTCTGGTTTTGCTCAGCTTCCATGGAACTTCAGTGTTCAGCATCATGGCACTGCCAACCACATTTCCTCAGCCCCATCCTTGGGCTATACCAACATTCCTAGACTTGTCCTATAGTGACCACTATGACCCTGCTGAAGACTGTTACTGACTAGGCTAGACGGTCCCCTCCTCATCGTGGGACCTTCCTCACTCCATCCAAGTTTGACATCGGAGCCTTGCTCCTCTGGTTCTGAGGTGTCAAGTGCCAGAATGAGGGTGAACAGACAAGTCTCTCCATGTGGGATTGTGCCCATACTAGGAACAGACTAGTTATCTCAAAGCCTGACCATCTGGAGTAGCTGGCTGCCCCACCCACATCAGTGACCGCTAGAGGGAACACAGCCAGTGGCACTGGGATCAATGTCTAAACCTCCAAGCTCTCCTGAGGAAGACATCTGGGCAGTGCTCCCCATAAAAAGGACCTAGAGACCCAGGAGTGCAGGCTCTGAACTGTGTGCCTGAGGTCAGCTCCTGGTCAGGGGCAGCAGCTGAGGTCAGGGACAGCAGCTCATCTCTGGCTTTCCGCCCTCCCCCGTGAACTCTTACCTTCTATGTAACACCATGGCAGTTCCTGCAGAAGGAAGCAGCATGGAGGGAGAGCAGGCTCAGAGGTCCAGGGTGCTGCCTCTGTCCCCAGAGAACAGAACTCCAGGGCACAGGCTCCTGACTGCTGAGTCACAGGTCCCCACAGGTCAGCTTCAGATAACACCCGATAGCTCCCCAAGCCACTGCACAGGGTGTTCCTAGGCAGGTCATGGCTGAACTGTGTTACCCTCAAGGCCCCCTGTGGGGACCGCTGTCCAGACCTCCCGATTTGAGGGTCGGGTTCCACTCCTCATAGCTGTGGGTCAGGGGTGGATGCCTCACTTGGATGCATGGACTTGACTACTGTCTTTCAGCTTTTCCTTGTCAAAAGAAAAGCAGATGCCTCTTGTCTGTATCACCGCAATTACAGAACTGACAACCTGTAACCGCCTTGTCTCAGGGCCATTCGTCTACTCAATGTAAGATGACATTTACAGATATAATCCTGCCCACACTTGGTTCAGTGAACCCCTTTAGAGAAGAATGTGAAAGCAGTGTGGACCCCACATCTATTGATCAGAAGGCTTTTCCACTTCAGACTCACAGTCCATGCTCAGGGTTTCCTGTCTCACCATGACTGGGGGTTTGTGTAGCTCAGCCCTGGATGTCACAATCGGATACATCCTAAGGAAGTATAATCTATTGATGCCTTTCCAATCGGATACGTCCTAAGGATGTATAATCTATTGATGCCTTTCCAATGTCCCCAGATCAGTGTTATTCAATTTTTATACGACAACTTGTATACACTAAGTATGCCTGTGTCACCATCACCTGGTCAGGAAACAACCTTAGCTCTCCCAGGAGGCCTCTCCGTGGCCTTTCTGAAGCCAAGGACTTATATTCTGTAAAATCATGGGATAAAGGTTGTCGCCTTAACCTTTCTGAGTTCTGCGCGTCTTCACTGTGCTGTGTGGTCACCGTCTCCAGAACTTCCACCTCCCTGGACTGAACCTGTCCCCATGAGCACCAACTCTGCAGTCCCTGCTTGGGCACCTACCGTTCTTTCTGTCCCCATGAGTGACGGTTTTTGGGACCTCCTGGTGTCTCGGCCCTTCCTGTGATGGCTGTGGATCATTCTACCTTCCATCCACTGTGAATGTACTGCTATGGATGGGGTGGGAGGGGGGAGGACAACACAGTGTTCTAGATCTCAGCACTTTGGGGTCGATATCCAGAAGGGACAGTGTAAGAACATGCGGCAATTTTAGGCTTGTTTTCTTCTTCTGAGGAAACAGCAGTTTTCAACAGCAGGTGACCACTCCATGTACCCCACTCCCAGGGTGTATTGGCTCCCACTGCCTCACATCCCAGGATTTATTTTCTCTTTTTCTTATTTGCTTGGTTCTTGATAGTAGATGGCCTAATTATGACTATGTGGCATCTCATTGAGGCTTTGGTTCATACTTCCCTGAAGTTTAGCAATGCTGAGGCAATTTTAATGTGATTTTGGGCCAAAGGGCTATTTTTTTCTAAATAAGAAAATTGAGACACAAAACAGTATTACCCAGGACTTGATGATAGAGGGTTCGCCAGGCTTGTGGAGGACTGTAGGTTCCATTCCCAGTACTGATGGAGGAAGTAAAGAAGAAAAGAAAGGAAGAACAGGAGGGAGGGAGGAATACATTCTATCTTCCAAAAACATAAAAATGAAATAATGACCTGTATCTACCATTAGAGTAGGGAGGGGCTTTGGTGTTGTTTGCTTGGGTGGAGTGGCAGGAAGAAACAAGGACACAATGACGGCTAAAGGGGTAGATGGCCAGGAAACTTGTGGGCACCATGGAGTAGAGCTGATCTTGGGAGTGGACCCTTGTTATCCAAGTCAGCCTCCTGCAGGATGTGGCTACTTCAAACACATGGGACTGGACATGTGTCTGAAATGCTGTCTTGCATTTTCTAGAAAGCAAAAAGAAAAGTGTCTTTCCAGGCCATGGAGTGGCCTGGATTATGGCGGAATCTTGACCCTCATAAAAGCCAGTTCTGAGAAGCTGCATAGATTGTGTCCCCCGTGACCAGGGTACAGCTGTGCTGGGGCATTGGTGAGAATTAAGGCTGAGCCCTAACAACCATGTAGGGCAAGCTACAAGAGTGGGGGGAGAAATGGAGGAGTGGTAATCCAAGACCTGTCCCTGGAGTGAGCAGCTCAGAGGACTGGAGAGGTCCTGGGCCTCACTGATCAGGGTGGCCCAGAAGACAACAGCAATGAGTGTCAAGGCTGGAATGGGGGTTGGGTAGAAGGCATGCAGAGTAAGGGGTGGGACAGTGGAGAGTCTCAGGGAAGTGCAAGCACCATGAACTGAGCAGAGCCCAGGAGAGGCATAAGAAGAGACAAGGCAAGAGAAAGGGGGACACAGACCATGGTACCTCAGGGCCCAAGGAAGGCTGTCTATGGTTGGGGCTTCCCTGCCTCCCACTTGCTGCTCCAAGGAAGGCAGGCTTAGGGGCCACCTCATAGGCATGGGCCAGACACTTGACTTTCCTCTGATGGAGGTCAGCACACCTTAACATACCTCGAGATTGAGTGGAAGCCAAGCCTGCCCATACATGTTCATCCTTGCAACCTCCATTCTGAGACTCGTTAGGAAAGTGAGGGGGTGGAGAGGAGCTGAGCACAATAACGGAGCTCCCATCACCAAAGCCCCACTTCTCAGGCTTGGCAGGGCAGATATGGGATGGCAGCCATCCTCTTCCATGAGTCCAGCTGTGAGGCTTCTGCTCCCCATCCCTCCTAGCGTCATGGTAGCTCCACGTCCTTCTTCCCCAAGGTCCCCTTGTCCCTGTTGCTCCCATGTCACAACAGTGACTACTCAGAATTGAGCACAAGCAGTCGGGGGGGCAGGACCGGGAACAGTGGGCTTATGGTAGATTCAGTCATGTGGCCATCACCTGTCTACACCTGAGTCACACACTGCTGGCCACAGGAGCTAGAGCTCTCTGGGAAGGTGAAAGACAATGACTTGGCTGGCCAGGAGCCTCTGAACGTGACAGTCCCCATTTGAGACTGATTGACAGACAGGTCCAAGGCCAAGGCCACAGACCTAGGGCCAAAGCCAGGACAAGCCAGAGAAATCTCAGAGTGCACAGCCCCAAGAAGGCCTCTGAAAACTCAGTCTCTTAAGCAGAGGGTGAATGCTGCACCTTAACATTTAAAATTACTGCCTCAAAGGTCACAATGAACGAGAGATCACAATTTGATGTAAACCCAGGGAGCCTGGCAGGGTATGAGCCCAAGCCAGCCAGGAGGAAGACTTGTCTTTATGGCATTGGCGTTCCTTCGTTCAGGACGCTTCTATATTTGTTTCTTTTTTTCTCCACTGCACATGAAGACATTACTTATTTCTATCAGAGTCTGTGGCTCTGGTTATTATTTCTGTTTTTTTTTTAACACAGAAAACTCACTATATAGCCCAGGATGGTCTGTAGCTCTCCATCCTCCTGCCTCAGCCTTCTGAGTTCTGGGATAACAGGCATGCACTATCGTGCCTACCTTGATTGCTGAATTTTGACACCAATCACATTTGGCAGCTGCAGTTTCTCTGGTCCCAGACAGTGCTCTGGTTAGGTGGGTGACATGGCAAGGGCAGTCATCAGGGCACTAGCTGCATGTGCCTCTGAGGAATGACAGTCGAGGAAAGTAGAGAGAGGAAAATCTCAGCCTGAGGCATGTGAGCAGAGTCCACCTGTCTTTCCTTGAAAATCCACAGGAAAATCCATTGTCTCCTAACTGGCTGTGTGTCATGGCGCCCCAAGAAGGCAGGTGGATAATGGAGATTACCAAGCAGTAGCCTATAACGGCCTGGTCTCCATGGCCTTGCTAAATTGCTTCACATGTCACCCAGGGCCACCTGTCTTGCATGGTATGGTGTGACTTGATGGGCAGCCTGTTTCAAAGGTTGTGCAGTGGTGACCAGGCCGTATGACCAGGTGTGGGGGCTGATCCTCACTTCAAGGACGTGATGATGCAAAGGTTTGGCTCTGCATGACTTCTCCCTCAGCATCAGGGCTCTGGGCACAAGAGTCACACTGCCCCCAGACAGGTCAGAGCTTTGTCAAGCCCCAGGAGCTCTGGGTCACAGGCGTGATGACTGTGAAGTCCTTAGGCATGCGTGTGGAGGTCAAAGGACGACTTCCAGTGACAACTTCCAGCAGTCGGTTCTCTCCATTCCACCATGTAGGCTCCAGGGACTCAAACTCAGGCCAGCAGGCTTGGCAGCAAGCGTCTTTGCCCACTGAGCTATCTTGCCAGCCCTTCCAGCTTAGTTCTGCATTGCCTATTCTGCCTCTCTATTGTTCTAAGCTTCTCCGGGAGCTGGGTGTGAATGCACCTTCTCTGTCTAGACACACGGGTACCCATTACGGGCTGCTATAGTCTCCTGGGTCTTGGGCCAGGACTTTGAGACAAACAGTTTCTCAGGGAAGAATCCTCTTACCTTTCTTTCTCTTCCTTTTTCATATAATACGTTTATTATGCCAATTTAATCATTATCAGAAAATCGCTTGGGAACAACTGACAATAAAGTCAGCAGAAACAACCCAGGAGTGATAAATCACCCAAAACTGATTGCAGAAATGTTTTGTGACTTCTCAGGTAGCATTTGCCTTGTGACAGTAGTTCATCTCAGCCTGAAATAAGAGAATTCACACGGGGCTTTCTCCGTGTTAGGATGCATCAACAGGATGCTTGGGGACCCTGAGCAAACTGCCACACAGTTACCACGGGATGTTATTTTGTGCTTGCTGTCTTCGTGTTTAGGGCTCCTTGCCTGCTGTGTGCATGTTTAGGGATCCATGGCTCCTGCCTGCATGTTTAGAGCTATTATTATAGCTGCCTGCAGATATGGTTTTCCCATCCTGCTACCATTAGTATCATTCCCTATGGCTTGAATTTTCTCTTCTCTGATATTAAACTCTCTCTCTCTCTCTCTCTCTCTCTCTCTCTCTGTGTGTGTGTGTGTGTGTGTGTGTGTGTGTGTGTGTGTGTGTGTGTATGTGTGATATTGCATAATGCCCACAGACCATCGTTTTGCTTGCTCTTGCTCAGTGTCCACCTGGCACTTCTAGCCCCACCTCCAGTGGACTGGAGTATGTTTTTCTTTACGGTTTCTTAGGAATGACATTGCAGTCAGGCTCCAAGTGTCCTTGTCTCCCTGACCACCCAATACAGGAACTCCCCTAAGGTTGGCCTAGCTTCCTTGTTCTCTCCCTGACCTGGGGCCAGGCATGTGGTGGGAGTTGATCCTGAGGCCATCCCTCTGTAGTCATCACCCTTTCCTGTGCCATGAACTCCTTTGCCCTGGTACCCTAACCCACTCCATCGCTGGCATCACTTAACATCTGTCAGTGATCTTGAGCAAACAATTCCCTCTCTGGGATTCAGTTCATTGCTTCTATGACAGACCAACACACAATCTTTATTCTCTATCAAAAAAAGGAGATGATAGGGAGAGAAGCCCCTCAATCAAGCACCTAGGGATTCTGTGTCATAAGCTCTCATCAATTAGCCTCCAACTCAGGTGCTTCCGGCGGCTAGCGTGCTGGCCTCAGAAGCTGGTTGGCTGAACTCCTTTCTTGCTCCGTGGTTTGAGCCTGGGCTGCTGTGAGCAGAGGAGCAGCCTTCTCATTGCCCTGTGCCCCCTGGAGACAAAGACAACATCTGGCTATGAAGCTTAAGAGCAACCTTTTGGGGTTCAGGCTGCACCTCTTCTGCAATCCCACTGGTTGGCTTGGGGAGGAGGCAGGGCCACGATGCTGCTCAAATATATGTACAGACATGTAGGTGTCACAGTAACCAAGAAAGGAGACACCGTTCTCATGAAAGAGGACAAAAAGAGGCTAGGGGTATGCCTGTTGGTAGAATGTCTGGCACCACGCATGAGGCCTTGGGTTTGATCCCAAGCACCAAATAAACCAATCCCAGTACTTGGGAAGTGGAGGCAGGAATATCAGAAATTCAAGGTCATCCTCTGCTACACAGTAAGTTCAAGGTCAGGCAGAGCTAAGTGAAACTGAGTCAAAGAGGAAAGAGGAGGGGAAGAAAGGTAGAAAGATGAAGAAGAGGGAGGAGGAGCGGGAGGAGCAGGAGGAGCAGCAGGAGAAGAGCTGACAGCTACACACAATGCACGATCTTCAATTAAGTCCTTCATTAGAGAACAGGTACAGATATAGTTTGGGACAATTGGAGAAGTAGACTCAGGACTAATATTAGATCATTAATCAGCTTGGGCTGCAGCACCACAGGTTGGGTGGCGCTGACATGGACCTGCATGTCTCAGACCCAGAATGGAGGCAGGGGTCCAGGAAGAGCCCGCCACCCTGGTGCCCCAGTACAGACCCTCTTCCTGGCTTTTCGACAGCCAGGCTTTGCCAACAGGAAGTGGGGGGCATCTCTTTGTTTTCCTACCTGGCCTCTGACTACCCTTCATCTTCCCTAACCACCCAAAACGGCAGTCCTGGGCTCCAGATCCCACTAGCAAATTCAAAGGAACACAGTCACCGAGACCATCACACCAGCCAAGCACCAGTGTAAATTTTTTTAGGTGTGGGCGTCATCTGAGGACTGAATTAAATTTCTCAAGCAAGGCAGTGGGTAGCAGAGTGTCCTGTGCTTAGGGACACAGATGACGTCTTCACAGGAGACTGACTTTGGAAATGTGCAGAGGCAGCTGTGGTGATGGTGGGCCACTGGCCAGCGGGTGACAAGCAGAGGGTGGCCATCCGTTATTCAGTCCGTGGTTCCTCCGTTGTTCTACAGGTTTGAGAGAACGAGGAGCTGGACTCTGCCTGGGATGACGATGAACTAGCTGACTCCTCTCAGCTCTGAGCCCTGTGTGGGATGCCTCTGGCCACATCGCCCCAAGCTTAGACCATGGGGCAGCTGGAAACCACAGGACCCTGCAGGGGAGACAGCTTCACCAGGGAGGGGTATGAAGCAGGCCAGTCTAGCTCAGGAACAAACAGCCACTGAGTTCTCACTGTGGCCCTTCAAGTCACCTGCTGGCAGACATGACATGGCTGGACCAGCCTGAGTCCTCACTTCTGTAGCTCTTGTTTTTTCCTGAATATCTTGTCTAGGCTATGTCTGCCCTCTCCCAGGCTTGCCTGATGTCAGGCAGTCCTTGAAGAGTAGCCTTATCATTCTGTGTAACAGAGTGGACAGAGGGGCAGAGGCTCTCCATAGGAATGCCTGTCTTCGGCCTGGAAAGGTGTCTCAGCTACTGAAAACTAGACTCGAAGTCAAAGAATCCAGAATAGCTGTCTTCCTCCAGCCACAACAGGAATGGTGAGGCTCAACAGCTGTCACAGGCCGCCACTTGGTGACATCCAACATGGAGTCTCTGCTATGAACCACACATGTTCCTCCAGTCCACTGAGCTCTGCGTTCACATTCACATGGATCTCTTCTGGGCCTGAGTGTGTGCAGAATCCGACATCATTGGCTAGTCATCACAAAGGAAGTCCCAGGGATAAATCATACGTGAGTTTTTCAATTTTCTTTTTATAATTATGCATATTCCCCCAAACAAAGCAAACACGGGTGCACTGTCTTTGAGTCAGACGTCTGGCCACAGCACCCCAGACTCTAGGATGGAAGCCAGGAGGTGGAGGCTTTGGGCCAGCTCATTCCTGCCCTGACAGCCCTGTGGAGATGCTGTCTCCATTCCCACAGCTGGAAAAGAAGGGACCATTGCCTCTGTGGGCAGCATGGCTCCTTTCCCCAGCCTCCGTGGATCCAGAGCCCATCTCCAGTTTGCACACCTCACTCTGGCTGCTCAGAGCCTGGCCCTTATTGCTTAGAGACAGTCATGCAATGCATTTAAAGCTGTGATTCTGGCTTGGAGCTGAGTTCATGGGAAAAATAAATAAATAAAACGGAAACCAAAATAGAAGCATGTGCACAGTCGGAAGCCGGGGTGAAGCCGTTCCTCTGCAGTTCCAGAGAGGCAGGCCCTCCTGGACAGGCTGCACCCCAGCTTTGCATCTTAATCAGGGATAATTACAGGAGGCCTGGGCTTTTGCTGGCTAGGAGGAGTAGCCCATCCCACCTGCTCCTCATCCACACCTGCTCCCTGTGGCAGAGCAGAGGACCCTCAGCAAATGTCTAGTTCTACCACTTGTTATAGACGGGGAAACTGAAGCCCTGGGAACATGTGAGGTTCTTCCCTGAGAGCAGACCAAGCCAAGGGCAGACTGAGTTTAGGAAACGGTTGGAACTGATTTGAGCCCAGACCCAGTGAGACTGGGAGAAGTTGAAACTGCCCAGTGAATCAAGTGACGACCCCGAGTCACAGGACTGAGCTTGGAAGGCCCATGTACATGGCTTCCTCATCTTCAGAATCCCTGACTCCTGGCTGGGCTGTCCCGCTATGAGAGCTCTAAGCACTCTGTGGAAGGGCTCCCATGGCTCTCTCTCCCTGTACTCAGAGGCATGGTGGCAAGTTTGGTTGGTGGCCCAGGGCTGCTGTCTATCTACACCACTGGTCAGTCTAGTTGTTTTTGACTCTTTATTCTTTTACTCTTTGTTCTTTGCTCTTTTGGGGGGCCCACCACCCAGCTCCCAATAAATCACAGAGTTCCATTCTTACTTATGAATGCCCGGCCTTGGCTTGGCTTGTTTCTAACCAGCTTTTCCTAACAAATTATCCCATCTATCTTTTGCTTCTGAGCTTTTACTTTGCTCTATTCTATATACTTTTCTTATTCCATGTCTGGCTGTGTGGCTATATGGCTGGCCCCTGGAGCTCTCCTCTCCTCTTTTTATTCCTTGATTCTCCTCCCAGATTTTTCCTCCTATTTATTCTCTCTGCCTGCCAGTCCCACCTATCCTTTCTCCTGCTTCTCTATTGGCCATTCAGTTCTTTATTAGACCAATCAGGTGTTTTAGACAGGCAAAGTAACACAGCTTCAAAGAGTTAAACAAATGCAACATAAAAAAATGTAACACATCTTTGCATCATTAAAACAAATGTTCCACAGCATAAACAAATGTAACACATCTTAATAATATTCCATGATGGGTGGTGGCAGCGCATACCTTAAATCCCAACCCTCAGGAGGCAGAGGCAGGCAGATCTCTGTGAGTTTGAGGCCAGCCTGATCTACAAGAGCTAGTTCCAGGACAGGCACCAAAGCTACACAGAGAAACCCTGTCTCGAAAAACCAAATAAATACATAAATAAATAAATAACATTCCACAACAGTCAGTGGAGTAGGGGACAGAGAAGTAGCAAATGTCACATGGCACCTACTCATCCTCACCACAATGAACAGGGGTAAGGTAGGAAGAAGGGAAGAGGTTCTCCAGAAAGGCTTCTGCATCCAGGGAAGGGAGCTAGCCTGAACCTCAGCTGTCTTTCCCAGAGCCAGGTCATACTTGAGAGCTGGTCTCCAAATCCCCTGTTCCCCCACATAGTAGTTGTCGGGGCCTGTCTTGCTTCTGTTGTGCTAGCTTCCAATCCAGACAGCACTGCCTCAGTGCCCTGCCTGGCAGGCTGTCTGCACTGATCCATGTCTCCAGACACACATTCTCCAGCCAGCTGTCTCCCAACAACCCCAGTGAGCCCCACATTCCAATCACCCAGATTATATGCCCCCAGATTAAAGGAGTAGCCACACCTCCCCTTCACCATTCTCAGAAAACTGTTCAACCCACTCCCAGAGACTCAAGTGGAAAACCTAGACACATCCTGGGGCCCCTCCTCTTCTCCATCTCTCGGCCCCAACACATGCTGAATTGTGTGACCCACTGACCTTCCTAGCCACATGTCCATCTGCTCTCTGTGAAGTAGAGTATAGCATTTGTGCTACTATGTGTACTACGGTCCTGTAGTGCTGATACTATGTGTACTGCCATACTGTGCCTGTAGCTTACTACCTGCACTACAGACAGTTTGTGAGCAGGGCAAGGGGCTGGAGATTGAAACACACACACAGACAGAGACATGGGTCGTCCTTGAAACAAGAATGCCAAGAATGCCACCTTGAATCAAGAATGTCCCCTTTATTGTGTTCCAGGGCAGCTTATATAGGGTCTCCTCTACCAATGGCCAAGCCCCAACTCTCAGCTGCAAGCCCACCAGAAACCACGCCTCTTGTCTCGTGCTCAGAGCAGCTGCAAGCACAGGAAAACAAGTTGTTTTGCTCACAGGCAAGGGGTCACAGGAAATTCAGGGTCTGGGGTCCACAGTCCCCAACAGGAGAGAAGGCTTTTGAATTGGAAACAGTATATAACATGACCACTGCAGGCAGTGGCCAGGACCCCAGTGGTATTCTGAAGGACGTGGACTGTGCTGTGGGAGACATTTCCTGGGCTGTTAGGTGAGAAGCCCTTCTATGAGGGAGGCTTTTGGCAAGTCACTAGGGAGCAGGACATGAGGGATTTACAGACCCCAAAGAGGGGAAACTGAGGCATTGAGGAACCCAAGCTTGTCTCTTGCTCTGCCTCCTGAGTCTTTTTCTTTATTGTGTGTTTCTTTCCCCTCTGTTTTTCACCATGTGCTCTTTCTGTCCCTCTATTGTCCCTCTCTATGTCCTCTCTCCATCTTTCTCCCTCTCCTCTTTCTCTGTCTTGCTCTTCCCACCCTCACTCCTAAGCTGGGTTCTGAATGAGTGTGCTGAGTGTCACCAGCAGCGCCCTCCCTCTGCCCTTCTGCTCCCCAGTGAGTGACTCACCCTGTGCTGTGTGCCCCATCCAACTACTTAGAATCTCGTGGGGGTGGAATGGCCAATGCTGCCAGTTCTGTGGGTACAAGGTCATGTTCCCTCTCCCTCCCACTCCGTGACCTTGTCCAGACCGTTATTGAAAGTTCAGGAGTCCTTGCTTATCAGACTCAGCCTGAGCTCCTCCTGTGGTGTGGAAGGAGCCCCACAGATACATGAGAAGCTGCACACGCAGCAGGCTCAGGGGAGGACCAGCACCAGGAGGGCTTCTGGGCAGCTGCTCAGGCTAGAGGCTGAGATGGACAGGAAACAGTATGGAAGGCTCTGAAGGTGAGGAACTAGAACAGAGACCAGACTGACTGTCACTCAGTGGTCCAGGAGCAGAAGGGGGGCCCTTGGAGCTTATAGGATGTAGGTCCTGCAGTGAGATGCTGGGGTCCTGCCCACCCTGCACTGTCACATGATCACAGGAAGCATGAAAAGCCCCCCCTATTTTGGCTACATTGAGACTGTACAGATTCAATGAATTAATTCCCCAAATTACTGAATCAATACCTAATTACAACCACAGGCAATCTGACAGCCTGAGAGCCAGACTCTGTAATCACTGCTTTTAGACAAGAAACTGAGTTCAGAGAGGTGATGTCACTCCCCTAAGTGCACAGCTACTAGCCTGGTGTGTGGGGCGGGGGGGGGTGCCAGGCACTGTCACTGGGGAAGAGGATGGGGGTGGAGGGTGGGAGGGATATGGAGCTGTCAGCAATGAGCCTCTGCACCCTGCACCCCACACTGTGTTTGCTGCACCCCTGCACTATGCACACTGCACCCCATAGCCACTGCACCCTGTACCCCACATCCACCCCCAGTATCCTGCATACCACACTGTGCACACTGCACCCCACACCCATTGAACCCTCAAGCACACACTGTGCACCACGTACCTCAAACTGCGTCCTCTGTGTCTGTAACATATGACCTGCTCTGTGGACCCTGCTACACATCTGCATCCTGTACCCTATGTCCCTGTGATCTTGTACCCCTGGGCCTGCACCCTGAACCCTCCTCCTTGCAGCTTCTGTTGTAGACAGTTTTTGTACTGCCCAAACAAAAGGCCTAGATTCTGCAAATGTGTGTAGGGTCAGAAGGGTGTGCTGCCCCTTGATCTTTCATGAATTTAAGGAAAATTTTGGTTCAGCCTGGCAGAGTAATCATAGCAAATGTCATCTAGTGGCCACAGTCCTGCCTGCCCAATGGCCTAGCTAGCTTCAACATCTGCCTGGTGACCATCAGTCCTCAGCTTCTCCCATTGAGACGTCTGCCCTGCTGAAGGGCCGCTTAGCTCCTGCGAGTTATTGACAGAGGTGCAGCCCAGATAAGCGGGCCTGCTGTGTGGTATTAGACTTCTTCCCTCAGCTTTAGTTGCTTCAGATGGGGACCTGACAGAGGTAGCTGAGTGTAGAGGCCCAACATGGGAGCCAGGGAGTTGTCCATGACTGCTGTTTTGGGAAGGCAGAGTATAGCTTTTCTTTTCCAAGCTGTGTAATGGACAGTGTAGTCAGAGGCCCATTTCCCACCCCGAGGCCTCCCTGTTGCAGTGTTGAGCAATGGTTGTGCTCCCCCTTCACTGGATCTGAGTGCATGGTGTACAGATTGATGGGTCCCCATGGCCCTTCAGAGAGTCTGTCCTCATTGGCTCACTGACCAGAGCAGAATGCAGAGGACCCACATACATCACCTACACTCACAAACCAGACACAAGGGAGATATGGATGGGTTTAGCTGTGCCTAAGCTGCCCTGGGACTACGGAAAACCTCTGTCTACAAAAGGCATCGAAAGATATAGCACGGTTCTGTGACGCAATTTCTTCAGCTTCTGGTGAATGAGAAATGGCCTCTGCCTTCAATCTTTTAGGCATCTGTGTGGAGGCATCCCTGAGCTGGCAGGGGTTCCAGATTGGGTTGAGTTGTTGAGCGGAATGGCCATTCCCTTTAACTCAAAGCCCAGAGCTCACCTTCAAGGTGAGAGGTCTGGTGGGAGAGAAGCACCTGGGAGGAGCGGAAGGCCAGCGGGAGGGCTGGAGGGGTGGCTCAGCGGCTTAGAGCACTTGCTGCTGATCTAATTCTAGCATTCATGATCCCCTGTAACTCCAGCTCCAAGGATCCGATACCCTGTTTCCATCTTCTTGAATGCCTACATTCATGTGCACATACCCACACATGTACACAAATACATATAATTTAAAACAATGAAATTAAATGTAAAAAGATAAAACAAGCAAGATCTGACAGCCAAAACTGAGAGGTCTGGGTGGGAGGATGAGTGATTACGGGTATGGGTTAGGGCACAGAGCATTTGTACTGCCAAGACTGAGGGTGGCCGGGTCAGGAGTGTGCCGTGGCTACGGAGGAATTACAGAGAGGAGTCCTGACCAGTACAGACTGAGGGAGACACGGAGGGCTGGAGAAGAAACTGAAATTGTTTCTTTGGGGTTCAGGCTTATCTGTGGTGCTCAGAACGGAGCCAGAAGCCTCAAGCATGCTAAGCACACACTTTGCAACTGAGCCTGCCCCCCACCATTAGCCAGCTCAGCAGCCTTCAGGACACCATCAAGATGCAGGCCCAGTAGAGGGCCCAGGAAAGGCAGAGGACCCATATGGACAGGCAAATAACCCCATGGAAGTTTCCTTCACAATGGACATGTGGAGGTTTGAAAATAAAGCATAGAGGTCCATGTGCTGATAAAAACAAGAAATGGTAGAATAGCCTGGAGAGAAATGAGAAAAGGGCAGGGGAGGGAGATTTGGAACCAGGCTTCTGCCATCATCACTGGGGTCAGAACTCAGCATGTGGGGCCTGCAGTTAGATGGAAGACCATGGAAGAGGGGAGTTTGGAGGTTGACACTGCCCCAAAGAGACTCCAGAGAAGGGTATGGAAGATATCCCACACCAGCCAGTGAGGCCAGGGCTCCACTTGAAGGGCATTGTTTTGTGACAAGTTTCTGTTGAAACAAGATGACCGGATGTGCGGCCAAGGTCAAGGGTCCCGGGAACTTTGCTGGGGGTGGGCGATAGAGATCAGAGGCTCCACAGAGGAATTGGAGGGTGGAAAGATGGGTCATCTGGGGTTCAGAAAGTTTGGGGATCAGAGCAAACAGGAGGGGTGAGGTGGGAGTAAACCTTGATAAGGGTTCTAGACAGTCCCAGGGTTGGAACAAGTGACAGAGAAGGCCAGGTTCCTCTGACTTCAGTGCACATCACACGGACACACTCAGTCATACATCACATGACAGACACAGCTCTCCCTTACAGGATCATTTCCATTTCATAGAGGGGAAACTGAAGCCTTGCAGGCCATGAGGGCTCTAGCATTGCAGCCCCTCCCTCAGGTCCCATGGCCTCACTTGCACCTGCTGGCCTTGCCTAGCCGTGGCCTAACAGAACTCAGCCTGATCCGGGAGCTGATTAGGGGCATTGTTCGGGAGCAAGGCGGGCATTTCATTTCCTCTCTGCTGTGGGCGCTGCCTGCCCTCTGCAGCCTGCATCAGCCATGGCCCCTTGCCTGGGTGTTGGATATTAAACTGCCAGTGGCTGCTGGAAATCTGCCTGTAAGAACATTTCCTTTCACAACCAGACTGACTGGCCTTGGAGCTTTCCCTACCCCCCATATCCCACCACGTGTCTGGATGTGCAGAGCTGTTGTTAGGTCTGAATGCAGCTCTCTGCCAGCATCAGCACAGGCAAGGACTTCAGGAACCCAGGAGTCCCAGACCTCAAGCCCCTTCCCTCTTGCTGGCAAGGTTGCCAGTGGCATTAGGAGCAAAATCCACTGGATGGAATGCTCACCTGAACAAGCAGGAAGGACCCTGCAAAGAGTTCCTTCCTCCCTAAAGGGGCAGGAAAAGACTGTCCCTCCTTCCACTTAACCTGATCTTACCTGCTTTAACACACCTGCCATGGAAGCCACCTTGAAGCCATGAGGATGATGTGTCTGAAGCTAGTCTGTGTGCCCAGGCCAGACTCTGAGAAGGGAAGAGGCAGCTGAGGCTCTGGGTCTGGAGAGTTCCCTGTGATTCAAAACAAGACTGAGTCCTTGTCTGTTTGTTCTGGTTTCAGATGAGCCGTTCATCACTCGCCCCCCCCCCGTGACATGCCCTCAGAGTCTCCATCTACACATGCTGCAAACAATCTGTGTGTGATGTCCCCTCTCAATACAAGTCCCTGAGCCTCTCAAGGTCATGGTGGCAGGAGACTGTCTGCCTATCTACAGTAAGTAGATGATAGACGGACAGACAGACAGAGACACAGGTGATAGCTAATGGCCAGGTTGATAGGTATGTAAGTAGACAATGGATTATTATTATTTTTTTTTTTTAGTTTGTCAAAACAGGGTTTCTGTGTGTATCTCTGGCTGTTCTGGAATTTATTTTGTAAATCAGACCGGCTTAGAACTCATAGAAATCCACCTGCCCCTGCCTCCTGAGTGCTGGGATTAAAGGTGTGCACCACCATGCTGGGCTAAACAATGGATTTTGTGGGTAGATGATAAAGAGATAGTAGGTATCAGATGATAGGTTACATAGATAGATGATAAACTGATGGATTGGTGGATCCCTTTAGGGAGCCCCTTCAGCACAAAGGGGCTCAGGCAGCACCCTTGCTTGCAGAGGTCTCTACAAGCCCTTCCCAAAACAGTGTCCAGAAGGGCCATACTGAACAGTTAGTGGGTACAAGCAAATTCCTGGCAGAAGCTAGCATTCCCATCTGCCCCACCTGGCAGGTAGGACTCATGTAGGTGTTTTGGGGCTGAGGCTTCAGAAGCTGGTCAAGGAGAATGAAGAGGCACAGGTAGGGAAGGAGCAGGGAGGGGCTGAGGCCTAAGTCTAGGTATAGCTTTGCCTGGAGCCAAGTGGGACCCCCAAAAGACCTGTCTTCCATGGCCCTAGCTCCCCACTATGACATGATCCCAGACTTGACTGGTCACATAAAGATAGTCCACGTTGGAAGAGACATCCAAAGAGGGCTCTTGCCAGAGCCATTCCTGTTCTGGCTGCTGTCTGTGCTCTGGATACCCCGCTCACAGCTCATAGCAACTCAGTCCAGCTCTGGGCCGTGCATGCGCAGTGAAGCCATCTGATCTCAGGCTATGGTGGTCAGTTGCTGGCCCTGAAAAGGCAGCATCAATCTTCCTCTAATTAAATCCCAAGCTCTCCAGACCTCTAAGCTTTGCAAGAGGTCTAATAAGTGAATGACCTGCCTCAGTGCCCCATGAGGGTGGGTCTCAGTGACATCAGCAGCAATTAGGTCACAGTGGGAGCTGTGCAGGCCCAGACTTGAAGCAGATTCACTGGGAGTGGGAGGCCAGAGGGACCAAAGCCTTTGCCCGGCCTCCCTGCCTCCACCTGCCTCAGCCCACAGCTGCAAGCTTTCCAAGCACAAAACACAATGTCTCAAACCATGTGACTGTACCCACCATCCTGGGGACAAAACCCTGATCTAAAGTACTTCTATGTGACCATCACCCTCTGGGACCCAAGGTAAGGTGCTGCAGAAGCCTTAAAGAGTTCTTGGAGTGGTCACCTAGCCTGAGGAGGAAAACACCAGGGAGAGAACCCCCATCAGGCATATGGTCTTCCCTGCTACCTCTCTTTCTTCTTCCTCCAGCTCATCTTCTGGGCTTCCTGGGTATGCATGTAGTATAGGAATGTGTGTGCATATGTGTGTTTAAGTGTGCTCATATGCATTCACACATGTATGGAGACCAAGGGTCATGTGACTTCTGCTATTCAACTTTTTACTTTTAATTTGCGTGCGCACCTGTGCAGACACACACATGCCATGGTGCGCATGTGGAGGTCAGAGGACACCTTCCAGGAGTTGGTTCTTGCCTTCCACCTTGTTGAGGTAAGGTCTCTCTTGTGGTTTCTGCCAAGCTTCTTACAACCAGTCTATCAGGCCCGTGAGGTTCCAAGCAATCCTCCTGTCGCTGGCTCCCTTCTCCCTGCCAGAGCGCTGGGATTGTGGATGCAAGCCACTGCATCCAGCCTCTTTTGTGGATTCCAGAGGCTGAACTTGGGTCTTAAGGCTTGAACTTTTCCTACGGAGCCACCTTATTTTTTGAGACGGTGTTTCTCACTGAACGTGGAGCGTTTTGGCTAGACTGGCTGCCTTGTGCTGGCCTGAGGGCCTCCTGCCTCTGCTCCCCCCAGCACTGGAATTGCAGGCGCACACCACCACTTCTGCCTTTTTACTTGAGTGCTGGGATCTGAGTTTGGATCCTCATTTGGTTGAGCAAGCTTGTTATCCACTGAGGAGTCTTTGCAGCACCCTTCTGGGTTTCCTGATTGAGCCTTCAGAGGAGCTCTGGATCCTACCCACTTCTCCACATTCATTCATCCATCCTGGCTGGGCCATGTCCCTTTCCCTGAACACACAGGGTCCCCCTCCCTCATCTCCCACCTCCCTGTTAACCTCAGCCAAGGCAGTCTATCTTCCTGATAGACACTCCCTGCTCAATTATCTCCAGTAGCCTCTTGGCGGTCGTGGAAGAGGAGCTTGCTGTTTTCCTAGACTACCCCAGTTCAGCTGCTACCAATACCTACTCCGGTTCAGACCTCAGAAACTGCCCACTTGGCAGTGAAGCCATTTTCGCAGACCACAGAGCTGGCCACACTGATCTCTGGATTCCTTATGCTTCAGGATGCCCAGTGGTCCCTCTGCCCTTGACTCATGTCCTTCCTGCTTGGATGCACCCGAGATGCATCTACATGAACCCAGGGAGGAGCAGGAGGGGAAGGAGATGGACACTGCTCTGGCCCTGGTAACACAGCTCTCATGATGGGAGCCTCGCTCTCAGTGTGCGCTATAATGAGTAATGAAGCCTCATCTAGGGATCGATGGCTCCTTTCTGATTAATCCATCATCGAGCAAGCTGTGCCCACACCAGCCCTGCAACAGGTAGGCAAGTCACACTTGCCAAGTGTGGAGGTTGAAGGCGCCCACTCCCTGCTGTGAGAGACCCATGGATACTTGTGTGTAGTACAGAGCGACATTTGAGGCCACAGGGGCGTTGAGCCAAAAGCCCAACCTGCAGTCACACTTCCTCGCTGTGCGCCCCTGAGCAAGTCACTAAACCTCTCTAGTCCCCACAGGTTTGCCCCACCCACTCTCCCAGGGGCAGCTATGGCCCCTCAGAGGCGAAAAGAAGGGCCACGTTCCACCCCACAAAGCCAGGGACTCCCAGGCAGGCCATGGGTGAACTGCTTTGCCTCTCCAGCCTATTTTCTTGTCTCTACAGTGGGAATAACTCAAGTGCCATTTGTTTCCTCATGTACAGAATGAGGAACCCATTGGGAGCAGAAGGGGACACTGGGAGATACAGGGCCTGGTAAAACTATACTCTCTTTTCTCTGCCTGGGCGTCTGGGGTACAGTAGTGTAGCCCGGTCCAGAGCCACTACCAGAGTGGCAGGAGGAGCGCTGGGCTGTTAGATGGAGAGTAACCGGGAACATGCTAAGACTATGGGGACATGGTATGGTGATGAAGGCACACTATGACTATGGGAGGGCACTATGGCCATAGGGTTACACTATGACCACAAAAGAACACTCTATGGTCATGGTGGGCGGGGCACCATGAACAGGCCAAGTCATAACCCCTCAGTCCCAGGAGACAGGTCACCCTCTCAGGTTCCACCACGGGGTCTCTGCTGTCCTCTAGTTACCTAGGGCCAGCCACTGCTTCAGGAGCCGATTCAGACCACGATGTCTGGACACAGAGTCCTCTTTCAGGCTTCACTTCCATTCACCAACCTACTTCATGCATCCCTCCATTCTCCCACCCATCAGCTCATAACCATTGGTCATCCGTAGCAGGGTTCCTATTCTGTGACACCATGACCCTAAGATACTGGGGGGAGGAAATGGGTCATTTCATTGGCACTTCCATATCATAGTCCATCCCTGAAGGAAGTCAGGGCATGAACTCAAACAGAGCAGGAACTTGGAGGCAGAAACTGATGCAGAGACCATGGATGAGTGCTGCTTACAGGTTTGCACTTCATGGCTTACTCAGTTTCCATTTATACAGCACCCAGGATGATCAGCCCAGGGATGATACCACCCACAGTGAACTGCGTCCTCCTACATCAATAATCAAACAATAAAATAAACCACAGGCTTGCCTACAGGCAAGTCTGGTAGGTGAATCTTTTCTATTGGAGTTCCAAATGACCCTAGCTGTTGTCAAGTTGACATAAAACTATCCTATACACAATACCTATACACCCACCCACCCATTCACCATCCACCCACCTATTCACTATCCACCCAATCAACTATCCATCCTTTCACCACCCACCTACCCATTCACCATCCACCCAATCATATATCCACACATCATTCACCCTCCTACCGACCTACCCACACACCCACCCAAACATCCCTTCGCACTCCCACTCACCTGTTCATCCACCTGCTCACCCATCCTCTGTAAATCCACATGCCCATGCATCCATCACACCATCTACCATCTATCCTCTTATCTGCACATTCATCCATCACCCGTAATCTCTTCATCCACCTACCCACCCACTCTTCTACAAATCCGCCCATCCATTTATCTATCCATCAACCCATCCACTCATCTGTCCACCTACCCACCTATCATTTCACCCCCATCCAGTCTCTCTACTCACCCATGTACCTACATAACCATCAAATAAAAAAATACCCCTTCCTCTTCCCATTCATTCTTAGCACTCACATATGGGTAGCCCCTGTCATAGTGCTCTTTCTGCACCACAGCACAAAGGGATTATGCATCACTTACTCCATTTCTTTTACTGCCTTTTCACCCCAGCCCTAGGTAGTAGCAGGGGCCGTGAGCTGCCTGTCAAGGTCCATGTTCTTCTCACCTTCCTGAATCTGGAACTGGAAGGCATTTCCTAGTCTCCCTTGTGGTTAGTTTCAGCCACAAGGCTCAGCTCCAGTTGCAGAAGGTGTTGGGTAAAGGGGGGGTTGTCCATGCTGGACCTGGACTCTAAAGAAGGTTCACCTGCTCGGCACTCTCCCTTGTTCTTCCACTAGCCAAGGGCAGGTGGTGGCAGGACCCTCAGACAAGGTGGCCACCAGGTGACGATAAAGGCTTGAGAGTTATAGCAAGAGTATGCTGCGGTCAGCCAGGACAACGTACGAGGACGTTTCCTCAACAAGAAGCGAGCGCCCATCTGACTTGAGATGTTACATATTTGGGGTATTTCTCTCAGCACAGATGAGCCTCCTGTAGCTGACAGAAGTGGACATTATTACACTCAGTGGACAGAAGGGAATACAGACCCACAGAACAAAGACTGACCTCATCACACAGCCTCGAACACCAGCAAAGACTGCCTGTTCTGTCAGCCTCAATGTGGGAGCGCAGCCCACAGAACAAGGCTCTCCCTCACAAGGTAGGAAGGAAGAAAGGATTCCCAAGGTGAGGAGTTGAGGCAGGGAGCCATGAAGCTCCCTCCCAGGGACAATCTTCCAAGTCATGCAGGTGTGCTTACAGCTCCCCGTAGCCATGCACTCAGGAAAGACAGGCTCAGGAATGGCAGGCTGTGGCCTGGGTTTCAGAAATGCCTCTGGACAGTTTAGCGGTACTCTGAAGGGTCATAAAACATGAAGCCATCAATGGAAGGAAAATATTGAGGGCTTCATCAGCAGCTCCTCTGCCAATATTAATTACATTAACTTTTTAATTAGCATTGGCTGCTCCAGACTCCCGTCAGAGCAGAAGGAAGTTTCTGTTCTTAGAATGGAGTGTTTTGTGTGATGGTCCAAGACGTTGCAGGAACAAGGTTCTGGGAGCAGCCCGGCAGAGCAGGGAAGGGGTGCCAGTGGATGCTGTGGGGGCGGGGACCTCTGCCTTCCAGGGACATGGACACTCTTGCTCACTGTTCGTGAGGCATCTCCAACTCCATCCCTCACTACAACCTGCTGGAGGAACATGGCCATCTATCCTCACAGGTGAGGGGCTGGAATTTGTGTCCTCTGTGCCCTCAACTCCAGTGGCTCAGTGCTAACCTCACAATGATTTGTCCCCCACTAAATAGCCTTCCATGATTTCCCATTATTCAGGACAAACTCAGAGTTTGTTGACATGGCTCTATCCTCTGAGAGCTGCATGTGGCTCTCACTAAACCGTCCAGTGCCTCAGTTTCCTCTTTCCTGAGGTGGGATTGATATTCTCAACCTCAAAGGACTGGAGGAGACTCAGGGCAGATAGTCCAGCCTGGGCTCACCCCAGAGTCAGGTCCCTATGATCCTGAACTCCTAATGCCCCATCATCATCTCAGCATGGTGTACAACCCTGGAGCATCCACAGGTCACCATGACTCTTCTTCCCAGCGCTGAAGCCTTCTGAGCTTGCCAGCCCCTCCCTGGAACTTGGCTGTGCCATCAAGTCTGAGTGCATCAGCACCGCCTTCCCAGGCTGACCCCAAGCTTCCCCTGGTTCTCATACATGGAGGGCTCTGGTCTCTAGGCCACCTTGGCCATAGGTGGTGAGACTGGTGTGTTCTGCAGAGGCAGCCCACTGGACGAGAGATGAGTGGGGGTCTGTACTGAGAAGACATCCATTTACTGCACTGCCCAATTGAATAAAAGCTTCAATGGGCATGTCCCTGGGTCACCACTGAAGATACCTTGCTGGGAGCCTCAGGTGGGTACCATTTCAGGTGATCAGTGTTGAGCAGGGGTATAAGAGTTCAAGAGCCAGCCCAAAGGAAGAAGAGCAATGTAACTCTGGGACAATCAGGAAACTCCTCCCAGTCAGTCCATATCAACACCAGGAGATCATTCCTTTATATGAGTCACTTGGGAGTCCTCTCCTATCCCTGTCCCTGGTCAGTCCCTATGTTCTGAGCCAGACAGGGCTGGGCAGAGTTGAACACACACATCCTAACATTGATAAGCAGTTAATACATCTGACTTCAAGATTCTAGCAAAGACCAGATCAACAGCATGGCTGTGGACAGGAGGGGAGAAGGCTGCTTGGAGGTTGCAAGGCTTTGGTGCCTTTGGGGCAGTTGCCAAGGCTACACTGGAGTCCTCACCGGTGAGGCTCCACAGTTCTCAGCCTGAGCAAGAATCATCTCCAGGAACAGCCAGCATGCCCAGAAAACCAGAGGGGATAGAGAGAGTGACCTAGAGAGACTGAGTAGGAACAACGGCAGAGGGGAGAGATGGCTGGGAACAGAGGAGGCAAAAGGAGTATCAGGGGAGAAATGGGCAGGAGATGGGGTGTGGTGGGAAGTGGATCTAGTCCCCCAGAAATTGGAGTGCCAGGGAGAGGATCCGGGAACCAGGAACAGAGCCTTAGAGTGACAGCAGATGAGTGGTTAGGGGACTCCAGGGCCACCTAAGTACCTTTCAGCCTAGCCTGCGTTCACCTCCCATCTCTGCCCTGCAGAATAGCAGTAACCCCTAAGCATCGGCACAAACCTTACCAGCCTGGGCAGTATGCAGGTACAGACACAGTTCCTTGTTCTTACCCACAGTGGTTTCACAAAGATCCCCACTCAGATGATGCCAGGATTCTTGACTTCACCCCAGAAAAGAATTTCAAGACAAGACAGTGTGAGGCAGGGCTGGGGGTTATTAAGAGAGACTTTAATCATTCTAATCACAAGCGCTGAAGAGAGAAGGGCTCTCTGGGAAAGGACAGCACACACCCGATGTAGGCGTGGGCTTCTCAAGAGAGAGCCATATCTAAGCGACATTAGAGTGGCCATGTGCGCAGTCTCGGTGGCTTCTGCAGCTGTGTCTCAGGGACCTTTTCTCCCTCCTCTCTCTGGTAAATGAGATCATCGGGTAGTTTCTGAAGTGCCTTGGAGAGGTTTGCCCCCAATAAGATAAAGCCATGTGTCGCACCAGAGTAGAGAAGTGTCTTTGACTGTAAATGGAGATTCCAATCTCACTTATGGGAGCCCCAGAAACTTTGAGGGCTCCCACCGGGAACGGAGAAAAGTCATCCTTGGTTGTACGCACTCAAGCTTTGAGCATGGCTCACTCGTTGCTATCTATATGATGCTCATTTGAAATCTTCCTGCAAAAGGAGCATTGCCCCCATTGGTGGCCCTCCCGTGAACAGGGTTAACTCCACTGGAATTCTTGACTTGGCCTCAAGCAGACCCCCTTCCCACACTCCTCTCCTCTCCCCGCCTTTCCTCCTGTCTCAGCACACAGCTGACTTACGGAACAAACTTGTTTTTTAAATATTTCTATATCTGCAGAAAAAAATAAGCAGAAAGTCCCAAATGCCCTTCTGTCCCAGTGCTCCTACTGTGGCACTTTACAGGAAGCCATGTTGTCAGAGCTCAGGAACCAGTATCCATGCTGACAAAGAGTGAATATCTACACTGCACCCAGAGCCTGTCCCTACCTACTCCCTTCGGGCTCAGGACTGTACCTGACACTGAGCCACCAGGTCTCCTGGGGCTCCTCTTGGAGGTGACAGTCTCTCAGCAGAAACTGTCTTTGGCAGCCTGAGGCATGCTGGACAGGGTGTCCCTTGGTGGGACTTGTCTAACCTGTCCCTCCTGGTGGGGTTGTACACTCCTGAGGAGAAACAAAAGTATCACACCGCTGTCGCCCCACTAGGACACCCCATCAGCCTGATTCCTCACTGATGCTGTGGAGTTAGATGGTCTCGGTGAGTGGTATAATGTCACCCCCTTTTTGCTCATCTAGATGAAAATTGCTACGTATAACCTTGCTACGTCAAGGTGGGAGTCAAGTCCCCTCCTCAAGGGCGAGCACTGTTGACATTTATGTGGCATTTCTCTGTGCAAGAGGTGGCCTCATTTTCCCTCTCATTAACTCAGCCATCTACTGTGGCCTCTGCTTCTCTGATATTCTGGACAGCAGTCCTGTGGCGCTTTGTTCTCCACCGTTCTGGCTCTAGTGATCTGGGACATGCCTTGATTGACCTTGTCACTGCTTTCTGCCCTACAAGGTGTCTGGGGCATATTAACTTGTATCTTCTGCCCCAAGCCCAGAGTCATCCATTTACCCCCAGAAACCTTAGCTTTCCTGGAGGGGAGATGTTAGCTACCAATACTGAGGCTCAGGAGAATTAAAATTTAAATAACTGTCTCTTGGCACAAGGCTGGGCACACAGTCACCACTACCTGCTGGCTGTGCTGTGTGACGCTGCTCCTGGTCTGCCTATCTTGGCCATAGCAGAGGTGACTTCAGGGCCGCCTACCTAGCTTCTACTGGCTGCCGAGGAGACGTACGCATTTGCACAGGAAAGGGAGCAGGAGTGTGGAGAGTCATGAGCCTGAGTGTGACACAGGCCTCCACGTGCCTGGAGGCCTGCGCAGGGATACTCTTTCTGATATAGTACCCAGACACAGTAAAGGACCCGAAGCCAGCCCCTCTGCAACTTCCCACAGCTGGTAAGCACGTGAAAGCTAACCGTGGTCAAGAATGACCAGATTCACCCTCTGACTGGCAGGGTGGGTGTGGTTGATCCAATGAGAAATGTTCCCCACGGGCTCATGTGTTTGAACACATGGTCTCCAGTTGGGGGCGCTGTTTGGGGAGGTTATGGAACTTTGCTGGAAGAAGTTTGTTACTGGGGGCAGGCTTTGGCCTCCTGTCCTCCAAGACAGACCTCGTCCTCACTTTTTATTTTTATATTATACAGTTATGAGTATGGGGAGAGGGCAGGTACATGAGTGCAGGGACCTATAGAGGACAGAGGATGCCTGTGGAGGAGGCGACAGATCCCACTGGAACTGGGGTTACAAGTGGTCGTGAACTACTAGACGAGGGTGCCAGAACTGAACTCCGGTTGGTCCTCTGAAAGCGCAGTACATACTCTTAACCACTGAGCTACCTCTCCAGACCCAAGCCTGGCTTCTACTGATGAGCTGGGTTTGGCATCACCCGCCCTGGTACTTTATGTGAACGAAGTCGGGCCTTAACAGCACACAGCACCAAAGTCATGGTGACACCAACTGCATTAAGTGGAGTTCTCCAGAGTCGTAAAGTGATAGATGACAGACACATTCTATGTCTCCTTTATGTACTAATATATTCTTTTATATATCACATATGTCTCTAAAACATCCCTGAAACTAGGCCTGGGTCCCTCTGGCTGTCCGGCTTAGCCTCACCTATGATGCTCCCAGGCACGTCCCCTCCTCCAGGTGTTTCTCTGAGACCTGCACACCCATGCCCCATGCCCGGCCAGAGTTGGCTTCCTCTGGTGGCTCTTCAGATTGGCTAACGTTAATACAGTTCCCTGTTAGAGAGAGAGCTTTGCTGCCCCCTGCCGGCTGTTCTCAGGGTAAACCAGACTCCTTTCTCACTGCAAACGTGAGAGGGGAAAGGAGAGAAAGAAAGGACTCTTAAAAGGAAACTTGGATAGCACGGGGACAGGGCTGGGCTTGGACTGTGTGAGCCTGGAAGGTTAACTCGGGGTCTTTGTCCTTTTCTTTCTTTCTCTGCCACATGGGGATGTCCTTGGAAGAGAGCAAATACACAGTATATTCATCCATGTGCAGAAACCGAGGCAGTGGGAAGCTGACCTTGACCCTTCACAGAAGGGGAGCTGACCCCAATCTCTTCACAAGAAAAGGGACTGACCCTGATCCCTGCACAGGAAAGAAGGCTGACCCTGATCCCTACATAGAAGGGAGCAGAGGGGCTGACCCTGACCTCCGTATAGGAGGGGAGCTAACTCTGACCCCTGCACAGGGGGAAGAGAAGGACTGGCCCAGATCACCAAACAGAGGGGAGCTAAGCCCTGCCCAGAGGAGCAGAGAAGACACACCACTGGTGTCCCGTGTCCCTGCTCTGCTGTCCCAGAGGGTCTGCAAAGCCAGCTGCCTCTGCTATATCAGATCACAAAATGGCAGTCCTGGCAAGAAAGGGCTACTTTGGGTTTACATAGGCCTGTTGGCCCCTGACACCTGGAGCTGGCGAGGAGTAGAAGCCTGTTGCTCCAGCCAACCCTGAAGCAGAAGGCCTGAGATAAAGGCCCCAGCTTCCCCCATCCCTCCTCCCCAGCTGTCCTTAGCACAGCAGAAAAATCCACATGTTAAGGACAGTGAACACTGGGTCACTCTGCCTTCAGAATTCTAAATGATCCCCCAAAGACATTGGGGAAGCTGATTCACAGTGTGAGAAGTCACCAGCTCCAAGACCCAGGTCTTCTGAGTCCACACAAGGGTGACCTAGCCAATACGTGCCAACTGCCCATCAAACCCTGAGCATTGGGCCCCAGGGCTTGAGGTGGAATGCTGGCCTCATCTGTACCCAGCACCACAAGCAAGCAATCAAGCCAGCACGCAAACCATAAAAACCCTGGAACAGGACAGGACAGGGAGCTAACTATAGGCCAGGGGACCTGTGCTGTTCAGATAAGTCATCTATCCCTAGTGGCCCTTAGGGAAAGCCCAGGGCTGCTGTTGTACCCCTGGACAGTGTAAAGAGTGAAGCCAGGCCCTAGAGGCAGACCTATGGAAAGCTTGGTCCAGGATGACCCAGAATGCAAGGGCCCTGCAAGGATGCTCTGGAGTTTGTTTGAAATATGCATTCAATGCCAACACCCCACTCACCTCCATGGATCCTGGTGCTACACCCAGGCCTTGGGCCATTTTTGGGCCATTTGAGTAGTTCTGTTGATCTGCTCCCTCGAGCCCAGAGCCATTGGCCTTGTGTGGGACAGAGGGACAGAAGAGGAAGGCGAGCGGGAAAGAGACAGTGAGGGTGGTGAAAGGACTCAGGACAGCGGGCCTGGGGCACCTACATGGGAGCATGGGGTGGTCTGCTCTCTGTGGAGCCTGTGGTAAGGAGTAGGCTGTCGGTGAGGGACGAGGCTCACAGGAGGATACCACCCACCCTGTGGATAAGTAATAGAAGGCGAGAAGGCCCAAAGACTCTCTCCATCCAAGGATCCCAGAGACCAGGGGAAGAGGTCCCTAGCCCACACCTCTAAATAGACCAGAGAAAGTGCAGGCCCTGGGCAGCCCAGGATTCTCTGGGGTCAGGATCCCCACTCAGTCCCTGTGAAAGTCATTTTTTACCATCGTCGTGATTGGAATAAGAAACGCCCAGGGCAGTTAGTGAAGCACACCTCTGGATGTGTCTGTGAGGCCGGTTTTCCTCAGAGATGAAACTGAGCAGGAAAAAGACAGCCTGAATGTGGGCAGCACTGTCCCAGGGGCTGGGGCTGCAGCAGAAGAAAGGGGGGAAGGAAGCCAGCTGAAGCACAGTTCCTTCTCTGCTTTCTGATCTACCCACATGTGAGCAAGCAGCCTCACACTCCTGAGGCCACAGCCCTGAGTGGCTCCTGCAGCCATGCCTTACCTACCACAACTGACTCAAACTGGAAGCCCAAATAGACCCTTTCTCGCTTAAATTTCATGTCAAATATTTGGGCAAAGAGCCTATGGTAAGGAGTAGGCTGTCGGTGAGGGAAGAGGCTCACAGAAGGATACACCCACCCTGCGGATAAGAGAAGGCGAGAAGGCCCAAAGACCCTCTCCATCCAAGGAGCCCAGAGACCAGGGGAAGAGGTCCCTAGCCCACACCTCTAAATAGACCAGAGAGAGTGCAGGCCCTGGGCAGCCCAGGATTCTCTGGGGGCAGGGTCCCCACTCAGTCCCTGTGAAAGTCATTTTTTACACGGAAATAGCCCTCCTCGCCTCCTTCAGGAAGGTCCCGCTTTTCCCCCTGCATCCCTGCCTCTGTCTGTGCCATGCCCACCTGTCCCTATCCCTAGGAAGCTGGGATAGCAGCCATGTCCTGTCCCTCAGGTGTTCAAGATCCCTGGTGTGTGACACCTAATCCATAATCATACTTTGAAAAACCAGTGGTGGACTGGTGAGATGGCCCAGTGGTGGACTGGTGAGATGGCCCAGTGGTGGACGGGTGAGATGGCCCAGTGGTGGACGGGTGAGATGGCCCAGTGGTGGACGGGTGAGATGGCCCAGTGGTGGACAGGTGAGATGGCCCAGTGGTGGACGGGTGAGATGGCCCAGTGGTGGACGGGTGAGATGGCCCAGTGGTGGACTGGTGAGATGGCTCAGTGGATACAGATGCCTGTCACGAAGGCTGACAATCTGATTGGTTCCCTGGAATCCACATAGTGGAAAGAGAGAACCGACTCCCATAAGTTGTCCTCTGACCTCTATATGTATGTTCACACACACACACACACACACACACACACACACACACACACACACACACACACACTAAGTAAAAAAATTGTAAAAGTCAAAAGCTAAGGTTAAATAGGTAGAAATGAGGAATGGTCCTTTTGTGATGAGTTTGGAAACAGATGGCATTAAACTGAGACCCAAGGATAAAAACAAAAGCAAAAACAAACAAACAAACAAAAAACCCTTCTAATTGTTCACTGTGGTGGTCAGCTTTAGTTGTCTTCACAACACAACTTAGTCTCCCCTGAGAAGAGAGTCTCAGATGAGGGACTCTCTACATCGGGTTATCCTGCCTTGGTTGTTACTAGTGTGGGAACGCACAGACCACTGTGGGCAGCACTGCTCACGAGACAGAGATCTGGAACTACAATAGCAGAAATGGAGCTAAGAGAGGCACACGAGTGCGTGTACACATCCATTCTTCTCTGCTCTTGACCGTGAATGTGAGGTGACTAGCTGCTTCAAGCTCCTGCCGCTCTGACGTCTAAAGGGATGGACTGTGGGCTAAAACAACCCCTCTCCTTCCCTAAGTCACATGCTGTCAGGGTGTTTTATCGCAGCCACAGAAATGAAACCAGCAGAGTCACTAAGAGAGCTTGCGGAGTGGGGCAATTCATTGGCAACTCCACCCTGTTTGGGTCAAGAGGACCCAGGCAGGGACAGTTGATGAGGCGCGGTGCCCCCTCCTTCTGTGGGGCTAGCGTTCCTCATGTGCCTTGGGCACTCATGGAAGCCTCCTGAAGTTCGTTCTGCTTCTCAGACTGTGGTGGTTTATGCTCTTAGAGATGCCCCACACATACAACCATTAAAACCCCCTTATAGGTGAAGCCCTGCCCCTGGCTGCCGCAGCCCTTCTCAGCCAGTCAATACAATCTGCTTGGTAGCCTCTTGTGTTCCCAGATCAACTGGGGGCCATGAGCAGCAGTGGGGCAGCCCAGATCCATTGCCTGATCCTGGAGTGCATGAGCCACCTGATCCTGGCTTCTGGCCCTCCAGTTCCTCCTACAGACCCCAAGCTCTCTTCCCCACAGATCTGCCATGGTTTGGTGCCCATTTAATTCCCAGGGGTCTCAACGAACTTCAAGAAGGCTACAGAGGCTGAAGGTTCATGCATGTCTCTCTATGCTGGAGGTCTCCTTGTGTGGCATCAGCTGTAAGTCCCCACGCCCATGCTTACTCGTGCTGCTGGAGCCACACCAGGCTGCAACACTCAACACCCTGTCTCTAAGGCGCCCACCCTCTGCAGCACAGCGCAGGGACTGGTACTCAGAGGCAAGTCAGCCAGGCAAAAAGAAAGGGGTGTGGGTTGGGTGGCAAAAGGCTTTCAGGGGGATTGAAGTGGGCACAGTGACGCTTTCATGGTATCAGAAGCTGGGAATGTGAAACATTCTAGCGAAGGGCGCAGCAGGTGCCAAGGGCCTGAGGCGGCACGGCTGAGCTCCACAGTCCCTGTAGCAGAGCTAGGAGCCTGTTCTTGGTCACTACATCAGAAACACAAACCGCAAGCTTGAGTCTTTCCGCAGTAAATCCCGAGGCACAGCAGTCTTAACAGCAGCAACGTACCAGATAATCCCACTTTTCTCGGCAGTCTAGCTGAGATCAACACCGTTTCTTTTATTCCAAGCTGAATCGCTAACACTATCTCTTGCACGGTAAACACATCTCTGTCTATGCATGTAAGTGAGTTATAGAACGGTACAAAGCTCAAGATTTCAGAGGGGAGCTGATGGACATGTAAACAGGGTCTGTACAGATGAGATAAGGAATGAAACAAGCTGCGGAGAAGCTGATGCCGTGGATGGGGTGCAGGGGTCTCCACCCCAGGCTGCAGGGGCAAAGGGACAGAACCAGGGTCCGGATGGAAGATAAGCAGACATAAAGACTACAGTCAAACAGGTGGACAGAAAAATAGGCTGACAGCCCAGAAGCCGGCTGCATCGATAGCCGTGACCAAGTCAAGCTGAACAGTTCATATGAAATGACAGACAGACTGATGGGGGGCACTGTCATAGTGGGACCAGGCACAGGAGTTACGCCCTTTCCTTGGTCTGGCGTGTCCAATAAGTTCTTGGGCCTGGTTCCTTGATGTGATTTTTATGCATCCACAGGCTCCCACAGTCTCAGTTCATATCAGTGACTGTATAGGGTGATTCCCTTGCAGTCTAGAATAAGTCATGTATCAGTCTGTGCTGTGTTGGTGGTGCAGGGCACAGGGTGCTGCTCACATGCCCATCCAGACATGCAAGTCATCTTCCATTCTTACAACAGAGTCGCAGGGCACAACCCTCCACCACCATCACTCCCCCAAAACCCACTGTTTTACACGATAGGAGTAACTCAGGACACAGCCTCTTCTCAACAGAGTCCTAATCCCTCCCGGAGTCTGGGGCTGCTAGTCAGCTGTCTCTAACAAGGGAGAGTGCCCTGTGTTAGTGGGTGGGCCTGATGGTGAGAGCCAGGGACATGAGGAAGACAGAGCTGACAGCTTTGAGCCAAGGGACACAGTAGCCTCCGCACTAGAAAAGGCACCACCCTGGCCACACTCCAGCTTTAGCCCAGTAGGACCCAGCAGGGCTGTGCTATTGGGGACCTCTGCAGCTAGCAGGCTTCCCTTAATGATGCCACACAGCCCAGGCTTACATTTCCAAGCCCAGCTCTCCCCTATCTGCACCTTTGAATACTATGGCTTCTTGGCTGGCCTCCTGAGAGGTGTGGCTAGGAGCACTTCACACTCCACTGCCCCAGGCAACCTCAGGCAACCCCCTCTGCACCCTGTCAGACTCTGCTAGGCAGCCTCTGAGGTTCCCATTCGTTCTACAGTCTGATGGCACCAGGCTTCAGCACAGAGCCCCAGCTGCTCCACTGCCCACCTTTCTCCTTGCCCAGGCCCTATCCATTGCACCCCTGCCTCTCCCAACAGTCTTTCCTCAGCATCTCACTGTTTCTGTTCAGAATACCTGCTCTGTCACCTGGCCCTTGATGTTGCTCCCAGGAGTCTCAGTGAAGACATCATGGACCCTCTGACTTCCCCGCTTCCTGGTGCAGCCCCAGCCATGGGCTCTCGGCACTCAGGTCACAGGGTCAGCTTCCTTGGTTGGTCTGCATTCTTTCCAGAGAATTCCTGGGGACGGTTCCCACTTTGTGGTCTACACAGAGCATTCCTCCCTCTAAAAGATGGTTAGTTCATCTATCTGCCCACCATGGACTCTAGATACTGAGTCTAGGTGTGGTTTCAGGCCCGGCCGACTGAGACCTCATGCCTCTCCATCTGAGGGGACCATGTGCGATAGTTAATGTTAACTGTCAACTTGACAGGATCTGAAAACACCTAGGAGAAAGCCTCCAGTCTTGCCCGCCAGGGATCAATTGAGTCAGGTTAGCATTCAGGCCTGCTTCTGGGATTATCTTGATTAGATTAAGGTGGGAAGACCTACCCTAAAGGTGGGTGGCACCATTCCCTAAGCTTGGATCTGAGGTGGCATTAAAAAAATGAGGAAGGAAACTGTGGACCAGCACACATCCCTCTGTTTCTTGACTGAGGATGTGGTATGACCTGCCACCAAGAAACCTTCAACATGATGGACCGTGCCCAGGTACTGAGACAAAACCAACCCTCCCTTAGGTTTCTTTTGTCCTATATTTCATCACAGAAACAGCAAAAGAAACTAAGACAGGGACTGTGGCTTTATTTACTAAATCTTTCAGTTAGGGGAGGTGCATATTACAGGGGCTGGCCCTTCACCCACCTGAGCCCCTGCAAGAGCCAGGAGGAAGCTGGTCTATGCGCCTGCTGGCCAACAGAGGGCGCCTGCCCTATTCTGACAGCTTTCCTGCCTATAGCCCCTGGATGCAATTTGTTGATGGCCACTGGGTGGCACCATTATGCCACATATGCCTGCTGAAAAGCTTGTTGATTGTACCCACTACTGGACAGGGTGCAAGCCTGGAACCCAAAGCCCTTATTTGGACTTAGGCCCCTGTGGGCAACTCCGCAGATGGGTGCCAGGTAGGCACCTGAAAGAGCAGGCCTGGGTCTGAGCTTCCTATGCAGAGAAGGACCTAGGATGCTGGAATCCTCCTGGAGAAGACTGTCCCCGTGCCCACTGCATCAGGTGGGGCCCATGACACCGAGGAGCTGGGAAGGGACAGCCTTTGCCCATCTTGCTCCCTGAGTATATCTCCCGGTCTGTAGCCTGGGGTCTCTGGCTCTGGCTCAGTCTTATTCACTGGCGCCTGTGGCTGGGGGTTCTTGGACCCTTACCCCTGGGGAGCTTGAGAGCCCCTGAGGGGGCTGCTGAGTGAATCTGGGGTGGGGGTCTAAGTCCAGCCCCGAGCCAGAGCCTAAACAAGGCAAACACCCCACAGCATTCCTGGAAGGTTTGGCCTGAGCCCTCTCAGCAGAGGACCGGGAACTTGGGGGTCTCGCAGTGAGGCATACAAGTTGGTGAGTGAGTACCGATTGCCTTCTTAGTGAGGGCAGACAGAGGCCCAGTGCAGGAATGGACTTGCCAGGCATGGAAGGTTATGACATATGACCATTCAAGGTCTCCTCTGAGAAAACACCAGTCTACCCCTCCTTGGGCCAGGTGCAGAAAGCTAAGTCCTTCTGGCCTTCCATGCCCTGTGAAGTTCTACACACAGGAGCTGGCAAGCAGCATTTTCCACCGAACTCCTTGGCCTCTCACTGTGTATGTGCCACCCAGGCCCTAGGGGGCAGGGCTTCTTGTATCTCTCAGACCTGGGACCCCATTCAGGATACACTCAAATCTACTTTCCATCCCTATGTCCAAAAGGAGGTCCTGACGGCTACATCTCCTGTCCCCTGGAGTCATCCCTTTGTTCCTGGGCATTTTCCAGCCAACCCAAGCCACAGTGGTCTTAACTCCCTGTGTTAACTATCCTTTGTTTTTTTCTTTTCTTTCTTTTTTGGTTTTTTGAGATGGGGTTTCTCCGTGTAGTCCTGGCTATCCTGGAACTCGCTTTGTAGACCAGGTTAGCCTCAGACTCAGAGGTGGGTGCCTCTGCCTCCCTGGTGCTGGGATTTAAAGGCATACATCGCCACACACAGATCTACCCATTTTCTTAAAGGTAATCTGAGTCTGGGACTTCTGAAGCTGACATGAATAATGCAGGCAAGGCTCTCTCCCAAACTGGAGGAAGGTCTTGCTTTCTTTAATGTTCCATGGAGGGCAGGAGGGGTGGGTCTGGAACTCAGGACAGGAACAATCTAAGGTCCAGATGTGTGGCTCTTACACACCAACACAGCCTGTCTGGCACCTTCCCCACAGCCCCCAGATGACCCACTATGCAGGTAGATACGGACAAGAGGTGGGTTGGGGCTCCTTGTCCTTCTCATGCAGACACACCTCTGGGTCCCCTGGAAGCTGCTTTTCCCAGACTAAAAGCCAGGCTGTTGCTGAGCCACCCTGACATGTCTCAGCCTGGGCAGAAGTCATTGCAGCCAGGGGAGACTAAGACAGTGCTGAGGTCTCAAGGTGAGCGTCTGGGATGAGACAGGGTGGCTCTCCATCTTACTATACTCTAGGCAGCCTCTGGCCTCACCCTGGGCTGAAGGTCTTAGACACAGGACTTTATGGATATAAGGTTTCCAGAGGCAGCCACCAGGTAAGCACTCAGCATGGGCCCTGACAGTGCCTGAGGCCTTACCAAGATGGAGTCACCTAGGGGTCCTGTGTATTCACCATTCTGTACCCTGCCTCCAGGCTAGCCCTTCTACTGGTTTGTTTGTTTGTTTTTGAGACAGGGTTTCTCTGTGTAACAGTCCTAGATGTCCTAGAACTAGCTTTGTAGACTGGGCTGGCCTCAAACTCACAGGTCCACCTGCCTCTGCCTTCCAAGTGCTGGGATTAAAGGCGTGCGTCACCACCCAGCTGCCCTTCTTCTCCTCTCTCTGTGTTTCCAGAGCTCTTCTAGTCCCGCACATCTAAATCCTTTTGGGCACAGCCACAGAACTTAGCAAGCCTCCAGCTTTGTCTTCATAGCTCCTCCCACATCCTATGTGGAGCGTCCATCTGCCTCCTTGGAAAGGGTCCTGCTAAGATGTCCTTGTCACACCTCTGGGGACAGTTGAGGCACCTTAGGGGCCCAGCACACTTCTCTACTCATATTTTCCCAGGGTCTTTTTTCTCGCCACAGCAACCCCCTGAGGACCTGTACAAAGCCGTATGGACTCCAGCGACAGTCCTGTCCCTCGATACCCTGCATCAGTTGGCTTGAGTGCACTGCTTCCTTGAACTTGTCTGGGATCTGCTGCTCTGTCTGTCTGCATTCTGCCTTTGATCCTGTCTGATCTGTTGGATCTGCCTGTCAACTGTTGGTCTTTCATCCTTTGTCCTGCTGGGTGCCAGCTTCTGCACCCCTCCTTCAGTCCTGTCTAGGACCTGAGATGAATCCAACATCCTCATCTTACCTCTGAGTCGGCCATTGTGTCAGGTGGCTGGCTGGAGGTCACAGGACTGGCAGGTGGCAGAGCTGGGTTTTGACTGCTGACCTCATCCTGGGTGCCCACTGATGGCCACAGCACCTCCTATAAGAGGCATTGGCTCTTTGGGAACCTCCAAGTCCATCCCCTCCTAGGACACCCTGCAGGGAGATGTCAAATGAGGTGAGGCCTGGTTTCCATTAGCTGGAGAAAAGCATGAGTCACTGCAGGATCTAAATGCAAAGGCTGTTTTGTAACAAACAATGTGGCAGCTGAGGGCACAGAGGCGCCAGCGCACAGATCCACAGCCTGGAGAAATCCGGGGTTCTCAGAACAAATGGGGTTTCAAGCCAGGAAGGAGATCAAAACTTCCTGGAGCCCTTGGAGAAGGCATGACACCAATGCACACAGGAAGGACGCGTCTGTAGAGGACCTGGGGCAGGAGGGCACGGGTATCCCACAGAGCCCCAAAGAGGGTTGGGGACTCTGTCCTTGGAACGGTGAGGTACTGATTGGGGCTGAGCTGAAGGATTCTGAACTATGAGAAGAAAACAGCTGTTTTAAGGACTCATAATGGTCACCAACACCACACAGGTAATCAGTAAAGACCACAGCCACGAGACACCTTGGACCAACTGTGGGGACCTCTTCATCTTCTAGATGAAGGGGACAGTTGTCACACTGTAGCAAGAGGGGCATCTGAGTGTCTCCTCACAAAACAGACTGTGGGCCACTGATATGGCTGCAGCATGGCTGTTGCTATGGGTGACGGTTAGGGGGAAAGGTCCCCAGGGAATGCATCGTCCAACAGCTTGAAGGTCCTCTTCTGTCAGATAAATTGTCACATATGAATCCCAACACAGCTGACCTCCGAGAGCCCAGCTGTCTGCGGGGGCGATTCTCAGCATACAGTAGCAACCATGAGGAGGAACACTTTGAGGCACTGGGTGCCTGGGCGCAAATACTGCCTGAAAAGAGTCTCAGGCGTGAGCTCCAGGCTGCCCATGTCTCCATCCTCCAGGCTGCCCATGTCTCCGTTAGCGTGAAGAGCTGCTGCTTACAGAAACCCGTGGAGAGAGGTCTCCATTTATGTCTGTCTGGGCTGGTAACACTAGTCACCCATCTTTCAACCTTGTGTGCTATGTGTCAGATTCCTGGAGCAAATGGGACAAGTGGCCTGACACCTGTGGTCAAGGTATGGATGGAGACCTGCCCTCTGGCTGGGCTAGCTCCAGGTATTTCTGCATTTCTGTGCACGTGTGTGTGTGTGTATGTGCGTACCAGTTGGATTAGGTTTGGGGCACACTGTTCCGGTGTGACTGCATCTGAGATTCACACCTGCCACAGGAGCCCTATTTCCAGACATTCTGCCGTGCTGGCGGGTATGGGTGGGTTGAGCATTAGTGTACTGGGGATATTCCTTTCTTGCAACCTGGTATGGGCAGGGCAGGGCTTTCTTTGGTGGCTTTTGCCAGTGATGGGAGGTGGCTTACTAATGGTCAGGAAAGAAGGCCTTGGCAGGAAAAGCTGCAAATTCCGTGCAGTGGGCGAGGCTTCTTCTGGGGAAAGAGGGGAAGGGGAGAGGGAATCGATGCCCCGCAAGCATGTGGCTTTCTCTCCTGTGCACGGGGCAGGTCCAGCAAACCACTTAAAACCCCATCACACTGACAGCTATGCTCAGAAATAGAAACGTGATTTTTTTTATGGCATTTACTGCTCAGACTTATCCACTCAGCTGAGTAAACAAGACCCCACAAGGAAGCGTTTTGATCCTCAGGATGCCCTGTCGTTTCTGAATTATGTCCACAGTGGGTGACTGCCTGCCACACAGCGAGACTCCTGGCAGGTGATGTGGAGATTGTGTTCATGATCCTGCAGCCCAGGCTCCGGGCAACTGTCCCGTCAGTCCTGCAACTTTTACTGCTGGGGGTGGAAAGCACCACCCAGCAGGACCAGGGCTCGCTTGTCTTTTGCTGACTTTCCACCCAGGGAGTTGGCATTTATTTTCTTTTCCCACAACCTGGGAAGAACCATAGTGTAGTGGGAAAGAAGGGATAATCAAGAGTCATAGTGTCGTAACACCAAAGCGCCAAGGACCAGGAGAGGAGGCCAGAGCTCGCATTCCCAGGACACAGCTAACCCTGCTGTGTGGGCATCCTGGGTGAGGCCGAGTTGTCTGCCCACCTGTTGAAGAAGCATCATCAGGAGGTCGTGAGCTCATCACCTGCAGAGACACCCAAGCACAGTCGGATCCCACGTCCACTGAGAAGGCTGTGAGAAGCCCTGTTGAGGGCTGAGGTTGCTGGGTGCAGGGACATAGCAGGGGTCACTGAGACTTGCCCTAAGTTCTGATGGGTGCTCAGTCCTGTTGGCCACCTGCTGCTCATGTGTTTCTACAGAACCTCCTCTGTTTTAAGCTGTGGTTCAGTGGCCCTGTCACTCCCGTCACCTGTCTTCCCCGAGGTCCGAAGGTCTAGGTGGGAATCCTCGGGGGTTGTCCATATGGCCTCCCAGCAGGGCCCATGCACTGTACTGGAGGAAACATGTCAAGGAGGCAGCTGTTGACTGTCCTGGCAGGGGAGTGGGTACAGCAGGGGCCTGGCAATGCAGGCGGCTTAAACTTGAGGGCCCCCAGGGCCTGCTGCTCCTGCCAGCTGCTCTCCTAGCACCCCCTCTTGCTTCTCTGTGGACCTGTGTAGACCAAAGGTCTGGTTTTTTGATAGGGTACCAGGGCTGGTGAGATCAGGGACTGTTTCTGTGTACCCCTTCATCTGCCTCAAATATAATGGGGAGCAGATACTTGTGAGGACTGTGTGGGACTAACAGAGGCCAGCGAGTGACACCATTGTCCAAGCAAGACAGTCGTACCACCTGGCAGAGACATCTGTTGCCAAGCTCTCTGCTTGGGCTGAAGCCATATCACTCTTCTGGCATTTATGTGTGTATGCGCATGTGCCACGGTGCTTGTGAGGAAGTTGGAGGACAACTTTTGGAAGTCTCTCTTTCACCATGTGGATCCTGAGAATCGAACTTGGGTCATTAGGCTTGGCAGCAAGTGCTGTTACCTGCTGAGCCATCTCAATGATCCAAGTTCATCACTTCTGACCTCTCCAGTGGCTTTACGGGGGAAATGCCACGCCACGCACCATTTATAGATAAAGGACTTGATATTCAGAGAGGTTTGAGCCTGAGCACCGTACAAGCTCGGGGAACAATGAGCTTGTTCTCATCTTGCAGGATCAGAGACCAGAGCCAGCCACTCTCATGGCTGCTGAATGCTTCCTTCCCAATGACACACTTGCTAAAATGCAAAACTTGGGCTTTACCAGCTGGTTGGTGGTGCCAGGTGTCTGGTGGCCCAGAGGAACCTTGCAAAAGCCCAGGGGTGTCTCAGAACTTGCCCACACCTCTCCCTCTTCTTCCAGATCATAGCAGCATCGTCTGTGCATATCTGAAAGCAGAGGCTGTGTCTCTGGGCCAATAACAGGACCTCCAGTCTTCTCGGAGCAGGGATCCTCTGCCCAGGACAGGACAACATGGAGAAGCATGGAATGAGACATGGAAAATGCAAAGATGATTGGATGGAGGTCTCCGGAAAGAACTACAGAGGGGAAAAAAAACAAAAAGGGAAAATGCAGGAGGCCTGGGAGGAAGAAATGGACATTTAAAAAGGGTCATCGTGGGAGAAGGCTGAATCCAGGGCCACCATGGTTTCAAGTCATGTGGACCTGAGTCATGTGTCTCAGGCAGAGGGAACCTGTACAAAGGCCCCCACAGTAAGCATGTACGTGGGTGTAAATATATATGCATATATGTGTGAATTGTGTGTTTGTGTGTGCATGTCTGGATAGCAGGCACTGTCTTAGGAGCACGAGGATGGTGATGCATGCAATTCCAATAGCTGAACCATGACCCAGAAGCTTAAAGTAAAAGGATAATGATTTCTCATAGCCCCTGGGGCCAGAGGCCTGGAATCAGCATCCCTGGCTAGTCAAGGTGGCAAAGTTGAAGTGTAGACAGGTTGCTCTCTCCAGAGGCTCCAGAAAGGAGCCCTTCTGCTTACTCCAGCTCCTGGTAGCCCCAACTTTTGGCCTATACATACAGTTTTCTGCGTGTGCATGACCCAGATCAGTTGCCCTCTGACAAAGACATTTGTGACTACACTTAGGGCCACACAGGCAACCCAGGCCACTGTGGTCCTCAGACTCCATACTTTCATGCTGTACAAAACTTCTTTTCATAAATATGCAGTATCTGTGGGCTCCAAGTATTAGGATGTAGATCTTTGGAGTCATTTTCCAGATGACCAGCCCCAGGAATAGTGGCCATGTCCTAGGGCAGAGTCCTGTGTGGTTGCAGCAAGTGCCCAGCAAGCTTTGGAGAACATGGCTCATTGTGGCACACCACCTGTAGCAGGCACATGAGAACCTACAGTGGGATCCTCTGACCACGCATCCCTGTTGCCACAATGCCCATGCTGGAACCCTGCCCACCCTGTGTCCAGAGACCACTGTCCACAGCACAGAGTATTTGGGCCTCTCTCAGAGCCACATGGGGTTCCTTTAAGGGAAAAACAAGGCAGTGTGAGTGAAAACTGAGAACGAAGGTGAGTATTTGCTTACAAGCAGAGAGAATCGCAGAATTGACACATTCTTCACAACTGACAAATAGCACGGATATTGGAGGGAAAAAAACAGAAAAAAATAACATGTGATTTTTATTAGCAGTCTGGCAGGTAATAAAAATGAGACTTGTGCTTTCTCTGCCGTGTCTGTCTGATCCTAAGCCACCCTTTCCCTTGACAAGCCTGAGATATCATTTGCAATACAAAGACAAGCAAGATAGCTTGGCCTCCCTCGGGAGCCTGATGCAAATTTGGTTTTGATTATTGCTGGCTTTTTAAGGAAAATAAAACAATGTTTTTTATTTTGCTTTTAGCTTCAGAACTCATGACAATGAGAAAGGAAGGAAGGAAGGAAGGAAGGAAGGAAGGAAGGAAGGAAGGAAGGAAGGAAGGAAGGGAAAGGAAAGGACAAAGTTTTGTGTTTTCCCCTTCGCCCACTATTAACTAGGCTATCAATCCAAGAGCCTCTCCTCATGTCCTGACACCTCTTCTCTGAAATGAAGGCTGGAGTAGATCTGAGACCTATTTTCCTCGCTCCTTGGGATGGCTCTTCTTGGCTTGGTTGTTCATAGTTACTGGCTTTCTTACACATTCCAGCCATTTTACCTAATTTTTTTTCCTCTCAGCTCTTTAAGAGATAAATTTAAAGTTGACAATGTGGTATCTTTGATGTGAACCAAGCCAGGAGTCTGTGCTTTCTCACTTGCTTCATGGAAGTGCTCGGAACTGTCTTAGCAAATTACAGCTCTCCCAGCACCCTGGAAACCCGTCAACTCTCTGAAGCGCGTCCAGTTCTTCCAGGCCCCTGCGTGCACGCTCAGCCCTGCAGCCTGAACAGTCCGGTGAACAGGGCTCCAGCCCCTTGGCCTGGCCAGCCTCTGTAGCCCAAAGCACAAGGCCACTCACTTTTGCTCAACACCAGGCCCAGCACCTTTGCCATCCACAAGCTAATGTTTCTAAGGAGATTCCCCAACACTACACAGCAGCCAGCTGTCCCACGACAGTGTCACTCTGCTAAGTAAAGCAGGCAGTTTTCCTCATTGGCCAAACATAGACCCTTGGCTACTTCCTGCATTATGGGGTCACAGTCATTCTAGCTGCGCAGGTCCAATCCAGGGTACCTGGTGCTAGGGTTTTGGGTTTTTTTGGGGGGGGGTGTTTTGTAAGGTTTGGTTTGGTTTTTCAAGACAGGGTTTTACTGTGTACCTCTGGATGTTCTGGAACTCACAGAGACCCGCCTGCCTCTGTGTCCTGAGTGCTGGGATTGGCAGCCTGCACCACCACCACCCAGCCTGCACCACCACCGCCCAGCCTGCACCACCACCGCCCAGCCTGCACCACCACCACCCAGCTGTACCTGATACCAGGAAGAGCCTGACCCTTAACTCTCCACGCCCCCTTTTCCACCCTGGGATGTGGGGGGGCCAGGCGGTCTGTGTCTCTGCTAATGGGGGAAGAGCCTAGAGCAGGGCCCGGTGTCCTTCCTGGTGAAGCCCCTTGCGGGAGGAGATGACCTAAACTAGACTTTTTTAATCAGGAAGGTAGACCCTTTAGGCATGATGTTATGGCATCCTGCTGAGCAACCCAAAGCATGTTACTTATTTCCCTGTTCTCTCTGGTGAAGCAAAGCTAAGAGCTGCACCTGGCCAGGCAATACTGGGTAAATAAATGACACTGGGATAATGGGTCAGAGAAGGCTTAGGAAGCATCGTCTGCAAACCAGAGGCTATTGTGCAGAGTCTGGAAATTCTTGCATGGAAGAACGGAGCACCAGCTAGTTGGTCCAACTCAAGTCAGAGCAGAGGCTCCCTCCTGGTGGCTGGTGGGTCAGCACCAGCTGCGCGCCATTCCTTAGCAATAATCGCTTGAAGATGCTGCCGTCAGAGGCGCTGCTCATTTTCGCAGGAGCTGTAAAGGCTCCTGGCCAAGACTCATGATCTCACCCTCTCCAGCCAGGGCTGTCTCTGAACATCAGAGCAGGGCCAGGCACTCTACTAGACTAGGTGTCTAGCAGCCTGGCAAGACCTGGTCATACGCCACCTGAGCACTTGGCTCTGGTGAGCATCCCTGGTATCCAGCCAGGCTCCCAGCAGGGGAAAGACAGGGAGACAGACCTCCCATCCACTCAATCACCTGTGTGTTTACCTGTGGCCGCTAAATCACACCTTGCCGGCAACTGTGTGCACATTCTCGATCACAGCAAAGAGGGTTTTGTGGGAATAAAGTTTAGGCTCTTGGAGAGGTACTGTCCTGGGGTGGGGGCAGGTAGTCCTGAGGTGTTGCATTGAGAGCAGAAAGCACTGTTCACAGGGATGTCAGGACGAAGGAGCCATGGCTTGGCATGCTGGCACAGCTGGAAGCTAGGAAGGGTGAGAACACACTCTCCCTGGAACAAGAAGCAGAACAGGCTCTGAGTAGCGGCAGGGAGGTTTCCTGGAGGTGGGGACCACCAAGCAGATAAGGTAAAGGAAAGCTAAAGGAGAGAAACATTCAAGGACTGTGAATGGCCAGCAGTGGTGGTGGCCCAGCAGTGGCACAGAGCCTGCAGCCTGCTTTTCTTGTAAACCTTCAGCATAAATGTGACCCTGTAAAGCAGGTGACATTCAAAGCAAGCCATAGTAGGAAGGTGTGGGAAGGAGGAAGTGACGGGGTTTCCAGAGGAATATTGACTGTGCCTGGGGCCAACACATATGGACATCCAGCTGTGTCTGTCCCAGGAGGGGGCAGTATTGCCCAGTGGAGACCTGCCTGCCCAGTTCTAGCAGGTTCTTTTCAAGCCACCGTGGGCTGATTTTTCTGGCATAGATCACGAGGATGTGGGAACGATTAGCGAGCAGACACTCAGGTGTGTAGCACAAGGCAGGGGCCCCCCAGCCTCACCCCAAGCCCCTTTCAGCATCGGATGAAGAACAAACACAGCTCGTCAGAGACAGACTGCAGACTCCAGGTGCTTCAGAGCATGCCGGCCTAGGCCTCGACCTCACTGAGGATGGAGGCCTTCAAACACAGGGAGTGCCTGCAGACTGGCCAGACACATGTGGGCACAAGATGGCCCACCTGTCCAGGGCATGCAGGACTGGGGGTCCTGGAGAGCATTCCATCCTCCCCACCCATGGGTCCTGCTTCCTGCCCTCTGGTGCACCTTAGAGAGATTGGCTGAGGTGGAGGCCTGAAGGGAAAATGGTGGTGGGACTCAACCCTACCAGGGCTTCCTTGGCCACTAGGGACCCTGGATTTCAGAACAGCAGCCTGCTCAATATCAGTCCCCCTGTCTGGTGTTCTGTTGCTGTGAAGAGATGCCATGACCAAGGCAGCCCGTATAAAAAGAGAGCATTGAATTGGGGCTTGCTCATAGTTTCAGAGGTTTCGTCCATCATCATCATGAAAGGGAGCACGGCAGGGTGCAGGCAGACACAGTGCTGGGGAAGTAGCTGAGAGTTCTATATCCTGGTCCACAGGCAGCAGGAAGAGAAAAGGCCTGGCCCTAGCATGGGCTTTTGAAGCCTCAAAGCCCACTCCTGGTGGCACACTTCCTCCGATAAGGTCACACTTTCCCCAACAGAGCCACACCTCCTAACTGTTCTAATTCTTCTCAGATAATGCCACTCTTCAACGACTAAGCATTCAAATGTATGAGCACATGAAGGGCATTCTTATTCAAACCACCACACCCTCCCTACTTGTCTACAAACAGCAAAAAGCAAAACAACAACAACAAACAAACAAACAAAAGGTGCTAGCCTCAGCTTTCCTGACTAGGAGGCTCTGTGGAACCAAGGTCCAGGAGACAGTTGTAAAGTAGGCTGCCTGGAAAAAGGCAAGTCCTAGGCTTGTGCTGCTAAGCCTGAGGTTCTGGAGGTTCTAGGAGGTGGTGCCTGGCCGGAGGAAGCAGATGACTGGTCCTCCAAAGCATCTTGTCCCTGGTCCTTTCCTATTCCTCTTTCTATTCCCGACCTCCACTAGAGGAGAACCTTCTGCCACACACTCCTGCCACCATTATTCTCTGCCCAGATGCAGGGGGTCAACCAACCATGGATGGAATGTTCTGAGGATAAGAGCCAAACTAAAATAAAGCCTCCCCCTAAATTGTTCCTATCAGGTTTGGTCAATGCAAGGAGAAAAGTTCCTATGATAATTACCCTGGCTATAAAATGGGAATCCTCATGATACCCACACTTGAGTTGTTTCCTTAGGCTACTGCAGGTGTGTGTGTGTGTGTGTGTGTCGATACCAGCACACTCAGCCCCTTGGTTTTGACTTCCCTCCCTCTATGGAGAACCATCTGGTCCTAACAAAGCAGTGTGGGAAAGAGCCAAGGGGCCTGCAGCCATCTAGTTAGGAAGTCAGAAGGTGTTCAAAGAATGAGAGAGACATGTCTCAGGGACACAGAGGCCACCATGGAAGAAAGAGAGTATAATTTGAACATAGAAATAAACAATGGTAGTCATGGATTAACCTACAGAGTAGAACAGAAATCTCACTTTGCAAATCAGGGAACAGCTCATCAGAAGCAAGATGATCAATGGGTATTCCTGAGACCCCAATTCATGGTACTCCGAAGTGCCTCCCTGAAAATTCCTTGTTAATTACACAAATGAGAAAGGAACTTGAAGTTGGGCATGGTGACCCATGCCTTTAATCCCAACACTTGGGAGACAGAGGTAGGCAAATTGCTACGAGTTTCAGCCCAGTCTGGTCTACATAGTGAGTTCTAGGACATCTATAGCTACATAGTGAGACTCTGTCTTAGAAAAGAAAAAAAGACAGAAAGACAAGAAAGACAGACAGACAGACGAAAGAAAGAAAGAAAGAAAGAAAGAAAGAAAGAAAGAAAGAAAGAAAAGAAAGAAAGGAAGAAAGAAAGAAGCAATACAGTGTCCATGTTTGACTTTGCAGGCAACAAAAGCGAGCCCAGAGCTGGCACTAGGATGACCTGCGATGATCAGCCTTGCATACCCTACGCCTGCAGCTTTGCCAGGGTGTCTTTATGGTGATTCTTGGGAGCCGCAAGACTGAAGAGAGAGAAGTCCCTACATTGTTGATAGGAATCAGTAAAGCATTTAAAAGCCTGAGGGCTGGTGAGATGGCTCAGCGTTAGAGGCTCCTGCAACCAAGTCTGAAGATCTGAGTTTGATCCCCAGGACTCATATGGCAGAAGAGAGAACCAACTCCCACAAGTTGGCCTCTGACAGGATTTTTTTTTTAAAAAAGTAGCTAATTTTGTGTGCGTACACACACAAAAAAAAGATTAGTTGCTTCCTTTTTAAAGCCTGCCAAGTGCAATTCACTGACAACAGGAGCTTGCAATGGGATGTGTCTCTGCCAAGTGCTCTGACCTTGGAACTGTAGAACAGGTAGATGAAATCTGGGTGTGGGTCTGTTGCACCCTGTGTGTGATGACATCATACCCTGTCTCTCTCCTCCTGTTCTTCTGCTCGGGTTTGCATCCTAAGTGGCTCAGAACCACTCCACTCAAACTCCCTTTACCCAACTGCACCAGTCTGGAAGCTGGATCCTAGAAGCTGCTCTGACAATCTGCCTTGGTGCATTGACCAAGGGCTGGAGGAAATGTAGACCAGATTCAATTCTTCTGACTCAAGCCTTTGTCTGACTCCCTGCTGCTGGAGTCCTATTGGCCTTCCCCACAATGCCAACCACTAGCCCTTCCACTGGGCTCATGTCACTGAAAGCAGAACCTAAGACCCTGGAGCTGATGATCATGTTGCTAGCCAGGCCCGTGCAGCTGCTGCTCCCTTCCAACAAAGGGTCCCTTGCTCCTGGCAGCCCTGTGTCCTCTACAACACAGCAAACATGTCTTCTCTCTCCTCCCTCTTCTCCATTCCACGCTGCTCACACACTTTCTAGGCAAGGGGACGTCTGCACAAACACAGGTGCCTGGCTCCATGTTCTGGAAGAAACCTAGTGTCACATCAGGGCAACTTTGGAGTGGGAACTGTGAGTGGGAGTGAAGGACCTGGGATGGAAGGGAAATTTGTCATAAAGAAGTCAGAGACGCTCCCCAAAGGATGGTTAGCTCTCCATGATGCTTCAGAGGATGGCCTTCCCAGGATGGAGAAGAAGGCTTAGTTGGCAACAGACGAAACTATAGGTATGAGCTTGTGGTGGTGGTGCACGCCTTTAATCCAGCACTTGGGAGGCAGAGGCAGGCAGATCTCTGTAAGTTCGAGGCCAGCCTGGTCTACAGAGCAAGTTCCAGGACAGCCAGGATTATTACACAGAGAAACTCTGTCTCAAAAAAGAATCTAAAAACATAAACAAAAACCCAAAACAAAGCTGTCGGTGTGAAAGTATCAAAATATGAGCCACCTCTGCCCAGCTATGGACCTGCAAACGTATGGATCATGGAGAGTGTTTTAGTGAGCGTTTCTACTGCTGTGATAAAGAAAGGATTTATTTCTACTTACAGCTCTCAGGTCATAGTCCACCACTGAAGGGCGCCAGGGCAGGAACTCAAGGTAGGAACCTGGAGGCAGGAACTGAAACGAAGAGTGCTGCTTACTGGCTTGCTCCCTGTGGTTTACTCAGTCTATTTTCTTATACCACCCAGAACCCACTAGCACAGGAGTTGTGGGCTGGTGGGCACCAGCCACAGTGAGCTGGGCCCTCCTACATCAATCATTAATCAAGTCAATAGCCCACAGACTTGCCTGGAGGCCATTCTTACAGAGGACTTTTCTCACTTAAGATTCACTCTTCCCCCTACTTTGTGCCAAGCTGACCAAAACCAACCACCACAGAGGGAAAGGGCTGGGGGAAGATGCCAATGACAGACTGATGAGCTACCTGTTTGCTAGGCAGCCTCAGGCAAGTTGCCACACCTCTCTGGGACTCAGATGAGTTGGCTTCATGGGTCATCTGGGTAAGCAGGTGATCTAACACCCAGGAGGCCAACAGAACTGGCCTCTGGTTCACTGTCTTTTCTCAGAAAACAAACACAGGAACTCAATCAAGATTCCTGAAGGGAAGGGATAAGCGGGGTATAGGGAGAAAGAAAAAACAAGGAAGGACGAAGGAAGAGGAAGAGAAGGAAGGAAATAGAACTCCTGTTCTTCACAGGGAGCTCAGTGCGTCATGGAAACCATTCCTCTGAGCATCCAAGACCTCAGGGGCTAGATGGACCATCCTCAAAAGTGAGCACCTGAGAAACCAGATTTCTGAGAGGCAATGCTCTTGGAAACTCTCCTGTGACTTAAATTCCTTCGAGGATGAAGAGCCAGTGCCTAGGGACCCGCTTCTCCCAGGGGACAGTCCATGGAAGATGATCCAGAGGGAGGGTCTGTGGAAACAGTTCTCAGTTTTGCCAAGCCAACACTGTTGTCGTTGCTCTTCAGGTGACTGGCAGCTTGAGACGCGCTTTTCCGGGGCATTGAACTTGGGGTGGTGTTGACGTGGTTTTCCCGGACTTATTTCTATTTAAACCAGCTGACCTTCAGAGCCAAACCTTCCATAATGTAAGAGCTCTTGAAGAGAAATCAATCAAAGCATGAAGAAAATGGATTTGTGTTCTCATCTTCAGAGGCAGGTATTTCTTTAAAGCGCTCCATGTTTTAATCACTGGTCGTACGTCCATGAATAAGCACATGCGTGTGTGGAGAATTTGGGTGGCCCAAGGTGCTCAGTGTCCTGAAAACAAATTTCACCTCTTCTTGTGGCTGTGTGGCCTTAAATGGGTTCTATAACCTCTCTGGGCCTGTTTTCTCTTCAGCCAAAGGGGGCTGCCCTGGTACCACACCAGGGTATGGGTTACGGAAATTTTTCTCCACAATTCCTCTTTGCTGCAGTGGTTCCACCTCTAGGTGCAGAGTGGGAAGAGGGTGTTAAATTCATGCACAGACACAGGTCCCCAGGACCTCCACCCCTTGAACCAGACACATGATGGAGGACGGTATGTCCCCAGCTGCTCCAGTAAACAGGAGAAAATGTCCCGCCCTCTGTAGCCAGGATGGGTGGCCCTGGATCACAGGGTAACTAGTAGGGGAGCCTGGGTAGTCAGGACAGGACAGCACCTGGAGCTATCCACCTGTTAGAGTGGATGACCACCATCAAAGACCTGCCAAGATGTCTGTTGGAACCATCAGACCCAAAGGCCTTTTCAGTAGCTGCACACCCCGAGTTGGCTTATGGGTGCAGTCTAGCCACGCATAGGGTGGGCGCCCAGGGAAACACATCTACCCACCCTTCCTCAGTACTACTTTGTTGTGTCAGCCCAACACAAGCCAGAGGAAAGCCGTGGTCTTGCTCATCAGTCCCTGTACAGAGAAGGAAACTGAGGCTCCAGGGCCAGGTGTGGCACAGCCTAATACAGAGTGTGGGTCTCTCTCCTGGTGAGGCGATCCGCAGGTTAATGCAGAGATTCAGGACAGGTGCAGACAGACCTTTCTCTCCCCCCTACACACACATAGGAGGAGTTGTAACTGTTACCCCAGCTCTGAGAAGGGCTTGCTACCAAGAATGGGAACACAGGATGTTACAGTAAGCACTGGTCTGAGGTAGTGAAGGCTAGTCCAGGTTCTCCCAAGGCAGAGGTCACTCTGTTTCTCCCCACTGACCTGGCCTGAACGTTTGCCTTTGGCCCAGGCTGGAAGGCTGGGTGCCCTCTGCAGGTTGTGGAAGAGAGCCATCATGCTACCTGGGCAGCAGGAAGAGGGCTTCAGGGAAGAACGTCAGTGTCCTGGGCAGAGGCTAGGGCAGGGCACCAGTGTCCAGAGGTGAGGCCCTCAGAGGCAGGCCCCACTGGGCTCTCCAAGCCCACTCATGCCTCCTGCTTGCTTCTGCTGACACTTCTTTTTTTCTTTTTGAGCAAGGACCACGTTTTCATTTTCCACCGGGTCACACAAAGTATGTGTTGAGCACTTCTTGGGCCCGGCTGCCTGAGGCAGGGATGTGGGACACATTTCAGGGGGTTCTCACGTTTCAAAACCTAGAGAGGCTGCTTCTTCTGCTCAGACCCTGAGCACAAACAGGCCTGGAAGCTTCTCTGAGTCTCCCACTGGGCAGGTTAGGGGATGGCTGTTGTGTCGGGGTGGGGTGGGGGTGTCGCCTGAGAAGCCCTTCTCTCCCCTACTCCCACTTCTTGGCCATGCCTGGCAAGTCTCAGGATCCCCTCCTAGTCAGAAGCATAGACTAGCAGACTGCAGTGAATAGGGCCTCCAGCTCTGGGCCTGGATGCCACCAACTTGGACTGGGGCGGGGGCGGGGGGGAGTAGGGCAGTTTGGGAGGTAATCTACCCAAACAGAATCCCTAGCCAAATCTGCCTGGACCCTCAGGGCCCATGGTGGAGAAGTGCAAGAGAGAAGCACTGGCCCACAAGAGCTGAGAACAGCACCAGAACCTGGACTGCTGTAGAAGAGAACAGGGCAGTGGGCTGGGGTGGCAGTTCTGTAGGTGCAAGTTTTTGTTCTTGCCTTTAGCACAGCACAGGTCCATCGGCCAGGCCAGCCCACAGGAGCTCACTGTAGGAGACCTGAAGGTCCCTTCGCCCCATGAAGGATGGGGAGCCTAAGGTGGGAGTCCTACTCAGCATGAAATCTTCAGGTTCCTCTGCTAAAATCCCTTTCTCCTTCCACGGACTGGAGACTAAGGTGGTCAAGGCAGAGGCCCCAGGGACCCAGAGGCTGTCTGGGGAGTTGTGTTGCTGGGTAGAGAGGGGTGGAAGAGAAGGGGACCTGCATTCTTGTGACAGAATGAGAAGCCATTCTTGCTGGGGAAGATCTGCAAAGCCCTGTGTGGAATACTGGTTTCCACCCCTGCGATTCCCTAGACCTGGGTGTGGGTCTAGACTCTGGGTACAGGCATCAACCCCTGTCCTGCCTGGTGTGCCCAGCAGAAGCAAGGCTGGCCTAGGCAGTAAGACCACCGACCAGAAGAGTGACAGGCAGAGGCAGAGGCAGTGAGGCCTGAGCCAGAACCACAACCCTGCATGACTTCTTTAGAAGCACCCGGCAATTAATGCTCCACAGAACAGGGGCAGGGTATGGAGACTGCCGTGCGGGGCAAGGGGAAAGTTTCTGCTGAGCAACAGGACCCAAATTCCTGCCCTGGAGGGGTGAACTGGGGCAGATCCTCAGGAATTTGCCAAAGGGACTCTGGGACTTACGAGGGTGGGTGGAGCCCATCTGCTAATGACCCAGGGCCACTGGCTAGCAGGCACAAGAAAGAGGCACTTCCCAAGTCTGTCACAGTTGTCTCCCTTGTCCTGGGACAGAAGGAGAGGCACCGCGGGGCAGGCCGACTGGGAAGAATTGACATGCAGCCCTAGTGTCTTCCATCCGCCCAAGCTCAGAGAAACCCGCAAAAGAAACTTAGATGCCCGAAGATCCGAAGGTTTGTTGCCCAGCCGCCTCTGGTGGCCCCAGAGTCGGGGATTTCCCTGGAGCCAGGGCCGCCTGGGACTGCACCTCCTTGCTCCCTCATTAGAGTGTGCTGGCTCGGGAGCTCTCCTCAGTCCTGCTCAGTAGAAAAGCTGCTTTGAACCGCTCAGCCCTCGCCGCCCCGCCCCATTGTTTAGCACTATGGTCGTTGTCTTGTTCTGTGTGCCAGGCAACCTTAAGCCCCTTGTACGCCAGGAGCCGCCATTTCTGCTTTAGCAAAAAATGGTGCTAATAGAGCCCTTTCCGCGCAGGGATCCTGGATACCGCCTGCTTGCAGGCTTGGGAGGGTGACAGAGCAAATTCCTAACAGCTTTGGATCTGTGAGTCCGGTCCCGGTTCTCTCCCACAGCCAGGCTGGGGACTTTGAAAACATTGCTGCTGTCAAGCAGATCCAGGAACCCTATTGCTTGGGCCAGATAACACTGCAAAGTTTGTAGGAAGTGAAGGGTAGGAGCAGAATGCTGGGGGCTCTGAGAGGGGTCCAGCCATCCTTCTCCTCCCTCTGCCTCTGTGATAGCGCCTCTTTTCTGTAGCAGTACAGGGCAAGGATCCCCCATTTTCAGGCATCAGTGGAGCAGTGGCTGGGGAAGCTGCTTGTCCTGCAGCCCAGGGCCAGCCTGGAGCTTTCAGATCCTTGTTCCAGCGCAGGAACTGCATTCTCTCCTGCACCAGGAGGGTCCAGCTTCTAATTGCTCCCCCTAGGGTTGAAAAAGGGTGGGGCCTCCCCATTAAGAAACACCGTCGAGGAGTCCACCATAGCAATGTAGCCTTTGGGTGGATACAAGGACCTGAGCTGCCAGAGGGGAGTGTCCACCTGTGAGCATGGACCTGTTAGGGTCCTGGGTCTGGACAGAGGCCAGGGCTTAGGCATGGAGTTCATATCGCCACTCTTGATTGAGATGTGACAATGAACAGGGCCATCCCCAAAGACTTCCTGAAGTCTTCCCTCCCATCTACAGGGAGACAAAAGGAGTCCTCTCTACCCCACATAGACAGACATGCATCTTCCCTGCCCAGGACACTGATTTGACCAAAAATGATGCCCAGTGCTCAGAATCTTGATCAAATCTCCTAACTTGGCATTATACCCAAGTTGAATTCAGTCAAGGCATCCGATGTTAAATCCCCGTGGGAGCCTTTGGAGTTTAGGACTGGTTCTTCCCATCTGTCCCTTCTGCCCACCCAAGGGTGCTGCTAACCTTACCTCTCATGTGACCCAGCATGCCTTTTCTGCAGGGAGATCACGTAGGGCAAAGTCTAAGCTTCCAAACAGCCTTCAACCCTGCCTGATCAGCTATCATTGTGTTCAGTGTGGGGTCCCCAAGCTAGTGTTCTGGGGTCCAGCAAGCCACTCCTGGCAAGTCCAGTCAGTCCTCCAGCCTTGACGCTGGTTTCCTGTTTTAGGAACATTAGACCACAAAGTGAACTAATTTCTACCTTAATGTCCCCAAGAGCTAGGGCAGTGTTTTTCAACCTGTGAATCACGATTCCACAGTGGCCACATATCAGATATCCTGTATACTGGATATTTATATTACAATCCATACCAGTAGCAAAATTCCATTTATGAAGTGCTGATGAGGTAACTTTATGGTTGGGGTCACTACAACATGAGGAACTGCATTAAAGTGTCGCGGCCTTAGGAAGGTTGAAAACCACTGAGTTAGAGACTAGAGACTGCCCCCTGCTGGCATCTTTCCCTAATTGCAGACCAAGAAACTGGATAAGTTTGCTTCCTGAAGCAAGCCTCTGACTGTTGTACTTAAAAGCAAGCCTAAGTAGCCAACCTAACGGCAGGAAATTTGGAGGGCCTTGCTATCAGGGCTTTGTTACATGCTCAAGTTTGTGTTAGAAGTTATTTGCTTTTTTCAGGTGTGATCCTGAGGGACTCACACGGTGTGGCCCAAGTCCATTTTGTGACTGGTAACAAAATCTTGAGAATCCTTAAGTCCAAAGGCCTTGCCCCTGATCTCCCTGAGGATCTCTACCATTTGATTAAGAAAGCAGTCGCTGTCTGAAAGCATCTTGAGAGGAACAGAAAGGATAAGGATGCTAAATTCCACCTGATTCTGATAGAGAGCAAAATTCACCGGCTGGCTCACTTCTATAAGACTAAGCGGGTCCTCCCACTCAACTGAAAATATGAGTCATCCACAGCCTCTGCTTTAGTGGCATAAAGTCCCTTGTGTACACGAGCAATAAAATCACTTTGAATTAAAAAAAAAAAGCAAGCCTAAGTGGCGATAAAATTACCTTGGTGGATAGATAGCAAAGGGACACCTTAGCTCACAGGGGCCTGGGACCCTCCACCCTCTTGCTGTGTGCAAAACCATCATACATTAGCTGCAAGAAGTCTTTGGGGCTGGGTCCTTTTAATCCCCTCACTTCTCCAAAGAGCAACCATTTCCGTGTACTTGGATATGGTGTGTGGTTAACTATCCACTTGGATTCCTGGGTCCTGTGAAGGCCCAGAGCAGTAGCAGTTGGTGACAAGTGACAGGGCAGAAGTGACATGGCCTGAATATGCAGTCCGCAGGAGGAAGATGAAGGTTCTGCCTGGGGTGTGGTGGGAAGTCCAGTCAGGACAGCTTCCACTCTCTTTCCGATGCCCAGTCCTTCTCTCTACCTGGGATGCTAGCACCTGCCTTCGGCTCCACATCCTAGCACCTCAGGCTGTGCTGTAAAACCCCTAGTCCAATAAGGACTGTGGAAATGTCGAGTTTCTGAATCTCATTTTGGCTCCACACCAAGGAAGATCCCAAGTCTCTACACATTAGAGACTCTTTAAGATGTCTTGTGTATGGGTCTATACATGTCTAGGAAGGACGGTGGGATGCAGGGACATGCTTATTTCCATAGCTCTAACCATCAGTTATCGGGTCAATTCCACAAGTCTCCTGCAGGTGGCAACCGTGGACTCTGGTTCCTGCTTTGACCTCTCAAAGTCCTGGGGGTGGCGTGGAGGGGATCAGATTTTGAAGGCTTTCTCCATGGTGTAGAAGTGGGAGGGTTCCAGAGAAGGCTGACTCATGAATGGAGGAGTCTGTCCAGTGGTTTGTGTTAGGCAGGTTCGGACCCAAAAAGCTGTTTTGGGTTAGCACATCCTCCCCTGGTCCCAAGAGGGCAATGATGGGTGATTAGGACACTCTTTGTGGATATGTTTACCCAAGAGTCATTAAAGCTGCCATCTGTCCCATCTCTATCTCAGTGCTGAGAGCCAGGCTCCATCTCCCAAACTGTCTGCTATGTTATTTCCCTTTGTTGCGGAGCAAGATACACCATCGCTCCCTCGAACCGTATTCACTAGCATTTTGTGAAGTGCTGAAAATAGTTGGATGCAAACTAAAACTCCATCAGTCACCGTGCACAGCAAACACAGTGACCCTCACTGGTTAGAGACCCGACATTTGACACACTAAGAGAATCCTCCCTTCCTGTCCCTGCCAGGTCCTGAAATCATTTTGAAGGGGCTTTAATCAGTCTCCAAATGATGCATGATGCAATTGTCCTTACCTCAGGTAGCTTCAGGGACTATGTTATGATTTTGGCTCTTGTGTTGAAGCCTTGGCCCCCAGCTGGTAGGTCTAAACATTGTGGGATGCCTGAATGCCAAACATTGCAGGGAACCTGGATTGTGGGGCTCTGAACTATGCATTCATGGTGAATGATGCTATAGGAAGGTGCAGGAGCTCCAAGTGGAGCCTACTTGGAGAAAGCAGGTAGCTGGGGCTGTGTCTTTTTTTGTTTTTATTGAGCTATATATTTTTTTCTCTCCTCCCTTCCTCCCCACTCTGTTTCTACCCTCTCCCATGATCCCCACATTCCCAATTTACTCAGGAGGTCTTGTCTTTTTCTATTTCCCATGTAGACTACACCCATGTCTAGTCCTCTTTGTTGTCTTGGTTCTCTGGGGTTGTGAATTGTAGGCTGGTTTTTCTTTGCTTTATGTCTAAAAGCCACTTATGAGTGAGTACATATTATATTTGCCTTTCTGGGTCTGGGTTACCTCACTCAATATGATGTTTTCTAGATCCATCCATTTTCTGGGGCAGTGTCTTGCCTTGACCCCTTTCTGTCTCCATCTTTGCCTGTGGCTTGGCTGTCAGGAAGTGAGCTCATGCTCCACCTGTTCCACCATGTCTTTTTGTGGTATGGTCTCTCTTACCACAGCTTAAAACCAACAGAGCCAGTAGATCATGAGCTGAAACCTTCAATCCCTGAGCCAGAATGAATCCTGTCTCCCTCACCTTGCGCCTCTTGGGTATTTTGTCAGAGTACTGAAAGAGGGACAGACATGCTGGCTCAGTCGTCAGAGGCTATATTTTAAAAGAAGAGGTGCTTCAGGCTGGCTAATTCCTAAGGAACTGAGATTTGCTTCCATAGCTCTGCAAGCCTGGAACCGAAGACTGGGTTCCAGCAGGTTCAGGGGCTGGTGCTGACTGCCCTCTGCCTCTAAGAGAGTACCTTCTCAGTGACCTCACTTGGCAGAAGAGTGAAATGTGAACCCATTCTTTCAAGCAATTTTATGAGGTGCTATGTGGTGATATTTTGTGCTTTAACAAATGAAGCCTGCCTGAAGATCAGAGTGCGGAGCTAGCCACGTTAGTTAGCCATAGAGGCTGGGCAGTGCTGGCACACACCTTTAATCCCAGCAGTCAGTAGACAAAAGGAAACCAGATCTCTGTAAATTCAAGGCCACCCTGGGCTATGTGAGACTGAATCAGTGTAAAAGAGAAACAGAGCCAAGTGGTGGTGACTCACACCTTTAATTCCAGCACTAGGGAAGTGATATGGCTGGGTGGAGAGAGGAATATAAGGCAGAAGGAGACAGGAGCTCAGGATTCAGTCTGAGGTTTCTGTGGAGACAAGATACCCCATTTGGTCTGAGGATTTCATAGAGGTAAGAACTAGTGGTTGGTTGCTCTGCTTCTCTGATCTTTCAGCATTTACCCCATATCTGACTCCGGGTTTTTATTATTAAGACCAATTAGAATTTCAGCAACAGTGCTAACTTCATTCCTGAGGGCAGACGGATACACGAATGGATGGATGGATAGATGGAGCATAGATGCATGGATGGTTGATCTATGGATACTTGGGAGGATGGATGCATGGTGCATGCGCAGACAGTAGATGACTGGGCCATCATCGCATCCCTCTCATGGCCTTGTGGAACTCTGAGTACTCACCAGAAACCATTGAACTGTTAGAAGTTGAGGGGAGGAGCTCATTCCAGACCAATCTCCCACCACTTTGGCCATCAGGAGGGATAATAACTAAGCCTCCAGGTTCTCCCAAGATGGCAGGACTCTGTCAAGCCTACCCTGATCAGATGCCACAGGCATCTTCTCCAAGATGGAGGGCAGAGCTGTCCACATCTGCAGGCTCCCTCACCACTAAGTCATCAGTTTTGTTATCCAGAAGATTCCATCTCCCTGAGTCCTTAGGAAAATTTTCCTGCATCATGACCATCCAGCCCTTTGTTCCAACCTCTTTACCCAGCCTCAAGTCACTTCCAATCAGGGTCATGGGCAGTCAGAGCTGGCTAATGATCCCCTGAGATTTTAATAACTCCGGCAGAAATCTGTGCTCCATTGTGGAAATCAAACCTGTTCCTATTTCGAGGTGCTCCTCACATTAAAACCAGACATCCCACCAATGTTAAAGTGACCACAGATGGGGAAAGATAGGGATCCAGAGAGCTGGGCTAGGCAGGCAGCGCCAGGCAGGTTCCAGGAGAAAGGAGACTCCCCCAAGAATTCCTCCATCTGGCTGTCCATCATCCTTCTCAGAGGATTTCTTCTTGCAGTCTTTTCTTTTCTCCCCCGCTGCACCCCACTCTCCTGAAGCCACCTTAGCCACCAGCCCTGGAAACCTAATGACCATCTTCAGCAGACTTGGGGAGATGTGTTTGGAGCCTCTGCTAATCAGTAGGCAGAGCTGGGACCCAAATTCAGGCATTTCTAGGTATTTCTAATAGAATATCCCATCTCCAGGGAAACAGCAGGGCAGCCAGACTCTAACAGCAGATCGCCCTCTGGCCTGCTACCCCTGGGGGAAATAAATCAGAAAAGGAGGAGTTGGTTGGAGGGAAAATGAATGGCTCAGTGGAATGGCCAGGAGAGCCTGTGCTGAGGGAGATGGTATTCCGTCCACTTTTCTAGGCTGAAACACTCACTGGTGTCTGATGTTCTCCTGCCTCAAAGGACAGAGTCCCAAGCCTGGGCAGGGTGAGCACACAGGGCTCTGAAGGTTCCTGAACTAAGGTGGGTCTCAGTGCTGCTGTGTTTTGGCCATGGCTTTGTTCTGACCAGAGTCTCCACCCAGAGGACTGCTGTCTTCTGCACTGTCTTCCCTCTATCAGGTAGGGCACCTGTTTGTTCCTGGAGTCTCGGCGGGGCAGAAAGGCTTTTTTGCAGACCTGGAAAGGTTCAAGCTACATATGTGCATATATGTGTTTGGAGGAGCCAAAGAGGAGAAACAGAGCTGCAGAACGGACAGACTACCCCAGATGTAACTCAACTGCAGGACCACAGAGTCTGCAGAGGACAAAGCCCACCAAGCTGTTAGCACTGCGGGGCAGTTGAGGATCCCAGGGCTGTGTATTTTTCCAAGCTCCCTCCCTACCTACTTCCCCCAGCTCCTTATCCTGGCCCATCTCAGCTTCTTCACCCCAGCTTCTCTTCTACTTCCTCTTCTTCCCCCCCTCTTCCCTCATCTTCTTCCTCTCTCCCCTCCCTCTTATTCTTATTTCCTCCCCTTCCTTTTCCCCTAACCCCTCTCCATCCTTCCCTTTCTCTTTTAGCCTCCAAGTCCCTAATTGCAGAGAAAACCCCCTTCCTTTCTGCAGTTTTAAAGGGAGACTTTCATAGGGTCATAAGTTGATTAGACTCTTAAGTGCAGCCAAGGGCTCAGTCGGTGGAGGACCTGCCTAACACACAGGAAGGGAGTTTGGTTCCTAGCACCATAGTGGCACCAAACTGTAATACCAGCCCTTGGGAAGCAGAGGCGGGTAGGGGTGGGAGTGTCCATCAGTTCAAGATCATCCTTTCCAACAAATGAGTTTGGGGCTAGGCTGGGTTATGTGAGACTCCTCTCAAAAAATCAAAAAGTAAACCCTTTTCCCCCAACTTTGCATCTTTTTAAAGAGTTTTTTAAAAAAAATATACAACAAAGGTTTGTTCAGAATACGGACTACTCACAGATCTACTCCCTGGATGGTGAGTGTCTTAGATGTCCTTTGCAGTTGAAGATGCTGAGGTGACCAGTGGTGACCCAGGACACTGGAGCCTGGCTCAAATCTGCCAACGCTGAGGATGAGGCTGTATCCTGCTGGCTGTGATGTGGAAGAGGTTGTGTGGTTGTCAAGGAGATCTGACTGCTGACCACCAGGAGGGTAGCAGCTGGAGAGAGGGCACAGCAGGACCACCTCTATAGCTAAAGCTGGCTAGGCCTGGGGAGTGAGTGCCAGCAGCCCAGGAAGGGCTGCAGTCCTTCACTGCAAGTGCTACGGACAGTGGGCAGCACCTCCTTTGGTCACTTTGACTTCCAGATTACGCTTCCAGTTTTAATAGGTTTGTATCTCTAGTTTAACAACCCTCAGTGATTCCCCATTGCCTTCCAAATTAAGAACTATACCATTTACCTGGCCCGCAAAGGGCCCGCCGACCTTTCTGTCCTAGCAGCTGTCTTTGCAGGACCCACTGTAGCTAACCTAACTCATCCAGCCCCAGGCCTCACTTCTCTTTCCATCAGTGGGTAACCAGGAAAGTGAGATGAGCCCTGTGCTGGGAAGGGGTGAGGCCTGGAAAACACACAGCTGTCTGCAGCGGCTTTGAAGCGTTAGTTTCGTGCATCCTGGCATCTATAATAGCAGGAGGGAGGTACCTAAGCTCCCCTCCTCCAGGCACAGCCACTGCAGGGAAGGGAGTGACTGCTTCAGGGTGAGTGCATCCTAACCCTGCCCCTCCAACGAAAGTGCCTCTTCAGCTGCTTCTGTTGAAGGGCAGGGCTGATCTGCTCCCCTTGAGCCCTCTTGGAACCCTTTGACTGACCTCTGCTCCCTCCGCAAAGCAATGATCCCCAGGCTAGATTCTGCCTGGCACTCTGAAGTTCTCAGTAAAGAGGTCCTGCAAGGATCCTTCCACTGCCCCAGATACTGAGAGAAAATGTGTCTGCCTGGGTGGGACTGCCCGTCCCTCTCGCTTGCACTTGGTTGTCCAACAACAGCCCACACCTCATGAATTGAAGACAAGCCGCCCGTGAGCCAGTGAGTCCTGAGTGCTCTGGTGAATATCTGTGCACTTCGGCCAGGCTTGAGAAACATGCTGCCTGGCTACAGTAACGGAACTTTGGCATGGGAATGGCAAGTTAGTACATAGTGGGTAAAAATGAAATAGCAGGATAGGGTACAGCCCTGCACATGACTCCTTATCACTCGCAACCCCATAAAAGGAATAACAGGGCTAGGTGTGTGGCTCACTGGTAGAGGTGTGCCAGGCATACACACATCCTGAAAGAAGGGACTGGAAAACGAACCAAACACCACATTGTTGGGGTGGGTGTGTAGACACATGGCAGTCAGCCCACTTTACCTACAGATCCCCCATCACATTCAACCAACCAAAGGCCAAAAATATTTTTTAACGAATTTTATTCCCAGAATCACAACAATGATAATTCGAAGGCAAACTTGCATCTTTTCTGTGTCAGGCACAGGGTCTCTTAGCATGATCCCCTAAATGCTGCAGAACAGTGATTCCACAGAACCCGTATATCCCTAGGTCTATCAGCCATCTAGAGACACTTGAAGCACACGGGAGGATGTGGGTAACCTTCACGAAGTAACCAGAGATGGCGGTGCAATGCCAACACTGGGGGTTGGGGGTGGGGGAGGAGCATTACCTAGAACTCAAGGTCAGTCTGAGCTAATTGGACACCTGTAGACTTTGACATCTGAAGGGGTCCTGGATTCAATCGCCCAGGCTTTGAAAATAAGAAGCTGAGGAAATATACATGGAGTACTGGTTTTTGTCAATCAAAACCCAAGAGCAGGCCCCTGTGTTGTGTAGGGGACCGGCCAGGTGCGAAGAAATAAGGTTGGGTGAGAGGTGAGGGAAGCAAAAATAAAGTAAAATTTTAGATTTAAAACGGGCATCTTGTAAACTTTTTCCAAATGACAGGTTTGTTGACAGGAAATGGGCAGTGGCCCTGCAACTGGTTCCTCTGATCTTGGAGCTGCTCCCACAGATCCAATCGCTCAGATTTAGGGGGCATCTTTGGTGCCAGGCTCTGGGCCAGGCAGGTTTCCTGACAGATTCCAGCACACAGGAGAAGTGAGGGGGGTAAAAAGGCACCAGGACAAACAAAGTGGACAGAGAAACCACAGCCCGGGCAAATTGCTGTGTGTCTGAACGTGGACGGGTGTGGCTTGGGGTGGGGACAGTCCTTGGATCTGACCCTGGGAGGCAGTGCCAGTCAAGTTCATCTCTCTGCTCTCCTCCACGAAGGCTGAGCTAGTGGGCTCCAAGACTTGGGCAAGCACCCACTGGGCCAGCTTGGGCGTTCCTGACACATTCACCCTGGTTCCTGACACATACACACCCTGTTCCTGAGTGGCAACCACCACCCACTTGCAGTCTGTAGGGTTCAGGCTCCAGCTGTTATGGGTGTCATCCTTGGCAATGCTTCCCAAGCCCATGCCAGGAGAGGTAGGTGCCCTTTCCCCACTCCTGGCCACCATCTCTCACTGATCTAGGGTTGAGGAACCGATCTCATGATTCCCCAGAGTGGTCGGTGGGTCAGCAGCATTGTGCTCTGGTAGGATGCAGGTATTAAGCAAGGCAGGTCACCACTCAAAGCCCACGAAGCTACAGTGGCACTTACCCATGGTTTACCAGCAAGGCACCAGTCCAAGTGAGGGCCACATAGTCCTAGAGCAGAGGGAATTACAATCCAGACTCTGAAGAAGTCTTGCCTGGCTCCCCCACTCAGACAGTGCGCAGAGAAATGGAAGCCACAACTCACCCAACAGGCTTGCGGTTTTACAGGGAGGAAGGTACTACTCATAGGGGAGCCTGAAACTTGCTTACATTGGATGGTTCTCCCCACAGCCATGTTTAGTAGGGCTCCCCTCTGGCCTCAGTTTCTTCATCCGTTAAAAACAACTTTCATTGGCCCAGGGTTTGTGCCTGACTCCTACAAACGAATTTGGGTGCTAATGTCTCCCTTCTTCCTTCTACCCAGGTCTCTGAGTATTTCTGAGCCCAGACACCAAAAACATCGTGCTTGAGGGACTTAGACTCTTCCTGGAGCCACCTAACTTGTGGATCAGAGTCCTCATCTATGAGATGTGGCTGCTTGCCACAGATCCTTCTTGCCTTGCAGGATATGGGTCCCAAATCGAGTCCTAGTGTGCACAAAGCCCACCTCCCAATCAGGTTTCCAGCCAGAGATCCTTCTCAAGAACGCGCACCCAGGCCGTGGGCAGCAGAGTCTGCGATAGGGTGCAGGCCCCAAAGGTTCCACAGCCTGGTTGCTCATCCTGCCTCTCATTCTGGGCAAGCTCTGGACTCCAAGCCTGGAGAGCCACTTACCCTGGGACGGAGACGGGGCGGGAGATGGGGGGAATGCACGGGGCGGGGGGCTCTCTTTTTACATTAGTTTTCCCATTTGGAAAATAGGTGATGCTCCCTCTACCGCGCTTGTTTGGAAGATTAAGAAAAGCAGGCGGAAGCTCCAGGCCTGCAATCTCCTTCCTGGAAAGTGGAACACATTTCGTTAGGCACTGGCTGTGGACCCGCACTGAGCGGCTGGATGCGCCTTTCCGTTATAACCCGCGTCCAGTGAAGCGCTGCCCTCAGTGACTGGGCTGTTCCCAGTTCGCGTCGAAAGTGGGTCACAGCTCCGCGGGCCTCAGCGAAGTCTGGGTTACCCTCTGCGGCCTTGCTTCTGAAGCGGGGGAAGAAAACTCACTCTGGATAGGGCAAGAAACAGAGGCAGAAGGAGGAACTGTCCCACACGACCTCCAGACCCCCACAGTGGCTGGCCTGAAGCTCTCTCGTCGGCCTGAAAGAAAGCAAGCTGGGTGATGGAGGTACCACCGCCGCGGTAACAGGCTCCCAGTCAGCGGGACACCCCCGGACGCAGGGGGCCCGGCCCTTCGGGTTTCGATCTCTTTTACACATCGAGACTGAGCCTCGGAAACAACAGCATTCCATCGCACCGCGATGGCACGGAAAGCGTATTTCGTTACAAGTCAGCGTTAAAATGTCTACAACCTTGCTTCGACAAAATTCTCCTTTTTAATTACACTCACGGGGTCTTTTAAAAAGAGAGATTACAGTCCAATCGGCCATAGTTCTTACATGCGCGCGAATACATAGTCACCCCAACACGTGAACTCACGCACATACCGCGCGTTCTGCGGGTTCCGACACGCTCTCGATGGGTGAGTCCTCACTCTGCTCGGACACGATTGGCCAACTTGAGCCTCACAGCGACCCTGTAGCCAATGGTCGTCTTCCCAGCCGAGGCCCCGCCCTTCTCCACCCCCACTGGCGCCGGTGCGGGGGACCGCCGGAATGCATCACGCGGGGTTGTCCCCGCGCCACCACCGGGACCCCTGCCCTGGGTCGCGCGGCTGCATGTGTGCAGGCTCCGGCCGGGCGGCGTCTCCAACAGTGGCCTCTCTCAGGGACGCGGCGGTTTCTTGGGGTTGAGCCTGCGGAGCCCGCGCCGCCCCGCCCCCGGCCCCGCCCCCTCTCCGCCCCCCGTGAGGCCGGCCGGGGCGGCGACCTGAACCGCTACGAGAAAGGCAAGCGAGGCAGCTGCGGGAACGCTGTCCGCACGCACCCGCTCCCGCCCAGCTTAGCGCGGCGCAGAAGCCGACGCCCGCCTCGTGGAGCCCGACGCCCGCGCTCGGGAAAGCGGCTCTCCAGGGCCGGCCCGCGCGTGCGCTGGGCAGCCGCTCGCCACGATCTCAGCGAGGCCGGGTAGCGGCTGCGCCCTGGGCACTGGGGACCCCCCAGGATCCCACCATTGCCCGACGGGCCCGCGACCGCGATGCCGGATGAGCTGACCGAACCCGGGCGCGCCACACCAGCCCGCGCCTCTTCCTTCCTCATCGAGAACCTGCTGGCAGCCGAGGCCAAGGGTGCGGGGCGCGCAGCCCAGGGAGATGGCGTCCGCGAGGAGGAGGAAGACGACGAGGACCCCGAGGATGAGGACCCAGAGCAGGCGCGGCGGCGACGGCTGCAGAGGCGGCGACAGCTACGCGCGGGCAGCGGGCCGGGCGGGGAGGCGAGGACGCGGGCGCTGGGCCTAGGGCCCCGGCCACCTCCCGGGCCCGGGCCGCCCTTCGCGCTCGGCTGCGGAGGCACGACGCGGTGGTACCCACGGGCCCACGGCGGCTACGGAGGTGGTCTGAGTCCTGACAGTGAGTGAGGGTGCGGGAAGGAGTGGGCAATGCGCGGGGGTCCTGCTTCCCCCCTGCGCTTTCTTTTGGTGACTTCGGCTTAGTGAGCCGGTAGTCTTCTGTGTACCGGGGCCTGGGTGGTATGAGAACCCCTTGGAACGCCAGCTTGAGCAGTGTTTGGAGACTAGGGATGGCGGTCCACACTTGGAGGTACTAAGGCGCGGATTAGGGCCGGAGAAAGCGAAATTGCGGACAGAAGAGAGGAGAGTGAAACAGGCCGCGGGAAGACAGGAGAGGGAAAGGGAGAGTCAGTGAAGATGAAAGGGAAATGAGGGGAGAGGAGAGGAGGGGAGACCGTGGGGTCAAGCACTAAAATAAAAGGGATGTTGAGCAGAGGATCCCCAGTTATGGGGTTTGTATGGGAGGCCTTCTTCCACAGCAACTGTGGCCCCCAAAGTGTCATGTGCTTTACCCTCTGCAGTTAAGAGCCTGCTGGCTGGGCCTGGGCCTCTCTTTGGGTCTTCCCAAGCCCCGGGGCTGAGACCGGTGGGAGTGCACTCTGAAGGGTCTTTTCCACCCCTCTCTTCATTTCTTGCCCCTCCCCCTCCTTGGCCTTTGTTTCCTGTAGAGGGCTCAGAGAATGGGGGTGGGGGGCTCTTCAGCCCCAGAACCCACTTACCCATCTGACCTGGACATCCTGATTCTGCTTCTGTCTCCAGAGGGTCCTTACCTCGCTTAGGATCTGCCCTTTAGAGAGCAACCCTCGAGAAAGACTAGGAAAGATATTTCAACCTCTCCCACCCCAGCCCTCTTTGCCAGCCTCCTTCCAAAAACACACGTGGCTAAAGACTCTGCCCACTGAGGCTCTGGGAGCCACCTGTGTAGGTCCAGGAGCTCTGAAGTAGGAAGTGGCCTGCAACCACTCTCTTCTGTTAGATACCCACCACCTTCCTGGTGTGGAGTCAAGGGCTGGCCTGTCTCCCATCCCAGGTCTGGGTGCCTTCTTTACGTAAACCTAAACAGGGCCCTGAAATCCAATGAGGAGACTCTTGCGGGATGCATTTTCTTCTACGTTTGAGTGAGGCCATCCTCACCTGCAGCCCAGTGGTCAGCCCCCACAGAGGTGGCTCCTCCTCATTTCGCGCCATGCGGGTTAGGGTTCCCTACTCCTGTCAGAGCAGGTGAGTCAGATGAGCACTTTGTTGCAATCCACGGACCTCTGTGAGTGCAGGGTCTTAGGGTGTTTTGTGCCGATGCCGGGAGCCCTAGTTCTGGCTGCTCCTGTAGTCATCCTGCTATTTAATCTTCTTTAATCTGGTGACATCCCTTGTCAACCCTGAGCTTGGTACTTGGAACATGAGTCCAGAGGGTCTCTGTGAACAGGAGCCCCCAGGGAACGGGTAGATGTTTGGCACAGGATAGGGATATTGTGGTCCTTGGAGTAGGTTCGCTGCTGCAGAGGGTTGGCCTTTGAGGGTATCTGGATCAGGGTTGTGCCAGTGTCACCCCAGTGGAGTTTTCAGGGATGTGCATTCGTTTCTCCTAAGAGCTGTTTCCCTGGTGTCTGCCCCCCCCCCCAGTGATGGGGAGGCCTTGGTCCCTAGCTGCCAGCTTGTATGTCAGTCTCTGTGTGTACATAACTCTGAAGGACATCGGGTCCTTTTGTCCCGAGCCTCTACGATTGTGTGAGGCCTGGGATACAGCTGAGCCAGGAGCTTGACTTTTGAATTAGCCTTTTTCTTTCTTTCTCTTTCTATCCTCCTCTGGGTGTATGCTGCCACGTTGTTTGCCTGTGGCCCTGGTCTTGGGTTCACCATCTGCCTTTGCCTCTGTCACTCCCCCAACCCCCAAGTGTAAGGTGCCCCAACCCCTGCTCAGGGAATATTTCCCAGCTTGTGGCTTTTGGCTGTGGAGGATTTGAAGGAGGGAGGAAGACAGTCTCAGCGACTCCTTCTAGGGCAGACACTTAGAACCTACCACTATGCCCGTTTCTCTCCTGCAGCAAGCGACCGGGACTCTCCGGAGGCCTGCGAGGAGATGGGTCGCGCAGAGAGTTCCTGGCCGCGGTGTCACGGGCCGGGAGCCTTGCCGCGGGAGGCGACGACACAGGGCCCAGCGGCCGGCGGGGAGGAGGCGGCGGAGCTGGCAGAGGCCCCGGCGGCAGCGGCTGCTGCTGCAGGGGAGGCGCGCGGTGGCCGCAAGAAGAAAACACGCACGGTTTTCTCGCGCAGCCAGGTCTTCCAGCTCGAGTCCACCTTCGACCTGAAGCGCTACCTGAGTAGCGCAGAGCGGGCCGGCCTCGCCGCCTCGCTGCAGCTCACCGAGACGCAGGTCAAGATCTGGTTCCAGAACCGTCGCAACAAGTGGAAGCGGCAGCTGGCGGCGGAGCTGGAGGCGGCCAGCCTGTCCCCGCCGAGCGCGCAACGTCTGGTTCGCGTGCCGGTGCTCTACCACGAGAGTCCCCCGGCCGCCGCGGGGCCCGCGCTGCCATTCCCGCTGGCGCCACCCGCACCCGCTCCGCCGCCGCCGCTGCTCGGTTTCTCGGGCGCGCTGGCTTACCCACTGGCCGCCTTTCCTGCCGCTGCCTCGGTGCCCTTCCTGCGCGCGCAGATGCCGGGGCTGGTGTGAGCCCGCGCCCTCAGTGCAGGCGCATCTCGCAGTACCTTGGGCTGCTGTCTCTGTGGGCAGCCGCTCCAGAGTGTACCAGACGGCGGCAACGGGAGACTCGCAGCCAGCTACAGGGCTGAAGCCCGGCTCAGAGGCAAGCGGCAATGCGACAGCTCTCGCCGGCACTGAGTGCTGAGCAGATGCGGGGAAACGAACACTTGGAACGGGCTGGCCAAGGAACCGCATGGTGACTGTCCCCGAGGCACTCTGCCCCTAACTAAACATGGCCCCTTCTTGGGACCTCACAGGAACTTAGCAGGGTCCCCTTCCAGGGGACAGCGCAGAGAGCCGTGGGCCTTGGGACATCTCATCTTGGGCCTCTCTTCCGAAGAGGGCTTCTCCCTTGGGCGGCTTTGGTTCTCTTGGCTTGGCGAAGACTTTTTTTTTTCTGTGATGACTCTACTTCTTTGCATATGGAATAAAAAGGGACGTTTTCTGGATGGACTCGCTGCTGTGTGGTCGCTAGGCAGAGACTCTTCTGGTAGCAGGCCTGAGTGAGTGGGTGTTTCCCTCCGAATGTTGGCCAGGGACTTGGGAAGGCTGTCCTGGGGTAGGTGGGTGGGGCAGGCTGGAGCCACGCTCCGGGTCTAAGGTCCTCAGTTTTCCTCTCCTCCTGACAGGGAGGCCCGCTTGCCTCCGTGAAGGCGTAAAGGTCCAAGAGGGATGAGTAGTGATGTAAAGATGGCAGTGTGTTCTAGAGTTCTGGGGACTGAAACTAAAAGGCACAGGCAGGTGAAGGTAGGACTCTCTCTGACTACCAGTTAGTCACAAGCGCTCATGAGGCTGTGTCCACTGTCCTTACCTGCTCTTGTGGTAGACAGCAGGTTCTATATAGAAATTGTTTGGACTAAAACCAAGTTCTGGCTCTTCCAGCAAGGCGCTGAGGTGCTTTCTCCTGCCTCCTCTGGTCCATCTATATCCTCGGGCAGTCTAGACCACCAGGGTCACCTGCCTCCATTGTCCCCCAAGCTGACTGCCCCGACCTACAGGTGGGCCCTGCTGTGTGAAGAGTGGGTGTGCTTTTGAGCCTAATTGGGAGAGGGCTTTCCAAGTTTGAAGGGGTCACTTCACTCTCAGTTTTAGTAGGGGACCCTGGACCTGTCTTCATCCCTGCTTCACCTGAAAGTAGACATCCCACAGTTGAGATGAGCAGCCACCAGGCCACACTGGGCCTGGGGTGACCACGGTGGCGCCAGACAGCCTAGGAGAAGGTGCCAGGGGCCTGGGGGAGTCGCTCCATCCGTGTGTGTGTGTGTGTGTGTGTGTGTGTGTGTGTGTGTTCTCATGTTTTCTCACTGCCACCCAAGTCCAAAGAGCTGGTTTCCATTATGGCGACCCGGTGGTAGTGCTCCACGGAGCACCCCCCTTCTTCCCCTCTTCTGCAGCGCTCAGTTCACATGCCCTGAGGATATGGATGTTTTGAGACTCAAGTGGAAGGAACGTTGGTCCTTGGCCATCAGTCCCATCTCTAGGCCAGTCTTCCCCATCAGTTGGTCCTTTGGGGTTCGGAGCCTGGGCTCTCTTTCTGCCCCTGGGTACCCTGAACTGCTTTAACTTGAGTAAAGCCAGCTTTGTCTGGGAGAGACTACAATACACTTCAATGAACTTGGAGTTTTCAAAGGCTTTTGACCCTGGTCAAACAGGGTACAGGCTGTCCCCAAACAAAACAAGCAGGCCTATCTCTCCCTCTTTGCTCTCACCTCTCCACTGTGTCTTCATCAGACTTTGATGTCCGGGCTTCTGATGCTGTCCTGTTGCTCTCAGGACAATCTCTGCCTGTCCTCGAAAGCCAGGGGTACTTTGCAGACTCTAGCACAGCCCAGGTTCCCGCAGCAGCGATGGGCTCTTTGACGCTTGTCCTGTCTATACAAATGGATCTTCCCACGCCCCTCTATCCTATGCATCCTACACGCTGTGTTCCAGATGGGAATGCTAGCCCCACTGTCAAGGTGTCAGGGGGCTCAGATCACTGGCCATCTCCTCAGCCCTTTCAAAATGCATAGTTAAACCCAGAACAAGGCAATCCTTGTGAGACTATGTTATTCCAGTTACTATCTGGTGCCTTGGGCTAAGGTTGCATGCTGACCATAGAACGTCTCTGAGCCCCTCAGCAGCAAATGTGTCCTCATCAGAGTTCCTTACCAAGCCACAGTGAAGTACCCTAGGTGAGTCACCAGCCACATGTGGCCACAAGGGACAGGATCCTATGGGCACCTGCAATGGACCCTCACTACAACCACTGGGGAAGGAGCTGAGCCAGCTGTGCCAAGCAGGATCTATGATGCTGGAGAACTATATTTTTTTGAACTATATATTTTTGGGGCAGGAGAGCTGTCCACCTCCCTAACCTTCCTCCTCCCTGCTGCTCCCCACCCCCAGCCTTCTAGGGAAGTCTTGGAGTCCCTCAGCGAGGAAGTGGTGTTTCTTGGACCTAGGAACAGGACCTGGCGATGCAGAGGGCAGTTCCTCAACTGGTTCAGTTCACCAGGTTCAGGCAAACTCGTCATGTCCCATAAGTATCCACCAGGTTCTGGGATACAGGGTAGGAAGGCAGCCCTAAACAGAAAGAACTGATCCAAATGTAACACAACATTCAAGCCCTGGACGTTCAGGGCCTAGAGCATGCCAGGACCAGCTGGGGGCCTTCGTGAGTCCTGATCCTGGCGTTGATTGCAGGCACACCTCATTGCATTGACTGTTGAAGATGAATGGGTTTGATCTGTCTCTGCCAGGTGAACCTCCTCACTGGTTCCCTGTCCAGCCTCACTCACTGCTAAGTGTGGTCCAGCTGCAACCACCCTGAACTACAGGGTCTCCTGACTCATGGGAGTCAAATAACACATCTTAATACAAGAGCTGCAAGGGGACCCTCTCCTGGCAAGAGGCGTCCCACTGGCAAGTCCTCTTTTCGAGGCCTCAGTTTCCTATCATAAGCCATTTGGCGTGTAACATGTACACTCTCTTGTATTCTCTTTGTTAAAACAACGGTGCCCATTCTCATTCTCAGACAGGGCATGCACAGTTACCAGTCAGGAATATTCCTAGTTCAACTGAGTTTCTACCAGGAGTCTAGAAGCAGCCCTAGGCTAGCCCATCTCTCTAGATAGTGGGTGGGGTGGGGGAGTGGGGTAGGTAGCTCAGAGAGCAAAGACACTCAGGATGATTCCTTCCTGCCTCATCCCAGGTCAAAGCAAACAGTAGGCACTAGAGAAATCAATGGCTTTCCTGCAAAATGCACCCCTACAGGAAAACTGCAATGAAGACAACACACACAGACACACACACACACACACACACACACACACACACACACTCCGGCTGTTCAGGAGGAAGCTCCCCAGAGCCTGGGCTCTGCCCTCACGGAGAGAACAGCCCAGCTGGGTTGAGACCCAGGGGCTGGGCACTGGCCAGGTGAGCTTACAGGAGCCTCCTCTCTCACTCCTGAGGGCCCTTCTGCCCCACCTAGGAACAAGGTAGAAAATGAACACAGTGCTTCTTCGGACTCTGGGTCAGGGAAGCCGCTGGGAAGTCAGGAACTAGCAGAGCTGAGGATTCTGTGGGTTCCACCGGTCAGGGAGAGCTGCTTCTGGAGGTTCCTCTAGGACTGCCCAGAGCAGCCGGTGCTGCTGAACCCGGGAGGTGGGCGGGGGAGGGGGAGGATGGTCCCTTTGCTTCGCTGAGCCGGCTCAGCAGCCAGAGCAGACCTTCACCAAAATGCTGTGAGGAAAGGGCTTGGGGGGAGTGGGATCCCTGTCTCTGGGACTCCTCTAGTCAGCTAGCCTGGAGCCGGTTCCTGGGTGCCCGGTTGTCCTGGGAGGAAAGGAGAGATGGCCAGTCCCTTGGCAGTGGACTGAAGTGAGGACAGAATGTCTACGCTCGCTCAGTCTGCGGCCCACAGGAACCTGGACTGAAAAGTGAGGGGAAACAGGGCTGAGAGGAAGAGCATAGTCCTGCAGCAGCGGCTTTTGTTTGTTTTGCTGTGTTATGTTTTCATTATTATAAGGGTGTTAGTGCTTATTATTACCTGGACAGTTCAGTAAAACCCGAAGAAAAACAAAAACGAAAAAAAAAAAAAACAAAATTGTGTGCCCTTCCACCATCAAAACCAACTGGGAATTTATTGTGTATCGTGGGTGTTAAGCCAGACTGAGAATTTATTGGGATAGTCAGACTGTTACCGTAAAAAAACAAAAAAGAAAAAGAAAAACCCCTAAAGTGCATTTATGAATTTTGCAGCGAAACGATGTGTTGTTGGTTTGTCTAAAATATGCAGCAAAATTAAAAGGGAGTATGGAAGAGAAGAGCTTAATTGGGAGTCCATACTTGCGGAAGGGCGAACTTCTTGATTTTATATAAAAACAAATGGAAATAAACCTGTGGAAATTTGAGGACATGTGTTTCCGGGAGGCTGACTTTCCTCTCTGCCAGAGAAGCGGCTGTATGCTCCAAGTTTATTTTCACCCAATCCGGGTCTCACCTGGGCCCACTTAAAATTCCACTTTTTCAACTGTATTTCCTCCCAGTTTAGACAGAATCTGGCCCTTAAGCCTCACACATTTAATTTTAAAACTATTTTGATCTCAAACTTTCCTCTTTTTTGACTAGCTTTCCAAGTTTTCACCCTTCTGTTCTGGTCCGGGTGGCTGCTCTGGACTCCCCACCTGGAGTAAGGGAGCCTGCGACGCTTGAGGGGGTAAGGGGGATTAAGGGTTGCAACCTAGGTGACCCTGCGACGCAGTTTGGGGTGGTGCTCAGCCGCAGCGACTCTGATCTGGGACCCGGGTATTCTGATTCTGGTGCGCGGTGGGTCTGTGAAGCAGAGTGCCGGAGCGAGGCTAGGCGCCCGTAGGCGACTGGAGAAGGAAGGGAGGATGGAAAAGGACTGCATTCCGACCGCTGGGGAGTCCGGGAGTGAGGCATCTGAGCCGTGCGAGCACCCGCGGGATCTGCGCGTTCCAGGATTGTGCGGGCGATCCGCAGGTTGGGGCGCCTGCTCTCCGGTTCTGCGCTCTCTCCGGAAGAGCTTCCCTCCCTCGGTCTACTGGTTCTCTTCGCTCTTCCCGGGGCGCGGAGCTGCTAGTCTCTGCTCGCCTCTCCGGGATGGTCGCGGCCCTTAGCCGTTGTTCCGCCGCCGTCCGGGACGTGACTCCTTCCCTGTGACCGGAGCCCTGGTTTCTTGACTGCGCCACTCCGCTCGGGTCCCGGACGTCGCGCACTCCGATCCACCCGGCTGCGAATTCCGCTTCAGCATCTGTCCGCGGTCGCTGCAAGGTCCCGTTTCCCAGGCAGGTAGGTGTGAGCACCACGGAGGGTGCCGGCTGCGGAGCCTGGAGCGCTGGGGTTCGGGAAGGGGTGACGGCCCTCCTCCCGCCCGGCTGGGCTTGGGCGCTTGGGGCCGAGTCTCTTGGGACCCTACGGCTCTCGGCCCCGCCCCTCCCCCGCGCCCGGGTCCCGCCCCTGCCGGCTCTCGGCGCCCGGCCACTCCCGCCTTGGCCGCTCACCTGGCGTCTCGGAGTCTGCGGCGGCCTGCAGACCCGCCCCGCCGTCCCCGCGGTCCGTCCGCACCTCTCGTCTCCCAACCCCTCACCCAGCTAGTCCCCACTCAGACTGGGCTCCCAGCCTCACTTAGTGATAGTCTCATTCTGAGCAGAGTGCATGGGGACTGAGGTGGGGCCGCCCGGGTCTGGAAGGCGCCAGGAACGGGTTCCACGTGAACGCGGGTGCTGGTGGAGTCAAGGCCCTCAAGTCTTGGCCCAGGGAAGAGGGTCGAGTGGGAGGTGTCCAGCCTGGCCCCTGGCCCCAGACCTCTCCAGCTCACAGGGTGAAGCCCACTGCACTCTGTGGGTCTTTCCTGTATCCTCGCGGCTGGTTTGAGGATTGCTCCTCTGTCTGGTAGAGACGCCTTATGCCTTCTTAGGATTACGAACTGAGCCTCACCGTTGTACCGTGTCCCCACAACAGACAGGGTTACTATCCTAGATACGTGCACGAAAAAGATTCTGTCCCAGTCCGAATCCCAGCGCACGTACCAGGTGACCTGGGGAGGCAGAGGCAAGGTTGAGATTTCTTTTCAACTGGGCAAATAAGGGGGCAGAAGTGGGAGAGCCTCCCCCTCGTCCCCTCGCCCCCCTCCATCCCCGCTTCTGAAGCTCTCCAACTCTTTCTAGAGAGTTCTCAACATCAGGGAATTGCTCTGAGGGCCTCACGCTGGAACTGACTCCACTTCCTTTTTTAAGGTTTGGAGACTGTAGCTGGGACTCACTCGGAGCCACACAAGGCTTCCTCAAACCTGGAGGAGGGCTGGTCACGCAGTCGGAAGACGATGATAAGCGCAAGGTGCTGACCTGCCCTTGGGGTGACTGAAAATGGTTGTAGAGAAAAGACCTGAAACATTTTCCGGAGGCTCTTTACCTCCTAGGGATGGCTGGAGAAGGTTGAGGGCAGCGCTTGCCTCTGAGCACCCCACCTCCCCAGCAACTTCTAACTCGCTGAAAAGTGACCCAGCGGTCCAATCTTCCCTGCTCATTCTGTGGACAAGTCCCTTGTGGCCCCAAGACAGGCTACCTCCTCTCTGCTCTAGAAGAGAACAATAGCTTGGGTCCGCTAGCAGAAGGGCTTTGGGACAGAGAGGACAGAATGGGGAAGCCACACTGTGAAGGTCTTGAAGAAGTTTATCCTTTTCTGGAACCTCCAGTCGCCCACCTTAAAAAAAAAAACAAAACAAAACAGGAACTGGTGAAGCCAGGAGCCCAGGCTTTGATCCAGGGCCCTAGCCCTGCCTTTATTGGGGGGGGGGGACCTAGCTGGGAGAGCGTCGCGCCCTCAAGTCCCAGGTCTTGTGCTCAGAGTAGGCTCTTCACAGGGTTTGGATAGCTAACTCACCACCCTCCTCTGCCCTGGCTTAGGGGAGCAGAAGCCTGTGTCTGAGGGCTCACGCGGAAGTGTTTGAGTTCTCACAGTCCCCAGCCCACGAGCAACGACCGATATTTGGGTGCTCTTTCACCCCTCACCCTGTCGGTACCTGAGTCACTCTGCTTTTCTAGAACCTCAGTCTGTTTCGCCCTACCGAGGTCACTGTTCCCACTAGGCAGAGTTCTCTCTGAGTGGTTCTCGCAGCTTGTACAACCACAGTACCTTCACGTCAAGGTTACTCTGGCTTTGGATTGAGTTTTCTTTCTGAAATTTCTAAAATCCATTTCCCCCAAATGAACAAGAGCCTCGCATGCGCGGCAGCTGTGCCCCCACCGCGGCCTGGCCGCATTGATCCCGCGTCTTACAGCACATCACATTAGCCTAATGGTTTCTCTGATGATTCAACTTCTTTTCCTTAAGAGCGGCCCCTCGGCCCTCCACCTTCTGCCACGAGCCTAGGGCCGCGCCCCTGGGACCCGCGGCCCGCGGGAAGTGATGAGCTCCGGAGCCGGTGAGGCGCGCAGGACGGCGGGTGTACCCGTGGATCTGCGGGGAACCTGGCGCTCACCTTAGATCGAAACTCCAGAGACTTCTGGAGTCAGACCCCCGAATCTTCCGACTCAGACCCTGGGCGAGCCAGGCAGTTCCGCAGCTCGGGATTGTTGGGACCGGCGCTGGGCTCAGGACCCAAGCTTCTGTCGTCCCCCCCTTCCCCGCCCGCCGGGCGAGCAGAACTCAGGTCCGTTGGCCTCACCGGCTGCTAGCCAATCCGTTGTGCAGGTCCCCAGCTGCGCAGAGAAGCGGTGTTCGTTTTAGAAAATTAAAGGGGGGGGGGAAGGAGAGGAAGGGGCTCTACAAATTCACCCAGAGATAGCCAAATGTTTTTTCTTTTTTATTTATTATTTTTTATTTATAGATCTATCCCTCGCTCCCTCCTCCCTCCCTCCCTCCCTTCCGCCTTGTTTTCTCCAGACAGGATTTCTCCGTGTAACAATCCTGACTGCCCTGGAACTCACTCTGGAGACCAGGCTGGCCTCGAACTCAGAGATCTGCCTACCTCTGCCTTCCGAGTGAGTGCTGGTATTAAAGGTTTGCGCCACCAGCCCTGAATGAATTTTTTTCTTTAAAAAAATTCTTTCTTCTTTTAAATTTTTATTTTTACGGGACTGGCGATGGAATTCAAGGCTTCAAGCCGACTTGGCATGAGCTACAAATTCACCCTGAGTTTTCACTAAACTCGTTTATTTAAAAAAATAAATAGGAAATGCACTGAGTGGTGGTGCTGCACACCTTTAATCCCAGCAGAGGGAGGCGGATCTCTGTGAGTTCCAAGCCAGCCTGGTCTACCAGAGCTAGTTCCAGAACAGGCTCCAAAACTACAGAGAAACCCTGTCTCGGGGAGGGGGGACAAGGGGGACAACAACAACAAAAATAGGAGCTGCATTGTCAGGTTGGAAAAAAATCCAGTGTGTGACCAAGCATGCTGGAGGAAGGTTCCCTTCAAGATGGGGATTCACCCCAGACAAGCCCACTTATTACTGTTATTGTTATTATTTTTGAGACAGGATCTGCCTTGTGGCTCCAGCTGATTTCTAGCTCCTGGTCCTCCAGCCTCACCTTCTAAACTCTGGCTTTACAGGCTCCATCAGACGCTTACAAAAAATAACGGCAGCTCTACAGAGTGTGGGGAGATCCACTTTGGCTATTGTGGAACCTCTTACCAAATCCCTTAAGAAATATAAGTGAAATATCGTTTCCCACTCGAAGACCCAGAAGATTTAAACCGAGAGACCCTCAGACTGAGGGTTTGAGTTTTCTAGGTGGGACGAGATCGCTGTCAGCAAACTAAACAGTTAGAAACCCAGTTAATCCTCCCTGCTCCCTTGTTCCTCCACCCATTCCGTTTTTTTTCAAAGCTACTAATGCACACAGTTTAGAATGTCCTCCGCTTCCATGAACAGCATTAAACACTGTGATCAAGACTCTGTACTCTGAATCAGGGAGGCGTTAGCTTGGCCGTCCCCTACAGCCTTAAGGGGACTCTTATTCCTCTTCCAATCCCACCTTTTCTCTTCTGCTTTCTTTCAGTGCTGGGGATGGATCCCAGGACCTTCTACACACCAGGCAAGTGAGCTAGCTCTACCTCGGACCTTCATTCCACCCCACCCCACCCCTCTTTTGTCATTTCATTTTATTTTCTGTTTTTTTTTTTTTTTTTGACAGCTATCACCAGTGCGCCATTTACTCCTGGAACCCAGCTATGTAGTTTGTTTCCCCATGCTTGTACCCCATGGCTAGCTGTGAACTTGACTGTTTTTATCTCTAATTTCCCCCTTGGAGGATTGCTTTTCTCAATTTCTTGTTCGCCTGTCCTCAGCCTCCTGTTTCCCCACCCCGGGAGCTTCCTCAGTTCAGGTTTGCTAGTGAAGATGGCACATGCTGGGGCTGTTTCAAGTGTAGCCTGCATTCCACGTCCAGAAACCCTCAAATCCCAGTGCTTCCTACAGGCAAGCCAGCTGTCTGTCCCTAGAACGCTGCCTCCTTGGGTTCTCCTCTCCAAAGCCCCACTAGGGCAGCAGGGATGGCCTGCCAGTCAGCCATTCTGTCTTGTGAACTCTGACTTAAACACTGCACTATTACTTTATAGCCCTTAGGGGACATGCAAAGATCTTGACTTTTGGTCCTGCCCTACCCAGCCAGTGAGTCCCAGGCATCCTTCATTCGGTTTCTCCACAGGAGGAGGAGGCATCCACACAGCAGGAGGACAGTGGTTACTGACCTTGCTTTTCCTCAGGCCATAAAGTGCAGAATGCACCCCCTCACCTTACCGCTAACAGATGTGGATGAAAGTATCTTATTGCTGGAACTCTGATCACTGTATGCTCTGTGCTTGCTGCTAAGTGTCAGTCCGGATTCTCTGAAGAAAATGGAACTCTGGAATGCACAGGACAGACAGACGGGCATATGACAAACTGCGTAGGTAGATGGACATCTAGAAAGTCAAACAAGGGTTGATGCTGTCCTGTGAGTATAAACCTCATCATGGGTGGGCTGGAAACCCAGGCTGAGGTTCTGTTCTGCAGTCACTAGGAAAATTCCTTCCTCTCAGATAACCACCATCTTGGCTTGCAAGACCTTGTAAGAAACCCACGGTACTGTGGCAGCCATTTGGTTTTACTCAATGTTCCATTTACACGTTTATCACATTTTAAAACCCCCTTCCTAGCATCATCTAGACACTTGAGCACCATGGCCCAGTCAGGCTGATGTAGAGCATCAACCACCACAGGCATTTATCCCTCACACGACAACACAGGCACGTGTTGGCATGGGAGTCCTACCATCTGCAGCCAATGTGTGGGCTGATCCCGGCATTCTGTGGAACCCAAGCTTGTCACCTTCCACAGAATTCTTAGGCCAGTGATGCACCCAGGCTGATGATGGCTCCTGAAGGGTGTATGTGTGTGTTGTAGCCACTCAAGGATCCTTGAGTGTGGGAGAAGGGTGGGTGGATGGGTGGCTTCTTCCATGTCATGTGACAGACACAGTGGAGGGCATGGAAAGAGGGTAGTCCTGCCAGCAAGTGCCTAGTCGCCACAGAACAGAGCAGACACTGGAAAGTTACAGCCTATGTCATCACAGCTGCTCTGTGGCACTTGGTCAGGAGGGCAATCTCCCCTGAAGACCCCTCTGCTGGGTGGCTTCCTGCCTGGGGAAACCATCTGTGACTTCTGTTACAGTTTGTCACTCCGCCAGTTAACTTAAGGCGCTTGCTCAGAACCAAATGAAGTCTGCCTGACACATGCAGGGCTGGCCCATATGTATTCACATGTGTGTGTCCACAGCGCATGCAGGTGTTCTGCTCAGAATCTGGGAGATGCCTGCTGCTAAGCAGCTGCAGGATCCCAGCCTGGACTGTGAAGCTCAGTCTCCTTGGCTCTCAGAGGATAAGCACAGACCTAGGAATCCTGAGAGTAGCCAGGCCCACAGCAGCCCCACAGTGAACCAGGGCCCCAAGGCTCCCCTTTTTCTTCTGAGGGTCCTCACCAGAGGTCCAGGTGGCCTTCAAGGAGCTTCAGAGGCCCTGTATCACCTTGCTCATGATATCTGTATCCTGGAGCTGGGACCCAGAGAATTCTCCAGCCAGGAACCTAGGGACCCAGTGCTGAACACTGCTCCATAGCTACAGCAGGGCCCATCAAAGCCACATTCACACTACAGGCCTTGGTCTGTAGGGTCTGCACGCCGGTCTGGGGATCTAGGGTGACTGCTGTGTGGACAGTTGTGGCCGAGAGAGCACAGCTGATGCCACAGGACCCCAAGCCCAGTGGACCACAGATAATGGGTGTGGTATGCACTGCTGGAGACACCCTCCTGCTGTCCCTGAATGGGACTGTGGAAGGAGCCTGAGGAGTGAAGGAGCCCAGCTTTCATAGTTCCCAGTGTTTCTCTACCAGGACCCATCCCCTTTCTGATGGAGCCCTGTCCTTGCACAGGCAGAGGTGAGCTGGGGACAGACTCCAGAGCTTCATTCTGCTTGATAATACTGGCTTCTCTGTTGCCGGCCCAACTGATACAAGCCTCTGTTTCTTCATCTGAGACCTCTGGGCCTGCAGAGGGAAGCACATGCTGCACCCTGCATTGGGTCCTGAGGTGGGAGTTAGGACAGTGCCACCCCAGAAAACCCCTTCCTGATGAAGAGGCCCTGGGTCATGGACTTTGGTGTGACCTGCCTCCTGAAATGCCCATCACCTGTGAGCACTGTCCACTTCAGCCACTGGCTCAGAGCCCAGCCTGGCAGGAGAGATGGAGATCCACTGGATTGGTACAGGGACAGGCACCCAGTGGGTGACTGGATGATGCCAACAGTGACTAGAAGGGCTGTAGGATCACCTAAATGGGCAGGGAGCTGAGGAAGCTTCCAGGCAAGGGAGAGGACTGAGCTCAGGTTCAAGATATGTGAGCCCTGTGGTGGTGACCATGGGTAGGACCTTAGAGTCTGAAGATTGGGGCTGGGTGTGGAGGACAGCCATGGGCCTGGAGCGAGGGCAGCTTGGCTCAACTTTTCAGGAGGGTGGACTTCATCCCAGGGCTTCTAGCAGAGAAGGGGCAGTATGGTCTTTGTCCTCTGTAGGACCCTGAAGGGGCTGGGCAAAGATCTAAGAAAACCCTGACCAGAAGCCTGTGACTCATGAGAGGGCAGGGCCGAGCTGGTTATCTACTGGCATGCCCAGAACTCTATAAGGTGCGTGGGGGTTCCAGGTAGGTGTGGTCAAACCGAGAGTGACTCTGATGGCCTGAAATATGAAGGTCTTGAGGTGCATTATTAAACATGGCTCTCAGTGAAGCCACAAGTGGCAAACAGGAACCCAAGTAAGCCCTGTCCCTCTGCAGACTGGGTGGGGATCCTAGCCTTGAGCAGGCAGCTCTGTATATATCTAGGCATTCAACAGACCATTATCATACTCTTTTGTGCACACCCTCACTGCACCCAGGCCTGACGTGTGGCTTTGGAAGGTGGAGGGAGGGTGGACTGTGGGCCAAGGAGGCCCAGAAAGACCAGGACTCTACAAGAGTTGGGGTAACCCCTAAGGGGGCCACTCGCCTATCATGGTATAGGAAACCAGGGCTGGGACCCTCATCTGGTGACAATCAGCTGAGAGCGAGACTGTGATGAGCTGCAGATTACACCGTGAATAGCTTCCAGGAAAGGAACTGTCATGCCCAGGATCCCCTTATCAGGGCCCCCACATCTTCCTATCCTAACTAGTAGAACTGGAGCCTGACAGAGTGGGAAGTTGGGGAATCTAAGAAAATCTCTAAGGGGTGGGTCAGTGATGAATGATGAGTGAAATCCTGGCATCAGGAGTCCTAGTAGATAAGGTGACATAGGCTAAGTCATGTCTCAGCGTGGCTGTGGGATTGACAGCTGGGACAGCTCCCTTAGAAATAAGGCTGGCCATCATTTCCCTTACCTCCTGAAGCTGTGTCCATATCCTGCTCCCACTTCCTGAAGTCTCCAGGTCCAACAGAGGCCCTCCTTACCATGGCTCCCCTGTCACCTAGTCACTTCTGGGTTGTTGGTTTTCTTTTTCCTTTTTTTTTAAATTTTTATTTTGTTTTGTGTTTTTGAGACAAGGTAGTAGAGTGTAACCTAGGCTGATCTCCAACTCACAGCAGTCCTCCTGCCTCGGGCTCTCTAGTGCTGGGAATTACAAGTGTGAGCACTTGGCCATCTTGGTAAAGACTCTTTCCAACGAGGTGAGATGCTAAGGGTTGTTGACTCTATGCTGATTTGGAGACATAGCCCCTGAAAGCCACCACCATTGTGCCCTTCAGTGCCCCTGACTCTCCATCTCATATGATGCGCCTTGGGGTTCATATGTCATCTCACAGATGAGAGTACCAGAGTTGCACAGGAGCCCCAGGTTCCTTTCTGGATTGAGCAGGTTCTCACTGACAAGACTGCTTCTGAGTGGCCCATTCACGCTTTGGCTCCTCCAGCTATAGTTCAGCCTGAACCCCAGGGGTTCCTTTCCAAGTCACTGTAGGTCTTCTAGGAGCCCAGTCTGAGGCACGTCCTCCCATGCTCCTGTCTTTGAAATACTTGCTCTTTCTTCTTGTATTCAGAAAGTATTTATGGAGTACCAGCTGTATACAGGATGTAACATATTCTAGAAGGACCCTGGCCAGACCCTGAAGTTCAGATGCTCCCACTCCTCAGGTTTTTGATTGCCCCCTATGCCTCCTGCCTTGACCATGGCCAGCAAGACCGATTGAGAGTGAGGGAACTGCAGCTGGCTGGGAGACTGGCTCCCTGAGGTCTCCCTGGCTGGCAAAGCAGAAGCTGCAGGGCTCAGCAGGTCCCAAGGAGTGGGATGGATGCAGAAGCAGCTGTTGTTCACAGATGTGCACTGCCTCAGAGAGTTCCCCAAGTCTCAGGCCCAGAAGGGCTTGCTCCTCCTGGTATGAGCGGGTGATTCTCAAACAGAGACACGATGGTCAGGGAGTCTCAGGACATGATGGTGCAAGGAAGCACACACACTGCTTTCTGTCATTTTTAATTGCAGGACTTCTCAGAACCTTTGACATGGTACAGATGCTCAAGGGAGTCTCACTGTGCCCAAGAACTGCCAGCACATTTGAGGTAGGAACCCAGTTGTCTGTACATCCCTGGGTCCCTCTACCACCTTTGCACATTGTGGGCACCTGGCTGGCACCATGGTCTTTGCAGGCACCTGGCAATGACCACTGATTAAAATAGCAGAGCAGCAGAGCAAAGTGGAGCAGTATGCCAGGTGTGTGTGGGTGTAGGTGGGTGTGTGCATGCACACACGCACACTGCATGTCAGGAATGCTTGCCCACAGCCTCCACACACCCCAAGAAGCAGAGTGAGGGCTAGAGAAGGGCTTAGGTACATACAAAGGCACTCACTGGTGGGGGACTCTGTATCTCCAGGGTGCAAGGTGAGTCCCAAGATGTGAGCGACAGAGGAGGCAGTTCTTACCCACGGCAATAAGCACCTGAGAGAGCACACAGGAAACAGTGAGCAGAGTGAGTTGATCTAAACCTCTGTCCCCAAACCTTGGCCAGGCACTTAGAGCAGTGAACAACCTGACCCACAGTATTGGTGGCTCCACCGTTCATGCAGCCCCAAATAGAGTGCCGGCGAGATGCCATGTGTACCTTAAGAAGCATACACCCCAGTCTATGGGATGACCCCTGCTTGTTAGCATTGGGAAATCCAAGGGAGGCTCTCACCATGGGGATGGGGCTGTGGGGACAATGAGGGAATCCCTGGCTAGGATGGGGAAGGCAGAGAAGTGGAGGTCTCTGCAGCTTCCGACTCATGGCCCCAACCACAGGCCTGGGGACCCACATCGCTGAGCCACCTCTCCAGCCCCTTTTTTATTTTGTTTTGTTTACTCATTAGCCCATCTCATGCTATACATATAGAGAGGAAGTGTGAAAGGTTTGAATTTCTGATTGGAGAATAGTCACAGCTCAGGGGAAAAAGCACTTGTGTGCAAACTGACAGTCAAGGCTGCTTACGATGGGTGAGGAGCGCGTAGTGTTCCTGTAGCTAGCCGGCTGCAGCCCTCTGTGCTCCAGCCCAGCTTGCCCATATGCTTTTTGCCATACAAATCAGAACCATTTTTGACAAGATTTTTGAGTTTTGTCAGATGTGAATTGTTAAGATTTAATTGAAAAAATGAACAGAACGCAGCGGCTGTTTGGAAGGGAGTGACCCAGAACCAATTAGAATTTAGTAACAATCAACCATTCAGCACGGATGGCCACGGCCAACAGCAGATTAAAGCCACGCTAACTCGCCATCACTCTGAGTTCAGACGCCATTAGTGGGAGATGGCCCTGAATTTTGTTCCAATCAGTACTCCAAGTTTTTAGGATGAGGTGCAATGGGAGATCGACCTGAGGAAGATGCTGGCTGGTCACCCCTTGACTGAGACTGAGGACGTTCTGAAGTCCTAAAAAGCAGGTCAGGGCAGCAGCCTTCCTCGTCAAATTGCTGTTGACAGCCCAAACAGAACAGAGAGCAGCCACAGAAAGTGCCTTTCATCTCAGGGCACAGCAGCACATAATTGGTCCTTCTCTCCTTCTTTGGCCTCTCCTTCTCAGCTGGGGGAACATTCCAGAACTAAGCTGGGGCTTCCTGAGGCAACTTCTTAATCCTTTCTGGCGGGTGCTCCAGGGGAGGTGTCAGCTGAGAAGAGGCAGCAGGGTGATGTGGGACCTTTAGTGGGCATGGTGCCCAGCGCATAGTAGGTGTTTATTAAAACCGAGACTGAGAATGACTGATGCCCATATTTACCGTGTGCGGTGGGCTGTTCACTCTGGTGGGCGTAGGTCAGGTTGCAGCAAATGACTGGCGCCTGACTTTCTTTTAGACCCCAGTCACCTCATCACCAATGAGTCCTTCCATTCTGTCTACTGGAGACGGCAGAGACCTCTGTGACCTTGTGTTCTAACTGTTGCCACATCCCCACAAGGAAACTGAGGTCTGTGAAAACCATGTGGCTGCCTTGGCTGAGTCCCACACTTGGACTCAGGGTCTATCCATGACCCTGAGGGTCCCCAATACTTATGGTCCTTGTTGCCACATTCTACAAAAGCTGAACCATTCCTGGTCACCACTCTTTCGTGTTCCAGGGATCAAAAGAGTCAGAAGCCAAGACTATCCTGCGATAGACTCCTATAGGGGTCACAGGCACTTACTTATGCTGAGGATCCTTGCTGTGTTTGTGGTTTTTAATGCCACCTTGAGGCGATGTCCCAGAACCAGCTACAGCCCACTGAACCCTCCACCATCGCTGCTGCTTGTCTACAAACTGTTTTGGTTAAAGTTCTTTTCACCTTGAGCCAATAAGGAAGACCCCAGAGAGTTTTCTAGTGTGGAAACCAAGCAAATGCAAGGGCCTCCATGTGTAGGGAAAGCTGGGTAGGTCCTCTTGTGGCTTCAGGCCTCAGCAGCAGACCTGAGATCAGAGCGTGCAGGCTGGAGTCAGGTCTGCCCCAAATGTAGCCATAATTCAGAGCAGGTCTGAGTGCTGTACTCTAGCCTGAGAGCCCCAGGTTGGAGCCTGCTTCAGCTCCCATTAGAACTGAGGAGTGAATGGACGCACACTGGGCAAGGGCAGACAGGATGCCCCTGCTGCTGCTGCCTGAGCACCCCAACTGCCCACAGCCAGGAACTCTGCCTAGGAACTTTTTTCCCCTGGTGTCTGGTTTCATGTACTTTCAAGACGGGCAGCCACAAGTATTAGGAACTTCAGGGCTCATCTGCCTGGAAGCAAACCTTGGCCCAGGATGAGATAAGCCTGGGTGTGAAACCAGGACAGCACAATCCCCACAGCTCCTAACAGACAAAGCCCCAGCTGCACACGCTGACCTTTTCCCTCCCGCTACTCCTCACCTCCCTTCTGTTTCCTATGCGGGCTTCCTATCCGTTAGCAGTTGGGGTGCTCAGACAGCATCCACAGGAGCATCCTGTCTGCCCTTGCCCAGTGGGCGTCTGTCCGTTCACTCCTCAGTTCCAAATGCGAGCCGAAGCAGGCTCCGACTTGGGGCTCTCCAGCTAGTGTCCCACACTCAGACCTGCCCTGAATTGCAGCTGCATTTGGGACAGGCCTGACTCCAGCCTGTGTGCTCTGCTGAGCAGAGACCTGACCCTTGGTGAACAGAGTCCCTAGTCCCCAGGCTTTATCCTGATGAGAGGCAGTGGGGTGCCCACCTGCTCCATGCGCCTCCCTTTGAGCTGTTTCCTCACAGGTATGGTAGGAACAACTTTTTACCTTCTGAGTTGGATCTCAAGCCCAGAAGCCCTGTGGGGGTGGCAGTGTCAGGTGTATATGAGGTCAGAGTTGGATCTGGCCTATGGCCGCATAGAGGGACCGTTCACGGGCTCCTTTGGGTGCCTCAAAGTCACTTGGGAGTTGCGAGTGATTGTGTGGTACCTGGGTTGATCCTTCACACTGAGTGAGGTAACTGTGGGAGCCAGGCTGTGTTCCCCATGGGAAAGGGTACTAGACCCTGGGGCCATCAACACACACGTCCTGGTGGGTGTGTCCCTGAGCATATGTTGGGGACCACCAAGGAAAGCCACTTTTTACCTGAATTTTAGGAGGCTGGAGGTGACAGCAGGTGTGATAGTTCTGTGAGGCAGTGAACCCGCCGTGCAGGAAGGAGTATTGGAGGCATGCTTCTCAGCAGCTCCTGCTCTGGATGGTAGCAACGGTGGGTGGGATGGCTGGTTAGAAGCTTGGAAACCCACCCAGAGAGTCTGGAATTTCTTTGGTCTGCCAGGGCCCGGTGCTGGGAGCATACTCCTCATTTGATGCAGGCTTCAAGACTGCTTGGGGCTCTCCAGATAGAGTCCGGCACTCAGGCCTGCTCTGAATTAGGGCCACATTTGGGGCAAGCCTGACTCCAGCCTGTGTGCTCTGCCCAAAGGGGACCTGACCTTTGATGAACAGAGCCTCTGGCTCCCAGGCTTCAGCCTGACGAGAGGCAGTGGGGTGCCCACCTGTTCTGGGGGCTCCAGAGAATCCAAGAAAACCATAGGGGCCCTGGGCACGAATACTTGGCTGCCTAAGTTCAGGCAAAGAAGCCATGCACAAACCTAGCTAGTCACCCACACCTTGGCCGTTCAAGCTAGATGTCTGGGTGGATCAGGTCCCAGTTCCAGCTTTCTGTTATTACACAAAGTTCCTTGTATCTCAGTCTGCCCTTAGCTTCATCATGTAGTCAAAGATCTTCCTGCCTTCACCTCCCCAGTGCAGGCATTTGCATGCATACAGTTCCATGCCTGGATGGAACTGCTAAGCAAACAGTAGACTAACTGGGCTATGTCCAAGCCCCTATCCCATCTGGTTGTAGTAAGTGATGTAAAGTGATGACATCATTCACTCCTCAGACTGAGCAGCAGCCGGCACCTGCCCTGGGTGGGGCTTGGGCAGCATGGTGATCCTTACCAGCTTCTTCATTGGAAGGCACACTGTTATCAATGGACTTTGAGTCTAGCATATGCTATCCACACACTGCTTTGGCCTATTTGTTTTTAATTTCTTTTTTCTTAGTTTTGGCAGTGATTGGGATGAAAGCCTTTTTGTGTGCTAGGCTAACGTCTCACCACAGAGCTATACCAGTGCCCTCAATTACATAACTTTAAACCATTTGATACATTTATATAATGACTTTTTGTCATTTTCACCCCTCCCACTCCCGATGGAGTCCTTCTTCCCAGCAGACTCCGTTCCTATTGTCATGTCATCTTTTCCTATGTGACCCTCTGAGTTTAATTAGAGTCACTTGCCTCATATAGGTGGCAGGTCACTGATGGGAGCAAGAGGGACTTACCAGTGGCTACTCCACTGAGGAAAATGATACCTTCTCTGACAACCATAAGCTGCCAATAGTCCCTCAGGTAGGAGTGGCCCTCCATGGCCTCCTCCTTACCCATGATGCAGTGTTGAGAGGTTCACCCCAGCTTGAACAGGCCTTGTGCAGGTAACCACAGCTGCAAGATCATGAATGCAATGGCATGGCCTGTCCAGAAGATATCTATGGTAATTTGAATGTAATTGCCCCCATAAAGTCTTAGGGAGTGGCACTATTAGGAGGTGTGGCTTTGTTGGAGTAGGCATGGCCCTGTTGGAGGAAGTGTGTCACTGTGGAGGCGGGCTTTGAGGTTTCATATATGCTGAAGTCATGCCCAGTGTCTCAGACCACTCCTGTAGCCTGCGGTCAAGCTGTAAGAATTCTCAGCACTTCCAGCACCATGTCTGCCTGCGTGCTGCCTTGCTTCCTGCCATGATGTCAATAGACTAAACCTCTGAACTGTCAGTGAACCACCCAGTTAAATGTTTATCTTTATGAGAGTTGCCATGGTCATGGTGTCTCTTCACAGCAGCAGAAACCCCAACGAAGACAATACCTTTGCTACACATCTCCCCATCTTCTGACTCTTCCACAGTGCTCTCTAAGCCTTTGAGGAGGTGGCAGAACTGTTCCATTTAGAGCCAAGCACTTTACTATTTCTCAGCATTTGGGATAGCCGTGCGTTTCTGCGTTAACCACTGCCCACAGTTGTAAGATGCGTCTGATGGAGGCTGAGCACAGCACTAATCTATAGGGATAAACACTAGCATTTAGAAGGCAGTTTGACAACACGCCCAATTAGCAACAGTAGTAAGTTCTCCCCTAGCCCGTGATATCCCCAGTCGTGGGCTTTTGACCAGGTTTACAATAACAGCTCTGAGGTCTCTTCTGTGGAGAAGGCATCAAACTAAATCAGAAAGTGGCTGGTTACCCCATAAAGGTTGTGCGTATCTTGCTTGGCAGGTAATTACCAGAGCTCACAGGATCCACAGCATTAACACTCTTTTTTTTTTTAATAGGGTCTTGATACATATGTAGTTCAGATAGTCCTTGAATTTGAGATCTTCCTGCCTCAGGAGATCCAAGGATCCGTGGAGACCAGAGGAGGGTGGTTGGGTTCCTTGGGACTGGAGTTTCAGTGGGTTGTAAGCTACCATGTGGGTGCTAGGAATTGAACCCAGACCCTCTGAAAGAGCAGCCAGTGCTCTTAACCTCTGAGTCACCTCTCCAGCCCTTGTTTTTGAACATCTTTATGGATCACCAACTGTTCCCATGTGAGCAACTTGAGACAGGTGGGTGACTGTGCTTTGAGCCCATCCCCCACACCCCAGGGTTAGACCTGTGGGTGGCACCAGGCAGGCAGTGGGCAGGAGGACCCAGACTGACCCTCTGCCTCCCTTCTGCTAGGTCAAGAGAGCCTAATGCATTTAACTACAGAAACTTGGTGTTTCTCAGCTGGGTCTGTAGAGGGGTCAGGATCCCTCACAGTGAGGGGTCACCTACTGGCTAATCAATGTGACAGATTCCTGTCACATGACTCCAACCATACACCTGCCTTCTGTGTCCCCCAGTAGCTTGTTCAGCCCTCTGGGTTTGAGTTTAGTGCAAAGAAGAGCTCCCCTCTAAGGATTTTGAGAAGTTGGCGGAGTTAATCAAGCAACTAAGAGAACTGACTCAGCCTGGTTATTGGGTCTCACATATGCCAGCTTCCCAAAGCTGACAGAGCTAAGCCAAAATCCATGTCTCCTGGCTTCTCACTTCCCTGCACGTCTCTGGACAACCCACACATGAAGACAAATCCCTGAGGAGGGAGGCCAGGCTGCCCCACTGACAGCCTCCCATCCTGGAGGAGGGGGCCTGTACTGCCTCCCTGGGAGTGGCGAGGACGTGGAGAAGAAAGACTTGAAACTGGATCCTCACTGCCTTGGGGTCAGTGTGTCAGACCCCACGTTCTCTCCACTGTCAAAAAACCCCTGTAGGATTTTCTTGAAGTTTGGTTTCACATCATATGGCTGAACATTTGGAACTTTTTAAACGGAAATTGTAGAAAAATGAAAAGTATTTTCTCTTGGAACACAATACCCTCCTGGCAGGGAGCCGAGGGAGAGAGTGCCAAGCCGAGAAGCCGAGAAGCAACTGAGATAATTGTGGACCTGGATTAACCCAGGTCCTCTTCCGTTTAGCCTGGTGTCGGGGAGCGGCTATTCAGGCAGACGGAAGGCACAGCTCCAACCCTTCCAGGTTCTGGTTTCATACTCTGGGCGGCTCATCTGCCTGCTTCCTTAATCCAGAGCTTGCTTTCATGAACCTCAGATGGGCCTGGACCTGGGACACTTTAATGTCCCGGCCATACTGCATGCATCAGGAACCTGCGTAGACTGAGGACAAGGTTCAAAGCACCTTGTACTCTTCAGGGTGGTGATCTTGTGACCTCATAAACCCTGGGGCTGAGTTGGTGAGTCCCCACCTCCAACAACTTGTGCAGAGGTATCTGGCAGCACTCGGGAGCCCAGCTAGGGAAGAAAAGTGAGACAGGGCAAGGGTAGTGTCCATTCTGTCTTGGGTTCTGGGACTGTGAGGGTCTCCGCAGTCCCAGGCCTCACCTGTAAAACCAGCAGCCTGTTTGACCCTGCCTGGCTGCCATGGTGACAGGAACAGTGATGGTCTCAGGGAGAACAGGACCTGTCCCCTGTTTACTGGACAAGAAGAATTTGGTGGAACTGTGGATGGAGGCCCCTCCCTCCTGGGGATGACACACTACCCCAGCACAGTGGTTGGGTCTCTGCCACCCTGTTTTCTCCTCCCACAGACCTTCCTCCTACCCATGTTCCCCACACTCCCATTGAGACAGTGGTCTGGGGGCAGGGGTGGAGTGTCTGCAGCCTCAGTGTGGGCAGTGGGGGGAGGGTGCAGAACCTATCCGAGTGGAGCTTTAAGACCAGGTACTGGGAAGGCTCAGAAGCCCTCTCTCTGTCAGCTGAATTCACCACAGAGGCAGGGGACAGATTGGCAGTTTGCAGTGTGCCCCACTGAGGTAGAAGGGGCTTGTATTTGAGAGGTACCTGAGATCTTACCAGCCTGGCCACCCCTCAGCCACCCTGCCCAGATCTGGAGGGTTGGAAGCACTTAGACCATGGAACTCTGAGATGTGAGTAGTTCCATACTTGCCCTCTCCCTGCAGCAGGCGGGCCTTCGCTAACCAAAGGTGAGCCCACTACTGGCAGCAGCAGCGCTGGCCTCTGTGGAACTTGTCAGAAGCCAGCCAGACTCTGGACAGCCCTTACTACACCAGCTGTCTCTGTGCATGCTCTTTACAGTAGGCCTTGCACCTATGACCATCCGAGGTGTCTGACCTGCACACAATCAGGAAGCTCTAGTGGGGCACTGTTGCTGTGGCCTAAAGGTGGGAGGTTCACTGTTTGACCTTTCTGGGAAGGCTTCCAGGAGGAGGTGTTACTGTAGAGGCTCCAAGTTGTAACTGGAGTTTGCTAGATACTCAAGGGAGTAGAGCAATGGGAGTTGGAACTGGAGAGCTGAACTCTTATGGTCCACAGGCCTGTGGGTGGAGAACCCAGTGGGAAGAGATCTGGCCAGAGGTGTGGATGGAGAGGATTGCATAGGCCTTCAAGGCCCAGTTCCAAAAGTCTGGAGCAAGCAGGAATGAAAACAAAGTAGGGTGCTGGTCATCCTCTCTTGGGCAGTTCTCTCCCAGAGTTTGAAGACTGAGGGAGTGAGCTGGGGACAGGCGATCTGGGAAGAGTCTTCACAGTCCCAGCAGCCAGGGACAGCAGTAGCCACAGATGTAGGGAGTGGTGATGGAGGACTTGGTGCCATTAGGTAGGCTAGACCCTTGAGGTAGGGTGACCTGGGTTAGTAAGTATGATGGCTTCCATCCTTCTGCTATAGTCAACCAAGAGAAGGTGCAGGGACCAGCAGAGGGACCGCCAGAAAGGGCCCCAAGCATGCTGTGAACATGGCTCCCAGATCCGTGGGACCCTTTGGCTTGCGAGCCCCACGGTGGCCCTTGCAAAGCCTCCAGACATTTTCAGCTAGGACCCTGCACCTCACAATGCCTTGCTGCTACCTACATGCTTCTGGCAGCATTCACGCACTTAGGGAGCACTCCGCCGCCGCACAAGCCCTTATCTGGGCTCAGATGTGCAACTGCATCCAGCGCATTTGCAGGATGCTCTAACCTCACAGCTCTCAAAGGCCACCCTCCCTGTGTCAGTCCAGGAAACTGCTCATGCAGACACTGATCATATCAAAAGTGGCTCTCTACTGCTTCCTTTGACCTTGGCACCCAGGTTATTCTTCCCAACAGCTGGGTGCCAGGGACAGATGGACACAGTGTGACCATTGGAGAGTGTACACGTACCTTTCATGTTCTCCATTGTCTTAGCTTCCTGGTCTGCGGAGCACTGGCTCCTGTCTTGAGTGCAGCCACATCAGAAAGTTTGGGAAGTAAGTCCAAAATAGGAGTTAGGGGAGTGGTGTTCCTGGGAGGATCTCCTGGTTGGATGGGACACCCTTGGCTCCCCTCTTTTATTGCCGGGTCAGAGCCTTCACCCTAAACAGAGACTCTGTGGTTTATGTGCTTTGCTTCTGGTCTCTGGGCTTGCTTAGCTATGCTCAAACATAGCTCCCCATTACAAGGCTGAGGCACAGAAATGCCCCAATCCTCCATCTTTCTCTGTAGGGACACTTTGAACTTGTGACTTTGAAACTGCCTCAGGCGTGAGTGTGGTCAATATTCCACCTGTAAGTTGAAGGTCTGTAACTTGCCTACAGGCCAGGGCTAGACTGATGGAGCATGCAACTCCCCATCCAGTTCCCAGCCATGCCCAGAGGCACTATCATTTTTTTAAAAGCATATTTGGGAGTTCCTTCAATAGTGTATGGGATATTCTGGTTTTTGCTTTGGTGTAAACTTCAAAATCTGTTGTTGATACCCATGAAATAGCTTTCTGGGGTTTTGATTGACATTGCATTATGTCTATAGGTCGAGTGGGAAAGAGATGGCAGCTTAGTGAGTCTTCCTGTCCATAAACATCCTCGTAGGTGTGTGTGTGTGTGTGTGTGTGTGTCCTCTCTATATACATCTTTCTATCTTTCTCTTGTGTGTCTTTCTCTCCCCCTCCCATCCCTTCATTCCCTACCCTATTTTGTTTCCTTCCTCCTTTCTTTCTTTTGTTCTTTATTCCCTTCCTTTCTTTTCTTGAGGCAGGGCCTCACTATGTTGCTCAAGTCATAGCCCAGCAAGAAAAGGTTTTAACACAAATTTAAGTTCAGTCATCAAGGAAGAGGTTTGAGGAAAGGGGGGACACTGATGGGGCATTGTGAGAGAGAGTCACAAGGGTTGGTTTGTGTAATGGAATCTCAGCATTCAGAATTTCTCTTCCTTAACATATTTGTTTTATCATACGGGGTTGTGTAAGATCATTTTCATGCAAGTATAAGCTTTACTTTGAGCATGTTCCACCCTGTACTCACCCCCTCCCTGCCCTCCCTGCCCTCCCTGTTCTCACTACCCCCACCATTCCTTGAAACATCCTCCTACTGTGGCACCATAAAGTCTGATTTTATCTTCTGTGTATGGTGTGAGGTAGGAGTTCAATTTCTTTTTCTAGTATAGAAAACGAACTGCCTGGCTACCATGGGTAAAGATTCTCCTTCCTCTAATATTTGTGTCTCTGCCACCATCAAGGTCCAGTTTGCATACATCTGATTCCTTTGTCTCTCTGGCTCATCTGACCCATGCACATTGACTTATTATATTACTTATATTTTCTTTGATTCATAAACTGTATTGTTTATATTCATTTTAGCCTCACAGCCAAACAGATCAGAAGGTACCTACAGAGACTACCCATCTCCCTGTCAGCCTCATCTCCTAGCCTCTGTTATGGGCACTCCACAGAGCAGCACTCCCATGACAGTCAGTGAACTGTGGGGGTGCAACCGGCTTTCTGGAACCTGTGGTTTACTTTTGGGCTCACACTCAGTATTGAACCTCTTTGGGCTCAGACAAATGTGTGATGAATGGCATGCTCTCCCCATCAAAGTGTCATGTACGAAAGTGTCACTTTCTCTTTACTCCTGAGCCCTTGGCCACCATGGCTCCTTTTGCTGTTGACTTTCCAGACACTGAATGGTTTGAATCACAGACAGCAGCCAGTCCAGACTGGCTTCTTTCACAGCGCTCCTTCATATCCTCCAGATCCTGCATTCTTTCTTCTCCAGCGTCTGTGATGTTCCCTGAACCTTGACTGGGATGTGTGTCTTAGACTAGGAGCAGACCTGCATAGCTTCTTCCTCTTCATGTTCTAAGGTTTATTTTATGACTGAGAATGGATTCAGTCTTGGTAATGGTCCCTGTGAGAAGAACATAGTCTGCTGTTGTTGGCCAAATCCTCTGTAGATGCTCTAGGGCATGCTTGATACCTCCAAGCTCCTCTTGCTGGCTTGCTGCTGTGTCTCTGCTTGCCTCCCCAGCACCCAGCATCTCCCCTCCCAGCAGTCAGTTGCTGCAGTTCAGATGGGAGTTGCCACCTCACCATCCTCTACCCATGATGCTCCTGTCTGGAATGTGTACGTAACCCCTGTGATTCCTGCCGGATGTCGCCCATCCTCTGAGACTCAGATCCAGTATCTCCCAGCAGCCTCTTTAGACTCCCCACTGGCTTAGGGGCCACTCCACCTCTCCATGGCACACAGAGCTCCCCCAGCCACAGCTCTGATGGTACTTTGTGGTCATCACTACTTCATATATCAGTAAGGACAGCACTCACATATTTCTGACCTCACGGTCAGCTGGCCCAGGTTTTTTAGTAGGTGTTCCAAGTGGGAAGGCCAGAACGTTTCCCTTCCCTCCTGGTCCCTGGCATGGTCCCCGGATGTAGAGCTCCTGCCTGCTGACCAAGGTCAATGCCCTTCCTAACAGGCCTTCATTAGTGAGGAGGCATGTGCCTGAGTCAGCGGGGACCTCTTCATAGTGCTGTTCAGGGTCACTAGGTCTCTGAAATACATGGCCGAGGGCGGGTGACCGACAACAGGGGCCATTGTCCTCTCCTGGTACGGACAGAGGCAGCCCAGGCCCATCTGGACAGGGCAAGGGTCCTGACCTCAGCACTCCTGACAGATCCCACAAGTCCTGGGTGCCGCCAGGCTGGTGAGGTGGGATCTCAGATGTCACTGTTGGTGAGGTGGGGCCCTCTGGGACCTGTTGAGGGTTCAAGGGGCAGCTTTACCTCCAGCTGTCACCACCAGAATAAAGCGCTCTTCCAGCCGCACTGGCCAATTCCCGCCACATTAGCTGCAGGGACCCGGTCTCCTTTTCCACCAGCCTCTCTTGGCCTGGATACTAGCTGTTCAGACAGAGCCAGAGGCCCTATGAGTTTCCTGTGGCTACCCCAGCACTCCCCCGTTCCCCTACACCTGCTCCTCATAGAGAGGAGGCTGTGGCTCCCTCCAACAGTGGCCAACCACCCGATCCCAGTGCCACATCTACTAGTCATCTCACGGGAATGAGTATATGGCATGTGTTCTCAGGGACCCTGAGATGCAGATGCACTGGCACCCACAGTGACCCAGAAGAGAACGTGGAGCCCACGAGGACTAGCCACAGCAAGTGATTTCAAAGGTGACAAACACACTTCCCTGCTAGGAGCTTCCAGCTGTTGGTCCTGGTGGTGAGGGCACTGCCATGTGGTGGTGCTTGGTTGGTCCATGTGTTTTTGGTGTTTCAAAACTAAAACTTTCTGAAGCTGGAGTGGTGGTGAACATCTCTAATCTCAGTATTGGGAGGTGGATGCAGGAGCATCAGGAGTTCAATGTCTACATAGGGAGTGTGAGGTTAGCAGAAACATTTGAGATTTTCTCTCAATACTCTAATTAATTAATGGATTCATTAATTAAAATAAAACTGGCTCACTCCTGTAGGCCCAGTCCTCAGGAGGTTGAGGCAGAAGGATTACCATGCATCTCAGGCCACATTTCAAAAAGACAAAAACATGGCAGAAGGATGACTCAGCAGTGAAGAGCACGCACTACTCTCTGAGAGGACCCGAGTTCAGTTCCCAGCACCTACTTCAGGTAGCTGACAACTGCCTGTAAGTCTGACTACAATGGATCCACCCTCGTCTGTCCGCCACATGTACCCACACAAATTTGGCTTATATGTATGCATACAAACATGTACAAATAAATGAAAAGAAAAGTAAATATTTTCTCTTAAGTTAAAAAACAAACAAGCAAACAACAGAAAACCCCAAACACATGGGAAACCTTTCCAGGCGCAGTGATGCCTCCCCCCCCCCCGGCAGCCCTCCTTTTCAGAGGTCGTCCTTTCCTGTGACTCAGCCACACCTCTAGTGATCTGAGAGTTCAGAACACAGGGACATGGGCCTTGCACAACCTCTTATCACTCTTCCCATCACTGGGCTGTGATTAAGACTGGCCCAGTGGGAGTTCAGCTTTAGGGTGTGGGGTTCATGGCTAGAATTGATGCTCTGAAGAAAATGCACACAGAGGCAGCTCCCCTGTGCAGATGAGAAAATGGCTCGGGGACCTGGGGTTGGAATATCACAGGCACCTGAGTTGGCTCTCCAACCAGGACTTTGTCTTCTAGGGTACCAGCAGAGGTTCCTGTGAAAGAGGTGGCAATGAGAGTTTGTCTGTGTGACAGCTTTGGGGGATGAGAGCTCAATGAAGAGTTTAGGGAGGAAGTCGAGTGTGTGCTCTAAGAGGTGTTTAGACAGCGTGGTTAGTGGGCTAGCATCTTTGCACACTGCACACTGCTGTATAGAGAGGCCACTAAGAGCTGCCCAGGCTAGCTACCAGCCTGTCCCACAGATGTGTGGGAAGCCTAGATTTCCGGCTCAGACCCACCAGACAAGTTATGGGATGTTTAGGGCTCTGCTGCTTCGGAAAAGCCACTAATTAAGATGTCTCTTGGCATGGGGGCCTAGATCCTGCCCTGTCATGATCAAGTTACAGTAAGGGACCCCTTGAAGGTGCTGCCTCTGGGCAAGGCAGGGAAATGGGGGTGGGATCAGGGAGAGGACAGATTGCCATCTGATCAGAAGCTTCCTCTAGGGACAGCCTAGGGCGAACACCAGAGAATCCCTAGTGACAGCTATGTTCTGAATGGGTTCACTGGGCCTGTGGGATGTGCAATGTTCAGGAAACTTTCATGAATTGACCAGGTTGGCTCCTAGCCTGTAGCATCGCTCCAAAAGCATTTAGCACCAGTGCCCAGGCCACAGGCCGTGGAGTCTGTACACTTGCTGGTATGAGAAGGAGGCCATTGGTTCATGATGAAAGAAGGGCTGGTATCCATCCTTGTACCTGCCAGGTCTTTAGTTCCATGCTGGATGCTGGGACACAGCACCAAGGCAGCGTGCTCCTGTTTCTGCACAAAGCTCCTGTGCAGTGGGGGTAACAGCACCAGAGACTGTGATCCCACACTCTGGGCAACATCAGACACCCTGTAAGACCTATGTATCCCCAGGCAGACAGACCTGGGTTCAATTCACACTTGGCTTACCCTTCTATACTTCTGGTCCCTGATTATCAGGTGGCGTAAAGACGCCCGAGGCCAGTGTAGGAAGGAGTAAGGCAGGGAAGAGTCCCAGTAGGGGGCACCACCACTGCCTCATTCAATGGAAACCTCTAGGCCACTGTCAAAGGCCCACTCCCTGCTCAAGAGATGGAAACCAAGCCCTGCAGACAGTGGGTCAAGATTACAGTAGAAAGAAAGAAGCAGGGTGCATAGCATGTTGCTGGTCTTGATTACATTCTACAGCTCCATGTCCCCTGCTGGGCCCCAGAAAGGCCTGCTGTCATTCTTTAGTTTTGAGGGTCAATTGAATGGAAAGACTGGGGAGACAGTCCCCAGTCTGTGAGACATAAGTCCTGGAAGGCCACCAAGCACCTCGTTCCCTTACTCAGCCCATCTCTGAGGGGCACTTGGCATGTGTGAAGTATTGACCTGGGTCCAGATAAGACCTGGGACTGGACATATCCATGACCTGAGACCTGAGACTCTGCTAAGGGGTATCTGGTTGAGAGACACTGAAGAATCGACCTAGTCCCTGGAGAGAAACAGCCAGCTTTGGGGATGGAGTAGAAGAATATGAATAGAGAGCAGAACCACCAAGGGACCAAGGAGACCTAGGAGAATAGCCACTCAGCCTAGGGGAAAGTAAACTAAGCTTCAGGAAAGTGGGTGTGTGGTCAGAGGCTGGTGGGCCAGCTGAGAGAACTGGATGAGGGAAGCCACCAGCAGGAACTGGGGGGAGGGGCAGTCCTCTTAGCATGGAAAAGGATTCTAGAGAGGAAGGGGCTCTGAAGATGTTGTGGGAGCTGACAGTGGCTGGACCACTGTGGTGACCGTCAGAGAGATCAAATGATGCTGTGCTTGGAGACGGCCCAGGCCCATAAAGAGTGGTCCATACTGAGCAACAAAATCATGGCATTCTTTAATAAGGTGAAAATCTGGAGAGGAAGCTAAGTGTGGGTTCACACATGTAAATCCCAACTCGGGTGTGAAGCAGAAGGTTCAGGAGCTTGAAGTCAGCCTGGGCTACAAGCACAACAGGAGCCTGTCTCAATCAATAAATACATAAATAGGAAAAAGTATTGGGGTAGGGAGCTGAGCTGGTGAAGCAACTCTTGGTCACACTCAGCATGAGATGCTGTGCTGTCTAAACTGTATCCCTGGAAGACACAGAGGTCCAATCTGTAAGTGTGCCAGTGACTGAAGGTTAGATGCAGTCAGTCCCACGGGACAAGTTTGAGTGGAAACTTGGCAGTTGGAATCAGTAAAGATAAGAAGGTGGTTTGGACAGGGGCACAGGGACCTGGGACGCCTGGGGAAGAGGCCATGAGACATGGAGGTGGAGACAGAGTGATGCACCTGCCAGCCTGAGGATGCAATGGTTCCGGAACCAGCTAAGCTGGGGAGCAGCACCCTTGGGAGGTCAATGGAACAGAAAAAAGAGCCTGTGAGAAAACCCTACCTTGTTTGCAGTGTTGGGGCAAGATAAGGAGCTTATGCGGGGTCAAATCAAGAAGCAGGTGCTCTAGGGGATGGCAGGGATCCTCCCCAGAAGGAGATACAACAGTGAGATGGGGTGGGGAGGCTGGCCTTGTAGAGGCTAGCAATGACCTTGATTTGACCTTGATCCAAGAACACTCAGAGTCGCAGTGGGGGGGGGGCGGAGAGGCAGAGGCAGGCAGATCTCTGTGAGTTCGAGGCTAGCCTGGTCTACAAGAGCTAGTTCTGGGACAAGCCCCAAAGCTACAGAGAGACCCTGTCTCGAAAAACAAACAAACAAACAAAAAACCACTCAGAGTCACTGGAGAAACAGCACAATCTGCCTTGATGCCAGATATGGAGCTGTTGGCTGGGGCTGAGATCTGGCTGATTTCTGGGGTCCATACAATGTGGCTGATTTCAGGATCAACAGTTTATCACTTGGTTGGTAAACTTCTTGATTTAACCACTGTGCTGCTGGGCCTGTTTGAACTGCTCCGGCAAAATAGGTGGGACTGTGTCAAGAGGAAAATGTGGCTCCTCACTGGATGGCTCTAGGACAAACAGGGCTGGAGAAGAAGGTGATATCTTCAAAACATGGGCAGAGAGAACTCTTAAAAGATGGCCCTTTAATTTCCTGCAGGGAAGCAGCAGGAGGCACGCCTGGGTGACAGGACAGGAGAGCAGACGGGCTTTGAGACTGCATGTTCTCCAGAGACATGCTTCAGCATGTCTCACTCTGCGGCACTGTGGGGCAGCTCCAATATGTGGTCACTCTCCAGTAAGAAGGAAAGGGACAGATCCTGCCTCCAGTATGCCCGAGCTGCTTATTAAAGGTGGCTGGCCTGGCCCATGAATAGCACTGACATCCCCTTCCCTCATTTTTAACTAAACCACTGTCACCACCACCACCACCATTATAGACACCATTATCACTGTGACCACTACAATCACACCCTCACCCGCAATCGTCCTGACTGTCATTAGCGCTATTGTCACCATTATAATCATCACCCAACTATCATCATCATCATCACTACCACCATCCTCAGTGTCATACCACCACCACCATCACCACACCGTCACTATTAGCACTATTATCACCATCACCACCATTATCAATGTCACACCATCACAGCACTATCATCACCCAACCACCACCATCATCATCAATGTCGTCACCACCACCACCACCATGACCACCATCATGGCACCGCCACCGTCATTACCATCACCACCACCACCATCATGGCTCCATCACTGTCATTACCATCACCACCACCACCATCACTACCATCATGGCACCGTCACCATCATTACTGTTACCACCACCACGATCACCACCATCATGGCACTGCCACCGTCATTACCATCACCACCACCACCATCATCATCATACTCACCCAGAAAGCTGTAGTTTCTTCCCACTTTCTTTAGATTTTTCTTGACAGCAGAACATCTTGCTCCTCAGCCCCTCCCTGTTCTTCTGAGGAAAGGTGTGTTACTTCCAGTGTATTTTCCTAGACACCTCATCTCCATCACGCATGAACTAAATCCAGTGCTGCTGATCTTCGTAAACCAGGTTTTACTGTGGCCCAGCCATACGCACCTGCTTCAATACTATCCTAAGACACTTTGGAGCCGTAGCTGCACGCTTGACACATTGCTGTAGAGACCAGTTCCCAAAAAATTAAAATATTTGCCATCCAACCCTTTGCAGAGGTTAGGCAGGTATACCTCCTATTTTCCATGCTGAGCTGGGGAAGTCATAGCCATGGTCCCCAAGTGTCTTCACTCATCCTGATTGGCTCTCACCACCTGCCCCTTCAAGGCCTATCAGCTTCTGCCCACCACCTGGGGTGAAGGTGAAGGCTTCGGATCTGTCACAGCAGCAGCCCATGTGGAAGTACCAACTTTCTGTCCTGAAATGTCCCCCACCAGCTCATGTGTTTGTGTGTTCTGATAGCACTGATTTTGGAGTTTGTGGGATATGGGACTGAGTCGGTGGATAAAGGATGTGAGTAGGTCCTCTGGGTTAGAGCCTGGCCCATTTCTCATCCTGTACTTTGCTTCCTAGCCGAGCTATTGTGTGAGAAGCCCTGGGAGAAACTGCCACCTGCTCCCACCAAGGACACCAAGAACAGTCATTGATGCTGCCATGCCTTCCCTGCCTTGGTAAACTGAAATTCCCCAACCGTGTGAGCCAGAATAATCCCTTCCTTTTCAAAGATAGATCACTCAGGTGTTTGATCTCAGCAATGACAGAAGGGAAAAAAGAAAACTGGTGCCAAAAGTAGGGTTACTGCTGCCATAACTTAACCATGTAATTCGTGGAAGCTTGGAACTGGTTTGCAAGAACCCAAAAGGAGCTAAATGCTGAAGAAGCCCAAGAATACTGCAGTCAGAGACTAGCAGGCCATTCTGGTGACAGGTAACAAATGCTGACAGAAATGTAGGCTGTGAAGGTTGGGTTCATGAGACTTCACCGGGGAGTAAGGACTCGATCTAAAGCTGAACTCAGGTACATTTGCATTGCACCATACCAAAGCATCTGGATGCCTATAAGGCTGAACCCCAAAGCTATGGCTAGTTTATTTGGTGGAGGAAATGTACAGATGGTTTAATATCCAGGGTGTGGGACGATTATTATTGGCTATTTTTGACCAAGTTTATGAGTATTGTGGAGAGAAAAAATAAACAGAGACAAAAGATGTGAAAAATAAATACAGTTAGAGATGTGAATATATTTAAAGTTATAGACAAATAAAATTAGGTGGGCAAAGAGATTATTTTTAAAGAGAAAAAGGGCACTAAACCGAAACACCCATGAGCATGGTCTGGGGCAATAAGGAAGATGCCTCCATGGATAGACCCCTCCCACAGAAAGCTCCAGAATGTCAAAGAACAAGGTCAATTGAGAGATTTTTTTTCCCCTATAAAAGGGAACTCAGGAGTATCTGAAAAGAGAGTGCCTGAATACAGAGATGACTTTCAGGGCATGATACTCAAACAGGACCAACGGGAGAGGGAAGTTTTGTAGTGATATTTTGTTTGTGATCTAACAAAGTTTGCCTGAAGATCGGAGTGCAGAGCGAGCCACAAGTTAGCCATTGAGGCCAGACAGTGGTGGTGGCAGCACACACCTTTATTCCCAGCACTTGGGAGGTAGAGGCAGACAGGTCTCTGTGAGTTCAAGGCCACCCTGGGCTACGTAAGAGCGATCTAGGCTAAAGGAGAATTAAAGGCAGGTGGTAGAGGCTCACACCTTTAATCCCAGTACTTGGGAGTCACATACCTTTAATGTCTGCACTAGGGAGGTGGAGACAGGAAAGGATGTGACTGGGTGGAGAGGGGAGCTCAGAGGCAGTCTGAGGTTTCATTGAGATAGCATTCAGTCTGAGGATTCACAGAGATGGATGCAGTCTGAGGATTCAGTCTGAGGATTTGTAGAGACAGGATTGCCCCTTCAGTGTGAGGATTCGGTAGAGGTAAAAGGTCTCTAGTGACTGCTCTGCTTCTCTGATCTCTCAGCTTTCACCCCCTAATATCTGGCTCCAGATTTTTATTATTAAGAACAATTAGAATATGTGCTACAGAGTGTCTTCACTGGCAATTGAAGGATGCAGCAGCCATGGTCCAAGGAGACGCAGGTATTTTTGAGCATACAGCAGAACTTGGTGCTCTTTATCCAGGTGCTGTTTAAGAGCATGCCTAGTGTGAATGGGAACTTGAGGTTTCTGGCAAGGTTCCTCCAAAGGTCCCACGAGGCCAACAGTGTATAGCAGCAGGGTCAGTGAGTGAAGCAGTAAGGTGAAGCTCCAGGAAGTTTTGTTTGTTTTCTACAAGGAGGATGTCTGCCAAGGAAAGTACCAAGTGGAGCTGGAAGGCAAGAGAGTGGTGCTGTTTGGAGGTTGCAGAGCCTTAGAAGCATGAGACCTAGATGGTAGAGGTGGGACACTGGGGATGAACTTTGGAGGTTACATCCACTTCTGTTTTGACCAGAGCTCTCTTGGCTTCCTGACTACTTACACGTGGTGGACTCTGGCTGTGTGCTTCTGCTGCCATGACCCTCTCAGTGCCTTCCCTTCTCAAATGGACCACATCTTCCTCCCCCCCGCCCCCCAGGTGTGAGCTGAACAAAGTGCTCCCTCCCTTCAGCGACTGTGTCAGCTACTTTGTTGAAGCAAACGCACTGTGTGGAGAGTGGCCCCTGCTTGGTGGCCTAAAGCCACACCTCTCAGGTGGAGTTAGCCAGGCTGACAGGTCTACCCCTGCAACAGAGACCCTGAGGGAAGATAGAGCAGTGTGGAGGATCCTTTTGTCTCAGCACTCACATGGTTGCTCCTTGGACTGTGAAGTCTGGGAGTGTTAGCCTTTCCCCATGACTGGCTTTCCTTGCTATGGGACCACTCTAGTCTAGGCACAAGCTTCCTTTTGCTTCCATGATGCTCAGGCCACCTGTGTGGAAATTCTGAGGAGCCAGGAGAAGCACTGCCACCTGCTCCGGTCTCCCTTCTCTGGATTATGGCTCAGCAGTCCATGCCATTCAAGATGTGTGCATGTACATGTTTTTTGTATGTGTGTTATATATTGCCTTCAACTCACCATGGCCACCTCCAGCCCTCTGTGCCACCTCTCTGCGGTTACAGAGGCTGCCAAGCAGGGTCTACATCCCTCCCACAGACTGCCGGTACAGCATGGAAGAGGTGCAGCCATAGACGTGCACGGAGCTGGCTGTGTTCTCTCTGGCCCTCAGTGTTCAGTTCTGGTTCAGCCACGGGTGACCCTGAGCTCTGAGCATCATGAGAATCAGCCTCTGCTGTAGGGTGTGGTGACATCTGAGAGAGGTTGTTATTGCAGAGAGCCACCTGAGAGTCCTGGGGACGGACAGCCTTTGGAACCTGTGACCAGATGCATGGTTCAGGTTGATTGGGGCTGGTCTGGAGCAAGGTGTATTTGGGTGGTTTATGGGCCCCTCACATTGTCAGGGGGTCAAGTGCAAAGTCAGTCATCAGGAAAGAAGGTCACCAGACCTTAGCCTTGTGTCCCCTACACAACTTTGTCATCTTTTTGCACATACACACACTTTTTCAGCAAAGAATTCAAAGTTGCCTGTAATACAAGGCACATTAAATAACATAAGAAAACCCAAACAATCTGCAGAAATAAAAGAATAAAATAAAATAAATAAAATAAAAGTCACTTAGAAGGGACTGTCCTGCTGACACACTCAAGTTTTCCTTGGTCTCTGAGCTTCCTGACAGCCAAGGAGGAAAGAAATCACAGCCAAGTTCACAGTCTTCAAGAGGGGGTCAGAGGGAGCATGCTCTCTTGAATTTCCTTTAGGGAAAATTGCACCAAGTACCCAGCTCATAGTTGGGATTCTCCTAGAGGACACAATGAAAGCCTGCAGCCAGGAAGTAAAGCTGTGTTTCCAACAGGACTGTTTTCTACACAGGTCCATACTAGGCTGCACTCAGAGCCGGCTGTTTACACAGCCCCAAGCTCAAGTGGAAACAGGCCCCAGATTATCTCGCCCTCTGGGGTCAAAAGGCACAGATTTCAGCGGCAAAACGCTCAGCACTGCAATCTTTGCTTTCTGCCTGAGTGAGTAAACGCTGAGCCCAGGCCACGGGGCTCCACCTCGCCTCCCACCTCATCTCTGCAAGCTCCAGTCAAGCTTTTGACAGCAGTCATTGTCTGTGACAGTGCCCTGAACAACTTCTCTAAACGGAATCATTCATTCGGCCATAATGGGAGGCCAGCAGCCGGCCTGCTGATGGCCACAATTCCACTCTGATGACCTGGCTGATGGGGACATTTACAGGCTGAATGCTGGTGGTGCTTGCAGGATGGGAAAGGCATCTGAAGTCTGGCATCTGAGCTGAGGATTTAGGGGTTCCTGGGTGGATCGCAGGCATTAGAACCCCCTGACATTAGGCTGCTGATGGCAGCCCCTGGCCTCAGTGTTCTCATCTATGAGGTGGGACTAAGAAAGTTGGGATCACCCCCGCCCCAAGGGACCATTTGCAGAAGACTCTCTGGTACATATGCCAGCCAAGTCCCCTGAGGTGCCACACAGTTGGAAGGGCATCACCATTGAGTAGCAGAGGACATTAGTACAGGAGCCTGCCCTTTGCCATACCTGCAGAAGATGTGTAGGGATGCAGAGAGATGAGCTCTTATGTGGGCCTCCTGGGCTCAGGAACCCACATGCACAAAGCAGCATGGTGAGCACAGAGATAGTGCCATTCAGGAGATCCTGCACGCCCGACTGCCTCTTCCGGGTGACTCAGCACTGCGGCAAGTGCCTGCTTCACCCTAGGGGATGGACTGGCTGCCTGCTGCCACTCACAAACTAACTCTGAAGAGAAGACCCAATGGGTGCCCCTCCAGCCCTGGGGTTCTCTTGCATGCTCCTTGTATAGCTGAAGTGCTTTAGGGACCCGGTGAAACTTGTCTTTGAGCCACCCCATCCTCTGTAGATGACAGTAGCTGGGGGATATGTGGGAGCATAGAGGTGGCCAGCATCCTTGGAAAATCCTCATCCCGGGGACTTACTGCCCTGAGTACGGGCCACCTCTTTGCAGAATGCTTTCTGGGCCAGGTGGAGGCTCAGCTGAGCTATGGCCCTGCAGAGTCTCTGTGGTACTTATCACCGGCTCCATCACCGCAGCCTCCTGGCTCTGATTGTTCTTCACTGGCATTGATAAACGCTGTTCCATTTTGACTCTCTCACGGTGGGAAGGAGAGAGAACCCTGTCTGACAGTCACTGCAGCTCTGCCTGTGTCTGCAGTGTTCCGGTGGTGGCTGACAGGCGGGCTCCAGCATTTCTGCACCAAGATTATGTGCTAAGCTTAGGATTTTCAGAACTGAAGGGAGGTTAGTAGGACACTTGCCAGTGTCTCAGGCTATCTTCCCTACCTTGCCCTGGGCCTCTCACTTCCTACTTGAAAATTGAACTCCTGGGGCCACATGATACTGGAAATTTCCAGACTGCAGCCTCCAGGAGGGGGGAGGGCCCCTTGTTCTGCAGACACCTGGGAGGGGCTCTCTCACCTTGGCACTGTGTAACCAGAGCCAGTGACAGGCCCCCTGACAAGACCAACAACAAGCTTGCCTTTTAATTCTGCAACAGGAGAGGGGCTGCCCAGGGGCCTTGGTGACTCATTGATCCACAATCACAAATGCCAGGCATCCTGGGGACAAGGGGATCTCAGCTGCCATACGGACCAGACCGGACTGTCAACAGAAGCCTCCAACTGCTGCACCATGGAGCAGGGGGAGAGAGCCACCTGCCAAGTGGGAGAACAGAAGGACAGACATTCCTGACTGCTCCTTGGGGATGGGCTGTGGACCTTGGCTCTGAACAAGCCAATGCCATTTGGGTATCTAGTCTGGGCATCTATGACTGATCAGGGAGAATGGGGCTGGATGTGGGTGACTCTGCCATCCTCACAGAACGTGTCTTTTTCATGACACCGTACTATAGTCATGGAAAGACACACAGCACAATGGGAATTTCAACAGCCACTGTCTCTCCTTTGGGGGTTCCAAGCCAATGAATAAAGCCAACATGCAGCTCAGGAGCTGGGACAGGACAGTGCAGGTGAGGCCCGACAAGTCAGAGACCCTCCTGCCCAGAGTCTTCCTGCAGAGACAGGTGATGGGCAGCCAGGTGGTTTTGGGTGAGGTTCTCAGGCTTGTGACATTCCTGAACTCAGGACCCAGAGGTGAGGGGGACATCCACATGGAACATCCAGCTGATACATGACTCCACCTGCTGTGTGAGTCTGTGGAAGGCGCCCTGCCCAGGGAGCCTTAGCCTCTGTCTTAGCTACTTTTCTAGTGCCGTGTTAAATAGCAAGAGCAAAAGCAACTTAGGGAGGAAAGAGTTTCTTTCATTTTAAAGTTGTTGGGTTTTTTTTTCACTTCCAAGTAGAATTACATTTATTTTTGTGATAATGAACTTACAGCTTTACACATGTGTTAAAATACACACTCTATAAGTATACATAGTTTAGTGCCCACCAACTACACCTTCAATAATGTTGTTATACTAAAATAGTCACCTTCTAGCTCCTAGGAGAACATTCCTGAAGTCCTAAGGACACCAACTTTAAAAGAAGTCAGCAACAAGATCTAGACACTTCTAAAAGTTTTCCCTCATCACTTATCCAGAAGAAAGAAAAGCAACATAGGATTTTATCACGGTACCCACAGCATTTCTCACGCTGTAAACCTCTAGTACTATCAAGTGCAGAGAAGTTTTTCCTCAAAAGATTACTCAGAAATTCAAAGGAATGAAATAGTTAATTTTGTTTTAAAGTCTGTCTTTTTTTAATCTTGATTTTCTCTCCTAAAATAGGAAAGTCAGGGCAGGAACCCAAGGCAGGAGCTGAAGCAGAGACCATGGAGGAACTCTGCCTACTGGCTTGCTCCCCAAGGCATGCTCAACCTACTTCCAAGGACCACCTGCCCAGGGATGGCACCACCCACAATAGGCTGGGCCTACCCACATCAATTATCAGTCAAGAAAAGGCCCCACAGACTTGTCCACAGGCCAATGTAATAGAGGTATTTTCTCGATTGAAGTTCCCTCTTCCAAGATGACCATAGCGTGTGTCAAGCTGACAAAAGCAACCACCAGGATAGACTCCTGTCTATGGATGGGGTTCCAGTCTGGCCCAAGGAAGGTGGGAGGCCTGTCTAAAAAAACCCTTGCATCTAGCAAAGCTGCTCCAGCCTCACTCCATCCCTTGTTCCAACTCTCTCCTGCTCTGCCACATGGCCTCTGCTGTGGTCCCTGGGTCTTTATCCACCTGTCACTGGCTCCCAACCTGCTGTCCTCACACGTGGGGCCATGCACATTGTATTGAGTCATGTGCTGTGATTTAATGACATTAACTACATTCACAGAAGGCACAGGCATCACCACCATCTACTTCTCAAGCCTTCTATTCCTCCAGCCCAAGTTTTGCACGGCTCCTGCACCTAGCCCTTCCATGTGTGGCTTCTGCACCCCTGGAGTCAACTAGGTGTGGGTGGAATTTTTTTCCTATGGCTTTCATCTGTACTGAGCATGTGAAGCCTTTTGATTTCTAGTTTTAGTCCTCTGCCTGCCTGCCTCCAAAGTTGAATTTACATACACCTGAACTGCCTGAGACACTATAAGTCATCTAGTGCTGCCCAAGACTAGGGCATGGCACACATGAGTTACATGGGACACGGACTTCAGTCTCAGGGTTGGGAGACTGAATGTATCATGCTTTTACCAAGGGACTGTAATTGCAATGGTATTTGTCACTGGGCCATGGGCAACCACATCTTATGGATTGTGGGTCCCTAGGGGCAGGCGGGCAAGGATCCTGATGTCCCCACCTGCACATCCTCCTAAACACAGGGAATGTTCTAGATTCATCCTGTTTCTACAGTCACTAGCCCAAAGCCTGAGGCTGGACATGAACACATGAGGGGTGATGCCAAAGTGGAAGTGGTTGAAGCTGCCGTGACAAGTGCCAACAGCTGTCTCCGGGACCCACAGTCCTGGCAAACACCAGCATCCCAGTGTCCATCTGCATCTCTTTGTTTTCAGGGGACTGACCACCTTCTCCTGAGCACCTCCTGCCTAGCAGTCAAGCTACCGTGCATTGGGAGCACAAGGGACACCAGAGGGCTCTGTACTAGTGCTGTGAGCAGTACCAACACATGATGCCTACGGCTGGAGCCCTACACAACCTAACCCTCCCAAGTCTGCAGAACTGCCTTGGCAGGCCTGGGGCTGCCCGCTGTGGACACTGGGGACAGCAGTATGGGGACGCTCTGCCCAACAGCCACCTTCAAGTCTGCAGATCTGATGTAGCCTCAGGACAGAAATGGTTGGCACTTTCTGGGATCCCTTTCGAGGCCTGGGAATCTCATGTCATGGAACCTGGCTGATGTCTTCCTGGGCTGAGCAATGTAAAGGGCATTGGCCTTCTGGGTGTTCCCTCCCCTCCAGCCATTGGGGTGCTGACGCCTACCTGTGAGAGCCACATAGCGTCCTACACTATGGACAACTGCTGCAGGGTCTGCTCTGCCCTCTGTGGGACTTGCAGAAAATGCCCCAGCTCTCCATATAAGGGCTCGGTTCAAGAATTTTTTTTTAATGTCAGAATCACAAATGGGATTCATTTCCACCCCATTTTGTTTATCCTAGTATTTGGCAAGCTCTCAAGGTGTAACACTGGGCCAGTTGCTCTTCAGTTTCCCATGGAGAGTATGTGCCCAAGTGCCCAGCTGAGCGGTCTGGAGGGCCAATATACTGCGGACACTTAAGCAGGGTTCTGTGGCCTGGGACTGCCAGAACAAAGCTCCACAAACCGAGGGTAGGAGTTTCAGTCATAGAAATTGTTCTGTCAGAGTCAAGGTGAGCCAGGGCTGGCTCCTGCAACTCTGGCAGATGATTTACCCCCCTTCTTTCTCTTCCTCCCTCCTCCCCTCTTTCCCTCCTTCCCTCCTTTCTTCCTCCATCCCTCCCTCCATCTCCAAGCATTGCTGGGGCCTCTCGGCTGGTAGATATGGCACTCAAGTGAGCCATATCTTCCTATCTTTCCTTCTCTCTGCCTCTGTGTCCTGTCCTCTTCCTAAGGACACCAGTCATCCTTAGGAAGGATGGTTTAATTTCTTAACTTAACTAGTCACAACTGCAAGACCTTATTTCTAAATAGGGCCAGATTGTGAGGTTCCAGGGAAACAAGGTCTTGGGGACACTATTCATTCTGTAGAACAGCTATTCTCAATATCTCGTTGGCAACCCTTTGTGGGTCAAACAACCCTTCCACGGGGTTGCCTAACGCCATCAAGAAACGCAGATATTTACATTATGGTTCATAACAGTAGTAGAATTACAGCCATGAAGTAGTAATGAAAATAATTTTATGAGCGGGACAGTGGTGGTGCACTCCTTTAATCCCAGCATTTGGGAAGCATGGACAGACTGAGTTTGAGGCTAGCTTGGTCTACAAAGCGAGTTCCAGGATAGCCAGGACTGTTATACAGAGAAACCCTATCTCTAAAAACCAAAATTATTACTATTATTATCATTTCATGGTTGGGGGGGGTCACCACAACATGAAGAACTGTATTAAGACTGAGAATCACTGCCATAGGACCTTCCATTAATGGAGAATCTCCAGGCAGCTGGCCCGCTTGTGCCTGCTCTTAGACAGTCCTCTTCTTCCAGGGGTTGGGGGCAGTGGTCTCATTCTTTCTCCACATAGATCTGCATTAATGCAGCCCACCCCTGTCATCAGGTCACTCCTTCTCCATTCCTTGGAGCTATGCCTTAAGGGGGAGGCCTTAACCTCACCACGTATCTCACCACTCTCTACACTGTGGAGACAACTTCCCATGAGAAAGTTCAACAGAATTTCCACAATGCTGTGTCTCAAACTCATCCAGTGTGGGGGAAAATTCCCACCACCAGAAGAAGGGCAGTGGGACAGCTAGCCCACTATTTCTGTGCCCTCCTCACCCAGAAGGTGCCAAGTATTTAGCCCGATTTTGCCAATGAGGAAACTGAGGCACAGGAAACTCAGTGTCCGGCTGTTTCCTCTGCTGGCAGGAAGCAGAGCCTGGGTCCAACAGCATGGGCTCCCAGGCTGCCTCCCCACAGCCCACTAGCTGTACCCCAAGGAAGGAGATACTATAACCTGGGGATGTGACATTGAGGGTCAAAGGTAAAGGGGGAAGTTGAGAGGGGATTTCCCTTGCCACCTGCCTGGTGGCTCTTTGTGGGTCACCTTGTTATCATGTCTTTCTCAGCCCTAGGGCAGAGGTCTAGGTTCCATATTTGCCCAAGCTGGTCCTGGTTAGGCTCTGCCATGCAGCCCTATAAGAGGCCTGTCCCTCAGCATACTTCTTCCCAAAGGTCTGGGCTCCATCACAGGGCAGCCTGGTGCCCTGGGCCTTCAATATCCTCCGAGGTTAACACTTACCCAGCAGCACAGCCCCCATACGCTCTGCTGCTCCAGTCTCACACCAAAGCTTTGCAAAGTGGAGAGAACATGGTTAGAGATTGGGAGCCCACACAAACTGTTTTTTTTTTGTTTGTTTGTTTGTTTGTTTTTTTTTTTGCCTAGCTTATCTTGCTCATCAACTGTGAGCTTCATAAGTGATGTCCAATCTTAGCCACTTTGGTTTACAACCTCAATAAGGTGATAGCACCTTCAGGGCTGGCCTGGAGCTCTACAGCCATGAACACCTTAGGGCAGGACAGGGTGGGGAAACAGGTGTAGCCACAGAAACTCAGGTTTCCTGCAGCTGGAGTCAGGACAGCGGACTCTGTGGCCTCTGCCCTCAGGCTGGGAGAAGCTGTCACTGTGTCCCCTGCTGACCTCACAGGGCTCAGTCCCACTGAGTAGGCCTTCCTGGGATCGATGACTGAACCGGTCAGCTAGCAATGTGACACTAATGGACACAGAATGAAAATGCCAAGGAACATATTAATCTGGACAGCATGGAGGTGACAGCCGGGTGGGGGGCTTAGGGTGGTGGCCCTAATGGAGCCATATTGACCAGGCTGTGAAGACCACAGTGGGGTTGGGTGTCACTCCTGCAGCCTGGGAACTGGATTGATGGATTTCAGTGTCTTATAGATTCGGGTCTGGACACACTGACCTCCCCCCCCTGCCCCAGATCAATATGCTCTTCTCAGCCCAGGGCGGCTCTGCAGCCCATCAGGGCTGTCTCTGGGGAAGTTTGTAAATACCCATGTTGGAAATATTAATACATGGTCATAACCGGGACCGCTGATGTGCAGAGGGGATCCTTTCTGATGTCCCCAGACCCTGCTAGTGAGAAGCTCTCAGGCCCTCCTGGCCTCCAGATATCACCTGCCAAGCTGGAAAGTGTCATTTCCCGAACCCTGGCTCCTTTTAAGGAAGTTTACTTCATTCAGATTACCTGGACCCAGGCTGGAAGCCTCAGCCCCATCTCCAAGCCACACAGTACCATTTGTACTCTGCAATTATATATCCACCGTGAAGGTGACAGTTATGGCCCCATCTTAAAGATGAGGAAGAAGGCGTGGGGATGTCAGATGCAGAGTGCGTGGAGCACTGCAGTCGCATTACCAGGGCAGCCACAGTGCTTTTTTTCTGGGCTGGGATCCTGTCCCTTGCTTTTGGTAAGGGTTGTGAATTTCACAGCCCATCAGTCCTTGGGGCTGGACCCAGTTTCTCACACATTCCTTTATGACCTTCATGGCCACCCTGTTCTTCCCTCATCCCTCCTGCCATCCTCAGGGCAGGAACATGCAAATGAGCCTCCTCCCAAGGCAAGGGTGGGTGTGTCAGCTTTCAGAATTGTAAACCTGGTCTCCCCCATCCCTGATTCCTCTCAACTTTAGCTGACCACCCTACCAAACCCGCCTTCTGAGTTTGCTCTTCTGCTGATCTGATAAAACGCTGACCTCCGGGGGGGGGGGGGGGGGGGAGGAAAGGGCTTTTTTGGCTTCCAGATTTCAGGTCACCACTGAGGGAAGTCAAGGCAGGAACCCAAGACAGGAACCCAGAGGCAGAAACTAAAGCAGAGACCTGGGAGGAACGCTGCTTATTGGCTTGCTTGTGCAGGCTTACTTGGTGAACTTTCGTATCCAGTCCACATTCACCTGCCTAGGAATGACACTCCCCACAGTGGGCTGGGGCCTTCATCAATTAGCAGTTTAGAAAATGCCCCACAACATAGCCATACTCCAGTCTGATGAAAGCAAGGTTGAGGTACCCTCTTCCCAGGAGACTCTAGGTTTGTGCCAATCTGACACAGGCATCATCACCCCTTACTAATAGCCCCGTCACTACCACCACTATTACCATCATTATCATCATCTCCACCATCACCACTGCCACCACATTTATGACCACCTCCACCATCACCACGATGACTGTCACCATTACCACTTCCCACCTCCACCATCACCACGATGACTGTCACCATTACCACTTCCCACCTCCACCATCACCACGATGACTGTCACCATTACCACTTCCCACCTCCACCATCACCACAATGACTGTCACCATTACCACGTCCCACCTTCAGCAACAGCAGCAGCAGTGCCATCACAACCTAGAGACCAGGAAGCAGGCTCCTTGAAGACCCTCAGTAGCTAACCCTGTTTTCTCCTGCTCTGTCCCAGGAGCTCCAGGGAGTGTAGCACTAAGGTGATAGTCAAGTCTTTACCAGATGACAGGTCCGCATCAGTGACCTTCCCTGGCAACAAGTGACCTGGCTCTAGGCTCAATGCTCATGGCTCCAGGGTTGTGGTGAGCTGCATTTTCAGAGGGAACCAAAGAGCAGAAAAGGCAGTTAGTCCCCAAGCCCCAGGTCCTTTGTCACAGTAGCACAGTATCCATGTCCCCTCTGCAGAGACTTGTCCAGCTTCTCTCATAACGCAGTGATGGCTCTCCCAACCCCAGGGACATGTCTCCTTAGCATGACTAGTAGCAGAGGTACCCTAAGGAGCAGCTCATTCCATGTCTTCTCTCTCTTCCACCTCTCCAGCAAGCCTGACAGGCAGGTTCCGTGATTACAGCACTGGCTGCCGCTCCTGGAGCAGCTCTGACTGAGAGGAGCTCCAGGCCTCCACCACCAGACTGTGCCCTGTGTGGGAGACCGCCACAGGAAGCCTGAAGCCAGCCTTGCATCGAGCTCTGGCTCAGCCTCCTGTCCTGGTTCTACATTTTAGAGGACTCTCTTTGGGCCCTTTAGCTGCCCCATCCTGAGTCTTTTGATTCCCTTCATGGGAGGCTTGAGTGTGGGACTGAGGGAAGCAGAGTCTGAGACAAGGATGGGCCCTCCAGGAGCCACTGTCCACACAAGGGTGATAAGGGCTCAATACTGGATCCAGAGAGCCAATCCCTGAAGCTCATTTAGGCACAGTGTCTGGGTGAGAAAAGAGCTTTGTGGATGCAAGAAGCACAGGCACCATTCCTCGACCTGGATACCTCCTGAACTCAGAACTCAGGCTCAGCCGTCAGAGGGGTTATTCTGCCCTGCTGAGCTGGGGCAGGGTGCAGTCACTTCTGTCCAGCCCTGGCTGCTGGGAGGATTTTTCTGTATGTGGACCCCATACTCACCAGGAACCCATGGAGGAGTCCTGACCCCAGTGGGAAGATAGGACGTGAAATGCCAGAAAGGAGGTGAGGCCCTGGGCCTCCCATGGGCATGGTGAGCTGTTGACGACACTCAGGGTGAGCCCTCTGAAAAGCTGGAACCTCAATTTCTCTGCTAAAGGAAAGGCCAGCCTCCCCTGCCTTGTCTCCTCCTTCAGTCTAGGGTCCATCGGCCCTAGGGGTCTCTGTCCTCCAGCATGCAGCCAGTGCTTGCTCAGTGTGACTTCTGCTTAGTTCTTATTGCCTCTCCATAGGACAACCCTTCTGGGAGTATCCAGGGGTTCCTTTGGTCCTTGATTCAAAGGAGTAACCCCTCTTTCTTCAGACAGACCATCAGAATGAGAGGACCAGGACTACAGGTCCCCATGGTGGAGGTTTAAAGCTCATGGTGGGGACTGAAAATTCTCCAGTGGAGACCGCAGTGTCCCTGAAGTCCTTCACTTCTTGGCAATGTGGACATAGCTCCTCAAGTCTGGTAGAACTGTCCATGTGCTCATGGGACAATAGAGAGGAGGGTGGATGACATATGGCTGGTGACAGGCATGGCTACTGCTACAGCGGAGGATCAGGGCCTGCCTGCCTCCTTACCTGCATGAACCTTGACCCCACTCCTCATCTGCCACCAGTAATGTTTGCACATGGAAGACAGGACGAGAGGCCCTGGATTCGCAGTTTTTGGAGGGCTGTCTTGCATGACGGGTAAACTCCGCACAGCCCCTTTGCCTTTCTGGGCCCTAGTTTCCCACTGCTCCAAGGTCTTATAAGGCTACCTCTACAGCTGTCTGAGCTGGGATCATCTGGCTGCCCCCCTGCCACCCCTGCTGGCAGTTAAGTGAGCACAAACATGTTCAACGCTAAATAATTAATTTTCGTCCTCCGATAAAAATGTCATCTGTTGATTTACAACCCCTCTTGGTAATAGAGCTCAATGGAAACCTGATTCTTAATTATCCACCCTGAGCCGCCAGGAGGTGGGTCCAGCTGCTGGAGGAGCAGCCCCAACTGTTCCCAGGCGCTTCTGGGCCACAAGGCCAGATGCTTCCTGGGCCCTGGTGCTGCTCTCTGCAGGACTGTCCAAGTCATGGAGAGTGCTTCCCCCCAGCAAAGTGCCCTGAAGGTCCAGGGTAGGGGAGAAGTCTGTCCTGAAGGCAGGACAGCATTCTAGGATTGTGGCATCCCAGGAACTGTGCTTGGCCCCGCTGTACGCATATGAAGAACAAGTTCCAGAACAGGAATGTGGGTGGCCACAAGCAAGGCATGTTGAGGTGGAGCTGGCCTTCCTTCTCAGGTCAGCCTGGCTCTGGAGTTGTGTCCTGTACCTCACACCCAGCAAAGGAGGAGCAGGGTGTGGCTGTAGCCTCCTCATGGCTTCTCAGACACTCTGCCAGGTGGACATGACTTTTGATAAGTTCTCTGAGCCCAGCAGAGGCACGGTAACCCTTCCCACCCTAGAGGACCCAGGACATGAAGGGCTTGGCATGGGTAGAGGAGACTTGCCAGAGAAACTCCTAAGTTGAAGGTAGGTCAGGCTGCTATTGGCTTTACTGCCTTCACTGTGTCCTCCGAGGCATGGTGGGAACATCGGTGGAACTCACTGGTGGAGTGGAAGGGAGCGCATCTCAGACATGGACAGTCAGAGAGGTGGTATGGGGCCTCCTGTGAGCCCAGTGCATCACGCTGCACCCAGGCAACACTGCAGGTTCAGTGTATGACCATGGTCAGCTGTGTTATACCTGGGTTTCTGCTCCTATTATCCCTCCCTCCCAGCCTTACTGTCTATAACCATCAACAGCTCACTGCCTGCTGCATGCTGGGCTGGACTTCAGAGTAGGCCAGTTCAGGAGCCTGGCAGCTGAGCAACCCCGGCTCTGCTGCGGGATGAGTGCCCAGACTTTGGGGTGGGAACAAACAGGGGCTGTCTGCCACAGATGAGGTTCTGAGAGTACACACCTACTTTCTGCCCAGCGGCCTGCCCCCTCCACCCAACTGGGCCATGATAATATCTTGTCTGTTGCCTGGGTGACCAGGTTCTGGCTCAGAGGCTCCAGACAGTCCTGGAAAAGCTCAAGGGCTTGGTGCTGGTCTCACGGGAACCTTCTATTGTGGCTGCTAGTTTGTGCAGAAGTAGCAAGACAGATCACAGACAATGGTAGAAGATGAATCTGTGGGCAGGTGCTGAGTCCAGGACCGCTGGGCCACTGGTGTGTATGAGCTTGTACCTCGTCTAAGCACTCTTTAGCTACACCCAGTGGTCACACCTGAGCTGCCTGGAGAAGTCATTGTCCATCCAGCAACACCTTCTGCCTCACGGGACAGACCTTGCCCACATCCTCCAGGGCTGCAGGGTGCAAATGACAGCAAAATCTAATCATCTCCCTAAGACATCAGGATGAACAGGACAGTCGGCTTGGGGTTGGGAGGGTCTGGCAGGGGCTCAGGGACAGAATTGCCTAACTGCCTTCCCTCCTGTTGTCTGCTGGGGTTGCTGGAATGTCCATAAATTAAAGTTCAGGCTCTCTGCAGACCATGGTGACTCAAATCTTCTCCTATGATGAAGTGCCCTAAGCTAGAAATCCCAGTGCCCACAGTAAGTATGGTGGGACATTTGCTATGGCACCAGTCCCAGCGCAGGGTCAGCCAAATGGCATCAGTGTCTGTTCAACTGGAGCGCAAAGAGAGACAGTAAGTGTCCTGAGGGTGGGGCTGTGCCCTTTGTACTGTGCAGGCAGCAGGCATCCAGGGGACTCTGAGAAGGCATGGTGAGCGGCAGGTCCTTGGGGATTACTCAGCCTGCAGAAGGTATTTCGTCAGTTCTCAGTCCTTGGGAGTGCTCCGTCCTCTGGTGATGCTGGAGGCAGTAGGGGGAGGCAGTGGTGAGGGATGGTGCTGATGGCAATGCTAGGGAATGGTGCTAGGGGGTGCTGTTGACTCCCAGGATGATACAAATGTCCCTGTGGATGCCTGATGTTGGGAGCCAGTGGCATGGGAGGGGTTAGGACAGAAACCGCAGCAGGGTCCTAGTGACTGGAGGATTGTCAGGCTTTTTTTACTAGCCTCCGCTGTACCAGGCTATGTCCCCAACACCGGCATGGAGGACAGTAGGGCCTAGGGCCTAGAGGAGAGAGGAACTCACCACCGTCTAGGCCAGCAGATTTCTGGGAGGGTGGAGGAGAGAATGAATGAGTGATGGAATTTACCGATGCCCATTCAGCCAGGTGCCCGCCAAGCGTCCTTGATTTGTAAATTAAACAAACTTGCTCTTGGTTCTGAGTAAGACTAATGGAAGTCAGCCAGTCCCGTGTAGGCCAAACCCTCTGGAATCCAGCACTTAGGAGTCATCTGTGCTTCAAATTGCATAGCCCACCTGTGCACATGGGGGCACCGCTCCCCTCTCCTGAGAGCACAGCAGCACAAGGCCAAACCCAGAGCCTCGAGAGAGTTGCCTGCCCGGAACTCTGCTCTCTAGGACCTCTCCAGGGCTGGGGGTTTTGCAAGGCGCTAAGTGACTGCCACTGTCCCCCAGGACCACTCCTGTGAGAAAGGCCCTTGCCGTTGGCTTGGAGTCCTGTTTTCAGGCCTGGCTGATGCTGTCTCCATGGATGGTAATGAAGTAATGCTGTTGTGACTCGGCTCTTGTCGCCTGAGAGTGTCTAAGTGCTTCAGGAACAATTAATCGGCTTGCTCACTTCTGCTAAGCATGATAGCCCAAGGCCTCAGGAGGCCAGAGGAGGGAAGTGGCCTTGAGGAGACAGTTGGGAGCTATCGGGCAGCTACTAGAAGTGGTCTATGCTCCAAGCAAGCCACTTGAGTCAGAGCTTAGAGCAGGAACACGAAGGAGCTGAAGGTCACAGAAGGTAGGGTTGGCTGAAGAGGTCTGAAATTCTGTTCTGTTGTCTTTCATCAGGGTCTGAGAGTCTAAAATTGAACTCTTAGCCTCTCCAGGGCTCAGTTTCCTGTCAGCTCTCACTTTTCTTTACCTGCATCCATCTCAGTCACTAGGGCCCTTCATCTCTCCGTCCTTCTTTGCCTCAGTTTCCCCTTTCTACACTGGGGAACAAGCACCCCTCTTGCTGTAACAGCACTAAATAAGTGGCTTCATTTTGAGCCTGTTTCTGGGGTGGCCACACAATGGCCTGCAGGGCCACGCTTCCACCGGGTTGATGGTTCATTTTGCATAGCTTTGCCCACAACGCCACACATAAACAGTCTAATGGGGGACAATTTATTTTGGCTCATGTTTTCAGAGTGATCAGTCCACCATGGTGGGGAGGGCATGGTGGAGAAGTTCATTTTGGGGGCAGATGGAGATGTCCAGAATGTTCACAACACAGAAGATCAGGAAGCAGACAGGAGGGGAGGAGCCTCCAAAGGTCTGTCTGCAGTGATCACTTCGCCAGCTAGGTCTCACCTCCCCAGCTAGGTCTCACCTCCCAAAACCTCCAACACCTCCCAAAGTAGCACAATCAGTGGAGGACTGGGTGTTCAAAACGTGAGCCTTTGGGGGATATTTCAGACCAGAACATTCTGTCTCTGAGCCCTAGATGTTCATGGGAAACTTGTAATGCAAAATGCTTTCCGTCCAAACTTAAGAATCCCTAAAGTCTTTTTTGCTTTATAAAGTTTTTTAAAGCATGTGTGCGTGTGCGTGCGTGCGTGCGTGTGTGTGTGTGTGTGTGTGTGTGTGTGTGTGTGTTGGGGGGAGGTATGCACATGTGAGTGCAGTGCCAGAAGAGGGCATTATCGTCCATGGAGCTGGGTTTACAGGTGGTTCTCAGCTGCCTGATAAGGGTAGTGGATAGGGAACTGGTCCTTTGAAAAATCAGTAGTCATTTTTAACCACTGAGCCATCTCTCCAGCTCCATTTCCCTGAAGGGTTAACAGTCTCAACTCTGTTAAGAAGTCTAACATTCAAATCCTCTGAGACTCTGAGACTGTGAGTCCCCCATATGGGTAAAGAGAAAGTTACACATTCCAGATCCAATGACTCAGAGTAGGCACTTCCATCCTAAAAGGAGAGGTGAAGCGTGGAAAGGAGAGCCGGGACCAAAGGATGCTGAAATGCAGCAGGGCGAATGTTGAATCCTGTGGCTGGGTCCACATCTGAGCTCATGGTATGTGGTGGGCTCGGACAGGCTTGAGCGGCTCTGCCACCAGAGACTTTCTTTTGCTGGCCACACTTGGTGCTTTCCTTAGTGGATGCCCCATGTTCCTGGCACCTCCAATATCCTGGGATCTCACTGCAGCTCACAACTTCCTGCATCAACACACCATGGTCTTCCCACAGGAAATCTGAGCTTGCTACATGCTGCCTGCACCACCCCCCACCACACCCCAGGATGCTCTTGTGTTCTGTGTGCCTACAAAGCCTGTGCCACGTGGAAGATACCAAGTTCTATTGCTGGCTCCAGCAGCTGCCAGGCTGTCTGAGACCATAGCTACATAGGTCTCTGGGTGTCTGAGTGGCTGAACCTGGAGAAGCAAGCCTGGTGACCCTGCTTGAGCACGGGTCCCTATTACCCAAGGCAAGGTGTCTCTGGATGGGTGAGGTCTTTCCAGTTCCTGGGATACCCTGAGGGCCTTTCTTATTGGCTGATGCAGAGTGATTGGCTGTTCTTCAATGGTGCTAATCTGTTTAGCAAATAAGGCTTTAAACACATTTTCCTGGCCGAACTGCATGTTCACAGGGTTTTGCTCTACTTTCTGCTGCCAAATTTCACTATGAAGCTGATTGAAAACAGCCAGCAGTAACCATGCCACATGTTGAGCGCTATGCTGTTTTGAAATTTCTTCCACCAAAGTAGTTAGTCCACTAATTTTGAGTTCAGCATCATTCAATTTTTTTTAAAGATTTATTTATTATGTATACAGCATTTTGCCTGCATGTATGCCTTCACACCAGAAGAGGGCACCAGATTTTTATCATAGATGGTTGTGAGCCACCATGTGGTTGCTGGGAATTGAACTCAGGACCTCTGGAAGAGCAAACAGTGCTCTTAACCTCTGAGCCATCTCTCCAGCCCCCCATCATTCAAATTTTTAGAGCATGGGCAAACATAGACAGATCATCAAACTGTGGTGTAGGAGGTGATTCTTCATTTGTATTGCTTTCATTGGTTGAATAAAGAAAACTGCCTTGGCCTTTTGATAGGGCAGAAATCAGGTAGGCGGAGTAGACAGGATGGAATGCTGGGAGGAAGGGAATTGTGGCAGATGCCATGCTTCTCCGGCCCAAGATGGACACTGGTTAGACTCATGCCAGTAAGCCACATCCTCATGGTGAATACAGATTATTAGAAATGGACTGAATCAAGATGTGAGAGTTAGCCAAGAAGAGGCTAGAACTAATGGGCCAGGCAGTATTTAAATGAATACAGTTTCTGTGTAATTATTTCCGCGGCTGGGAGCCAGGCGGAAGGACGCAGTCCGCACGCCTCTTACTACAAAACTGTCACACGAATGACCTCTAATTCAGTTCTAAGCACTATTTTTGTTCGCCTTGAAGCTTTTAAGGCTGGCCTCTGCCTCCCTTTCTCTCCTGGCATCCTGTTCCTTCTGAGCTTCTACAAGAATCCTCCATCAAGCTCCACTTCCAGCATCCTCTAGCCAACATCTCCAGAATTTTCTGGTTTCCTCCCGCAAACCTGTTCCAAAGGCTAAGAGACCCGCAAGGCTGGTGTAATCATGACAGTCCCCACTTCTCTGGTTTTATTTTCTGTGTTAGTTTTTGTGACACTGTGACCATGAAAGCTGAGAAAAACATCTTAAGGAGAAGGGGTTATTTGTTATTTGTGTGCCCATGGTCGCACAGGGCTCAGACAAGACTACACATGATGATATTTATTGACATTACTCTGAGACTGGCACGCAACAGACATACATGAACGAAGGACCTGGAAGGCACTATGTTCTGTGACATCCGACAAATTCCAGCACTTCCTTCCATCTAGAACCATCTATTCTCATTTCTTTAAAACTTTCTGAAAGCCATGAGGGGATTCATTAAATGGTTTTCAAAGGCTACACTGAGTCACGGTGACTTAGAATAGAATAGAATTCAGATCAGATCGCACATGGAACAGCAGCAGCCATAAGCCACCCCGGTAATTATTCAGGAACTGTCGGATTTCTTAGGGAAGTTTCATCTTGAGTCTGTGAGGATCCCCAGACAGACATCTGAAGTTTGGGAGTAGAAATCTTCTAAAAATACTCATTTTATCACTTTAGCTTAAAGGGTATAATTAATCACACCTGTGGTGTGTCCCAGCACATCCAGGGAACTCATGTGCTCATGTTGAGTGACTGGAATAATCAGAGAGCACTCAACAGAGGTGTGCTGTGCCGCACATGAGCTGGGTGCTGTGAACTCAGAGAGTTGAGCCTTTCCAACAAGATATATATATATATTAAAACACACACACACACACACACACACACACACACACACGTCTTTTAAAGACAAGGTTTATCTATGTAACTGTCCTGACTGTCTTAGAACTCTATAGACCAGGCTGGCCTTGAAGTATTTATTTTATTTTTATTTTCTGTGTTCAGATGTTTTTGCTGTATGTATGTATTTGCTTGTTTTTCATTTTGGCTTTTTGAGATAGGGTTTCAGTATGTATCCCTGGCTAACCTGTAACTCACTATGTAGACCAGGCTGGATATAAACTTATAGAGATTCATTCGCCTGCCCCTGTTACCCCAGTGCTAGGATCAAAGGTATGCACAGCCACCCCCAGCCATTGCCAGCCTGTAGTGCATGCAGTGCCTGGGGAGACCAAGAGAGGGCGTTGGACTCCCTGGAACTGAAACTGCAGCCAGTTGTGAGTCCTCATTCAAGTGCTAGGAACCAAACCTGGATCCTTGTAACAAGAGGGGCCTGCTAGTTGGGGTTTCTGTCCTGCCTGGTTCCTGCAGCCGTTTAGCCTCCAAAAAAATCACACAGAGAGTCTCCATAAGTTACAAACTGATTGGCCGATTAGCTCAGGCTTCATATTAGCTTCGTATTATAACTTATATAGCCCATTATTCTTATCTATGTTAGCCACATGGCTCAGTACCTTTCTCAGCGGGACAGGTCACATCCTGCTTCTTTGTTTGTCTGGGCAGGAATGCCGAGAGAGCTTCCTGCTTCCCAGAATTCTCCTATTCTCCTTGCTCTGCCTCTACTTCCTGTCTGGTTGTCCCACCTATACATCCTGGCTAATGGCCAATCAGCATTTATTTAAATCATGATTGACAGAATACAGACAATTCTCCAGCACCACTTCCCCCTCTTTTTTTTTTTTTAAGAAAAATATCCATAGTCCATTTTTTTGGGAATGTGGGTATAGTATTCCAGGCTACTTCTAGCTGGTTGGGGGCGCTGATAATCTTATTGGGACCCAAAGAAAATTTAGATGTATGATCAAGTCATGACTGGAATATCCTGTGAAGCTTGATCATCTCAGGCAGCAATCTTGAATCTGTTCTGGATGTAGAACTCAAACATCCGGGCCATCTGTTCCTACCAGAGATTTCTCAGGTGGTCTTCCTTGATCAAATCTGAGTTTTCGTAACTCAGAATGAATCCACAGCCTCTAATTTCCTGTAGAAACAAAAGCAAAATCTCTTCTCCAAAGTAATATACCTTTTGACTTCAATTTTGAAGTCAAGGTATTTTCAAAATACCCATCTTGGATTAGTTCAGCAGCATTTATAAGCAAATATCTTTTAGCAGCTGTTGCTCCTTCCTCAGCATTCAAACAATTCAAAGAGAGCACAATAACATACAGTATCCAGATTCTCTGTGTGTTTCTCATCTTTATGTGGCTTTACTTTATCTATTTCTTTTATTTTTACTTTTAGTTTTTGAGACAGGTTCTCTGTGTATCTTTGTCCTGGAACTCCCTCTGTAGACCAGGCTGTCCTTGAACTCACAGAGATTTGCCTGTCTCTGCCTCCCCAGTGCTGGGATTAAAGGTGTGTGCTACCACACCTTGAAGTCACAGAGATCTGCCTGTCTCTGCCTCCCCAGTGCTGGGATTAAAGGTGTGTGCTACCACACCTTGAAGTCATAGAGGTCAGTCTACTTCCGTCTCCCAAGTGTTGGGATTAAAGGTGTGTACCACCACACCCAACTACTCTCTTACTTTCTTTTTTATTTTAACGACTTTAACCTTTAGCCTGCATATATTTTTAACACACTGTAAACCATTTAGAGGTTTTCTTTGTCTTTGAATCTCTCTTTACTGTATATCTCTCTTTTTCTGACCACATGGGTCTTTAATTTACCAAGCAATATGGGTAGGGTTAAAGCCGTGTCTTTGACGACTGGATCCAGCCCATTTCTTAGCTTTCTGAGATTTCAGCCTCAAGGCTGAGGTACCGGCCAGAGCCATGTTTATTACCACAACTCTATGGCATTTCAAGGTCCCTGCCAGCAAGCAAGTTGCAGTATTCTTCTCAGGAACCACATTCAAACGTTCCCTAGTCAGACCACCTGCCTGAAAGAGTCAGAGTTTGCCCTGGCAGGACAACCCAAAAAGCCAGCATTTTAAAACGGCGCAGCTTTTTTTTTTTTTTTTTTTGCTATGGCTGAAAACCAAAAAGCATGCAGTCAGCTTTTTATCAACACTGTTTAAGTGTTTCGTGGCAGGACCTCTTAAAAGAGCTGTAAGGTTTTACAGCTAAAGCTGAGTCAGGAAGCCTCTCTTAGATGAGAGTGCTTGCTTGCCTCTATCAAGCAGAGCAGACCCAAGAAATTGCTGCTACCAAGAAAACATGCTTTACTCTATTCTTTCTTTAGCTTTCTCAGGCTTTCTGTGGATGCAGTTATCCACGTGGGCACCATTCTGTAACAAGAGGGGCCTGCTAGTCTGGGGTTTCTGTCCTGCCGGTTCCTGCAGCCGTTTAGCCTCCAAAAAAAATCACACAGAGAGTCTCCATAAGTTACAAACTGATTGGCCGATTAGCTCAGGCTTCATATTAGCTTCGTATTATAACTTATATAGCCCATTATTCTTATCTATGTTAGCCACATGGCTCAGTACCTTTCTCAGCGGGACAGGTCACATCCTGCTTCTTTGTTTGTCTGGGCAGGAATGCCGAGAGAGCTTTCTGCTTCCCAGAATTCTCCTATTCTCCTTGCTCCGCCTCTTCTTCCTCTCTGGTTGTCCCACCTATACATCCTGGCTAATGGCCAATTAGCATTTATTTAAATCATGATTGACAGAATATGGACAATTCTCCCACACCAAGTCCTCTGCAAGAGTAGCCAGTGCTCTCAACCATTGAGCCATCATCCCAACTCAATGTTAACTTTTATAGACTTCATGTTAACTGGAAATCAAGTCAAATGGTAAATAACCGTTCACACCTGTAGCACTGCCTCTAAGAGATGTGTTCAGGGTGCTGCCCGACTCCAGCAGTAAACTCTGCAGGAGACTGCTGGGCTGAGACAGGAGGCTGTGGGAGAGCAGAGGGGCAGAACAAGCATCACAGAGGTGGAGAGAACAACCTGTGTCAGGGATCATGATTACAGGAGCTAAGAAACTGGAGAGTCAGTGGATGACTTAGCAGGCATGGCAGTCACCCTGCTTTTGATCCCCTTTCTGTTAAAGTTGCCCCCACAGACTGGGGTTATTTAATAAAATCCTTAGTCTTTCATATCCAGGGCATCCCTTCAGTCAACATGGCACCTGCCACCTCACCTCTTAGAGATGTGGGTACAGGTACATGGCAGAAGGGATACTTAACTGCTGCTGGCAGGCTGTCTCCCTGGAGGTTCCAGGTCTGTCTGGGTTCTGGGGAAGCCTCTGAGAGCCTGAAGAGACTACCGCTGTGTGTCACAGCTGGCGGAGGTCCTGCTCTGCCCTTGAATGACATCAGGTATGGATGGAGCATGGCCTTGAGCCTGAGCGAGTGGCACTTGGTGGAGCAGCACAGGCCTGCGGCTCCTAGGCTGTGCTCCTCCCACACTGGGCAATGATGGCTTCTTTGGTGTCATCTCTCTCCCCTGTGGGAAGCAAGGCACAGGGACCCTAGCATCTCGTACATGGTGCCTTACCTCAATGGAAGAGCCACTAAAGGGGTGGCAAGCAAGGGTTTGACAGAGACAGAGTGAGACCCATCACAGGGCCTGGCTGGCTCTTGCCGGAACTGTGTCCACTTGTCCCAGTGCCACGACACAGCCAGAGTATTCTCCTCCTGTCAACTGGCTTTCGGTGACATGTCTGCCTGGCTCCGAGCTGCAGAGAAACAACTGGGTCTCCACACCTCTAGAAGCCCCTGGCCTTATCCACTATTCCCTAACTGCACACAAGGCTCACTTGGTTTCTGCCATAGCTGGGCTGACTGCTGAGGTGACAAACAGGCTGTGTAACTGTGGTCATCACATCCCCCTACTTCTGATGATGGCTTTGGCTAAACAGTGAGGAAAGCTGTCAGGTGGCTGACCAGTGGCTCACAGGGACACTGACCTCCCTGTCCCATGACATCCCCATCCCAACCCTCTTTCCCCCATGCACAGCAGAGGCATGCTTGTTCTACAGAAAAACTTGAAGACAGCTTTCGGTGTCCCTCCCCACTAGGCCCAGTCTCAGTGGGGGCCATTGTGATGATAGACAAGCCAGCCTGACCCCAGCCCAGTGTTGGGGTCGGGGAGTCATGGTTACTCTCGTCCAAGGATGGAATTCCCTGACAGACGCGGGATAGAATGAGACCCTGGGAAGGAAGTACAGTGTAGAGTGTGGGTCACAGGCCACCATCAGCCAGTGTTGTTTCTTTCCTCACACTACCACAGCTGGCCCTTCGGGATCCACAGCACACTCCACGTGGCACGTACCTCACCAACTGTGGCCTGGATACCTCGGGAGGCATTTTGGAAGGCATCGGGGAAGCGGGCAGCCATGATCAGGGCAATCTAAGAGGACTCTTTAAAAAGGCTAGATGGCCCAGAAGGAAACGGTGCCTGGAAGAAATGCCTGCCCAGGCCCAGGTGCCCCACCTGTGATGGTGATGTGGCTCCTGCGACCTTGTTTGGAGCTCCATAGCTTCACAGACAGTGGAGTTGGTCACAGAGCCCTGCAACCGAGCTGGCCTTGGATTTCTTTGGAAGACCCATGCCTGGGCCAAACGCATCGATCCCGTTTCCTTGAGAGCACATTATCTTCACACGGCCTTGCATTAATGCATGTGGGCTAATTTCCCTCCTCCCAGCTGCACACCCCAAGTGCCAAAACTTTCCACTTCAGCCCATTGGGAAGAAGCTCATCTCAGGAATGGGGGCAGGTCTCTGGAGCAGGGGTCACTTCTCCAAAGTGCTCAGAAGTGTCCAATTGCCCCCTGGGGACACCAGCTTCCCCTGCTAAGTGTCACCCGGATGACCGCAGGGCCCCTGGGCCGTGCAGCAACAAGTTTCCTGAAATGCCCTCAGCTGAGCCTCTGGGTTCCAGTGTGAAGGGAGGAGGGTCTGCAGCCTGGTGTCCCTCCCTCGGGGTCACGAGGCTTTGCTCTTGTATATCGCCACCCTCTGAGAAATCCTCCCTTTTGTGCCTATGGAAGCTCAAGACTAGAGCTCAGGCAGGCTCCTAGAGGTGGGGCCCAGCACCCTGGCCTTGGCTCCCACTGTTTTCCTGGTCCCCAACTCCAGCTGTAGGCCTCCTCAATGCTCAGCCACACCTCTTGGACCCCAGTTCCCACCAAGGACCTCCTCCCTTCACTGTCACTTGCCAGGCTCCTCTATATCATGCCATACAGAAAACGGCAGTGTTTGTGCAACACTCCAAGTGACAAGGGACTTGGAGAGAAAACATCTCATTTCCTTTGTATTATGCAATCCTGGTGAGAAATGAACAATTTTTCATATTCAAATTTAATTCCATTTGAAGAAAACTTCTAAGTGACTTTTCCTATATTTTAATGAGAAAATGGAATTTGGGCCAGGTGCCTCCCAGCACCAGGGACAGGTGGAGTTCAGAGTTCAAGACCAGCCTGAGTGAGTTCCAGGAAAGCCAGAACTACACAGAAAAATTCTGTCTCGAAAACAAACAAAACAAAACAAAAACAAAAAAGGAAGAAAGAAACTGGAGTTTGCGACATTTAATGAGTAACCCACTGGGGTCCTTCAAGACTGCCCATCAGGGCTTTTGAACTTCATCTTCAAAGTCTTGCTGGTCGCCTTTGGTGGGAAGCACTCAGTCAGGGGTGAACATTTCAAGACAAGGCTTGCCAGTGTGGAAAATTTAAATGAAGCAAAGTGGGCATCACTTAAAACAGGCAGCCATCTCTTGTTTTGACTTCACTGGAAAACAGAATCTTGGCATTTTACATAATCACACATATCAGTCCTACAGGGGATGCAATGTATTTCCATCGTTATTCCAAAGTATTGAGGAAGTCCTAATTGGGAAGGGGGACAGGGTTGCTAGGGTGACTCTTGGATGTGACTGTGTACCATCAGCTTGCACTTCAAGGCTTAATCCCCCAGGACCCTCCAGTCCCTGACTTGGGGATCTGCCTTGAGCCAGAACCTCTAGAACCTCTGCATCCCTGGGATCTGCCCTGATGACGGTGATGTCTTTCAGGGCTGCAGTCCAAAAGGGACTTTATTGCCCTTGATAATGTCCCTGACTCTCAGTGCTCCTGTGGTCATCATGGTCCATCCACAAGGCCTTAATTTTCTTCTCTGAACCTCACTCCCATCCAGGTACAACCCAAGGGGTCCCCCATGAAGCAGTAGGGCCTTGAGTCAAGGAGCCCCACCTCCACAAAGGAAAATCTACATTTTCTCCACAAACCTGCACAAGCTACCTGCCTTCCCAGGCAGCTCTCCTTCCCTGGAGGGTCTCACACACATGCAAGCTAAGTGTCCAGTTGCCCAGTGTGGGGCTCTGCTCCATCTACCATGAGCTATGTCCTTACTTCCTAATCCTGCATCTGTTTTCTGTGTGCCCCTTCTAGAATGTTCCATGAGAATGTTGTGAACCCCTTCCATCTTTGACTCTCCTGGCTCCTGCAGGAAGACGTGAGTCTGAGTGACCACTCATGGCAGTACAGAAATGTCCGCTAGACCAGATTTGACATCTAAAGGTATTGAGTGGATATTTAGGAGTGAATGCTGGACAGCCTGGCTCGAGCAGAGGCAGACTGGAGACCCTCTAGTCCAGGTACCCCGCTGGCGATCATCACGGGCATCTTGGGTCCTGTCATACCAGCAGCCTGATATGGGGACCCAGTCACTGCAGGACTCAGTAACAGCCTGATTCCTGAACAGATTTCCTTCAATGGCGACCCCCCTTCTTATGCCAACAACCCAGGAATTTTGAAGTTCTGTTTCAGTAGTCACAGTGCTATCATTTCCAGTGCTAAGCTGAAAACAAATATTGAGGGACTGGAAGAGTACTGGTGTGTGTTGTGTGTGTGTAGTGGGTTGGAGTGGGGGCAGTCAGCATAAGGCTCTCGTGGCCTGGGGTTGGGCCAGGAGTGTCTGTATGACCTGATGATCAGTCTGCTATCTCCAGTCCACCACCTTAGTCACCTTCATGCAGGCCCAGGTCACATCTTTGTGCCAAGACCCCCATTAGAATCTTTGTCCTGGATCTGAACTACAGCCCTGCCTGACCCAACTATGGCCCTGAACATCTCCTCTCTCTTATCTGTCTATCCAGCCAATGACAATACTATGAGACCCCAGGGCCCTGTTGGCCATGCCGGCTCCCTGGAAGGTTTCAGCTCAGCTAGCTGCCATTGCCATGCTGACATGGTGGTCACTCAGACTCATGCCTTCCCACAGCAGCCAGGCCGGAGGACAAAGACCTGTCAGTGAGCCCATGTAACTCTATGGTCCAGGTGTCTGCCCCGTCCTGACCGCCCCTAAGACCTGCCACTCCAGAGTTACACGCATCTGGCCACTGTTTCCTTACTTTCCCCATCAGGGGCAGCGTAGCCACAAGGGGCTGTGGATGACTTCGTGCTGAAATGGTCAGTGGTTTTGTTTTCCTCTCCCTTGGGCTGTGAGTGCCTAGGGGAGGGGTGGGGGCTTCTGGGTCACTTCTGACAGGTCAGCTCCCACAGGTTCACACATGGCACCAAGTTCTGTTGTGATAGTGGGGGGCCATAGAAGCCTAGAATTTGGGAAGTCATGGTCAGTCATTATGGACAGGTGGGTGTGACACCCCAAAGGTTGGACAGTGTCAAGTGCACACTTAAATGCCGTTCAAAAGGATGCAGTGTGGGGACCTGGGAAGGGAAGAGCGCACAGCCTCCTTGGCTCCCAGCAGAGGCAGATGGTGGGAGCCTGTGTGGATGGGATGGGAGATGCTCTATAATCACCAGATGTGGCCCAATTAATGGGGTCTGGAGGGGGTGGTGGGGCTCTGGGGAAGAAGACAGCTGCGTCCACCCATGTTCTAATAGCTCTTGCCAAGAGCAGGGGCCAGTCTGAGCCTGTCTGTACACTGGCCCTTGGCCTCAGGCTTCGCCCAGGCTGGCACAGAGATTTGCTTTGCTGGCCTGCTCTGGGACACAGCAGGAGGGGAGATCTGAGACCAGGAGGAAGACAGCAGAACTCAGCCTGTTTTAGGATGCTGGAAACCCTGGGCTCCCCAGGCTCAAGGCGGTGGCTGCAGTGCGGAGCAGAGCCCCACCCACTTTGAGGGGCAGAGGGTGTGGCCAGCAAGCCTTCAGTCTCTCCCTGACACCCTTTAGCTCCAGAATCTCCATGGAAACCCTAGGGCAGCTTCTGATTGGCTCAGCCAAGTCTCATGTCCTCTCAGGCCAGGTAGGGGCATGTGGTTGGTGGGAGTGGGAGAGATGGTAGACCTCAAAGATGAGCTGAAAGATCAGTCATTCGGAAGAGCAGGGAGGTGGTCTGAGAAGGTTAAAGGGCACACACTTCACATAAGGGCCCCTGGGAGACTAGCCCAGGGAGGCCAGGGGACTCCTACATCCTCCACTTGCTCCATTCCAGTAGCACTGGGGTGCTCATCCTGGGGTCCAGGCTAAGGAAGCCACTCCTGTTCAGGTGGCTCTATGTTAAAGGCAAAGTGCAAGAGACAGTCTCCACCATGCTACAGTGATAAAATACACGAACAAATATTTAAATGGGGCTGGAAAGATGGCTCAGTGGTTAGGTGTTGTTTGATGTTTTATTATTTTGGCTTTTTAGTCTTTTGACTTTGGGGGGGTGCCACCCAGCTCCCGAATAAATACACAGAGGCTTATTACTACTTATAAATGCCCGACCCTTAACTTAGCTTGTTTCTAGTCAGCTTTTTGTTTTGTTGTTGTTGTTTTTCAAGACAGGGTTTCTCTGTGTAATAGCTCTGGCTGTCCTGGAACTAGCTCTTGTAGACCAGGCTGGCCTCAAACTCATAGATATCCGCCAGTCTTAGCCTCCCAAGTGCTGGAATTAAAGGTATGCACCACCACCGCCCGGCCCCATCTACCTTTTGCATCTGGGCTTTCTCCTTTTCTTACTTTTGTGTATCTTACTTCCACTCTTAATCCATGGGTGGCTGGGTGGCTGGGTGGCTGGGTGGCTGGGTGGCGTGGTGACTGAGTGGCTGGCCCCTAGCGTCCTCTCTCCTCGCTCTCTTGCTCCTTCTTTCTTCTCCCAGATTTCTCCCTCTATTTATCTTCTCTGCCTTACAGCCCTGCCTGTCCTTTCTCCTGCCTCACTATTGACTGTTCAGCTCTTTATTAGACCATTAGGTGTTTTAGACAGGCAAAGAATCACAGCTTCACAGAGTTAAACAAATGTAACATAAACAAAAGCAACGCATCTTTACATCATTAAAACAAATGTTTCACAGCATAAACAAAAGTAACACGTCTTAAAATAATATTCACAACAGTTAGGAACACTCACTGTTCTTACAGAGGACCTGGCTTCAGTTCCCAGCACCAGGTCAGGCAGCCACAACCACCTGCAACTCCAGCTCCTTAGAGAGCCCACACCTCTGGCCCGTAGACACATGCACTCACATGCAACATTCTCTCTCTCTTTCTGTGTCTCTGTCTCTCTCTCTCTCACACACACACACTAAAATAATCCCTGCACCACTGTACTAGTACATGAGAGGACATAGCCCTGCTGCCATTTATCCCAAATGAGCAGTAGCCACGCTACCTGATCCAGAGAGCATCAGACCAATCCAAGGGGACAGAGATGAACCGTAGAACAACTTCTTAAGTCTGGGAGCTTAAGAGGTCAGGAATTGAGGAAGAAAGCAAGTGTACAACACACATTTCAAACTCCATCTTGGAACAAAGAGCTGTGGTTATGTAAGATGTTACCCTTAGGGCAGCCTAGGTAAAGGACATCCTGGAAATTCCTATGCCATTTGTGTCCTTTATAAATATAAAGTTACTTTTATGTTTTTAATTTTTATTTGTGTGTATGTACGTGTATATGTGCAGCTATGTGTGTTCAGGTGTGCACATGCATGTGTGTATGTGTGCATATGTGGAAGACAGAGGTCAACTTCATGTATGCTCATCATCTGTATTTTGAGACAAGGGTTCTCACTGACCTTGGATTACTACCTAGGCTTGGCAATATGTTTCATCTCAGGCATGCAATCTAGGCATATTTTAAATTTTATATCTGAACTTTTTAAAATTTGTTGCTATTATTAGTATACTTGATGTTTGTTTAAAATTCTGATTCTTCCTCAATCATATATGTATATAAGTGCCACTAATTTTTGTGTGTTTTTAATGTGTCTTGTGAGCTTGTGAACCTCAGCTTCTTTGGAATTTTCTTTCCCATTATAAACAGTCCTGTTATCTCTAAGTGGAGTTTTGTGTGTCCTTGTCGGTATGGACAAGAAATTCTTGTTTCTTGCTCTGTCACAGCGGACAGAGCGTACAGTTCGGTCGGCACAGCAGACAATAGCGACAGGTGGCACATTCCTGCACATTCCCCTGGTACTGGGGGAAGAGATTTGAACTTCATTGTTGATTCCATTTTGTGTGACTTCTGATCAGAACTAGGCAATTCACCCCTCCTTAGACAGCCTGGTGGTCCCCCACTCCCAGGAAGTCACTGTTGATGCTGAGCTTAGTATGGACACCCAATCAGCATAGGGTACTACAGCACAGAACCCTTGGACTAGATCCTCCTGCCTCAGCCTCTCAAGCAGCAGGGCCTATCCTCATGAATGCTTGCACAATTTCTGATAAAAACTACTGAATGTGGTGCCGCACTTCCATACCCAGAGCCCTCTTCCCCTTGGGCTGGCTTTAATGTGTTCCCTCTGTCCTCAGAGTTCATCACTTTGACACAGACCATGATATGGCTTTTGTTGTCTTGTCCTTGTTTTGACATTTGTGTTGGCTGATGTTCTGTGAGCTCTTTGGGTCTATATTTTGGGGTGTTCTAGTTTCATTCTGTTGCTGTGATAAAAACCAGCTTAGGGGAAGAAAGGGTCCACGTTGAGGAAGCACTCAGAGGCTCTGGCCGGGGAACTCATTCACAGAAGGAAGTACAGAGGAACACCGCTTGCTGGCTCACTCTCTGGCTCACTCACAGGCTCATGCTTAGCTAACGTTCGTAAACAGCTCAGGATCACCTGTCTAGGGAATGGTGCTGCCCACAGTGGTGGCCTGGGCCCTCCTCCTACATCAACTAACAATCAAGACCATTCATCCCAGACATGTCACAGACCAGTCTGATTGGGACAATCCCTCAACTGAGACTGACTCTAGACAATGTCAAGTTGGCAGTTAACATTAACTAGGATACCATATTTTGAGGTCAGTAACTTCTTGGCCATTATTTCTACATCTTTGCTCACTCACTCTCTTCTAGTTCTGTGAATCCAGGTATGCCTGTGGGCAGGAGTCTGATAGAGTTTCTCAGCTCTCCTTGTCTATCCTGCCTGGGTTTCTTTTCTGAGGGAGGGCCCTATTCTGCACAGCATCTCCTGAAGATCTGATGGAGGCACAACTCCTCTGTCTCCAAAAGTTTTTTTTCTTTCTCTTTGTGTGTGTGTGCTGTTCTTGTTTCAGGGTTTCCATCTCTGTTGAAGCACGTCAGCTATTCGCCATGCCACGTGGCTCCCTTCCGTGGGAGAGAGGCTTGGACGCTCACCCAAAGTCATTCAGCTAGCTCAACCCAAGCCTGAGCCTTGTCTGCATGTCCCCAACACTTTGGTCTCCCCCCACTATCCCCTGGTGCTTTGTGGGAAATGCATGGGAAGCAGGCAGCCCCCCACTCCCTGACTCAGGCAGAGGGCATCACGGCCTGTGTCGGGGAGGTGACCCGTGTGTGGAATTTGCAGGGCGGCCCACGGCTCGCCAGCTGGCAGATGCACGATTTCTCTCCAGGTCAATCATACCCTAGGCTGCCCCAGGCTGCTAGCTGGCTGCAGAAAAAAACGCCTGTTCTCTTCCCACAGCCTGACTCATCTGGAAGCATCCATCTTGGTGTGGGTAGGATTGGTTCTTGGAGGCCACATGACCTTGTGGTTCTCCACGCCCCCTCCATGCGATGCCACTCAAAAAACATGCTAAGCTGTTGGCTTCCTTTAAATGAGGATCTCATTGCTCAGGGCCTGGGTTAAACGGCCCCCAGACGGGGACTTGGCCATGTCCTGCTGCAAGCAGCATGGGCACAGAATTTCTCTTGAATTTTACATGACTGCGGGGCTGTTCCTTGCGCCTGTCTGGTTGCATCTCATCACTGAGGGCTTCTCGGGGTGGCTGGCAGGCTCCAATCACAGCCGTGGCAGCGTTAGCAGCACAGCTGCTGCTGGGGCTCCAGGCAGAGGTGCAGGTCAGGTACCATGGGGTACAGCACTGGGCATCCATGGGTTTTTTGAAGAGGGCACTAGCCTACCACATGCTGGTGCAGGGCAGCGGATGCAAATGGGCATCGCTGACCTCTCCACTTCGAGAGATGGGAGCATGGAGTGAGTCAGGGACTGCCCAGTTGCCGAGTGTCACAGGGGCATACATGTGAGCTGGATGTTTGCAAGCCTTGCAAGCCTTCACCCATGGCCTTTCCATGCTGTCTTTATGCACAGCCATACAGAGCAGTGTAGAAGGTCACTCTGAGCCTTGAATTCCATTTGAAAAAAAATGCAAATAAAACTCCTCTTGTGCTCAGCCAAGGGGTGGAGGGCTTTTCCCTGCTGGAGTGTGGGATGTGTTTCTGATATGTGTGGAGTATGGAAGAATATGGGGAAGTGCACACATGTGTGACAAAATGGGAACTAGCATATGCACATGATTGTCTGTGTAATGCTATGTGCATGTAGGACACAGGCATATGTATATATGGTATGCACACTCGTGTATATACATGTGTGCACATGGGTACTCAGAATATGTGCATAGATCATTGTGTACACAGGTTGAGTATGTGCATATGTACATGTACTTCCCTGAGTGCATGTGTGAAGCAGTGGCGTGCTTCTTCCGGGCCCTGGCCTTGCCTGGCAGGACCTGGCATGCAGCTGATGAAGAAGCCCTGAGTCCCACTCTCAGCTAGCATGACAGGCCTGTTTGTCTGGCAGTGACACCAGGAACTTCCAAGCAGTACCCGCATTCCCTATTTCCAAAATGCCTGACTTGGTCAGGATCCCATTTCTTCCCCTCCTTAAAGCCTTTCTCAGCTCCATGAGTCAGGGTGGAATTCTGGAATGCTGGATCAAGGGTCTGTGTGCTTGCCTTATAAGGCTGAGTGGTAGCTCACCCCACCCCCAGCCTTTTCCTGCTGCTCTCTTGAACAGCCATGTGCCATACAGTGTAGATGCCTTCTCGGAGCCTCCAGCTCTTGTGTGTAAAATTCAAACAAATCAGCAAGGAGGTTGAGGGTTTTTTCTTGCTAGTCTCCATCCCTGCACTCGTGATATTTTTTTCCTCGTCCACAGGCGTCCTCTCAGAGCTGGGGCCCTGTGCCATCCACCTGGAGACCCTTGCTACAGTTATCTTCCCTAGGAGAGTAAGACTTATTCCTCATCAGATTCGGGACACAGCCTGAGAAACTCCAGGTCACAGGTTCTCACTGGGCAGGGTCTCTGGACCAGCCTGGAAGTCTTGTTCTCTTGGACCCTGAACTCTCACGATCATGTTCACGGGCTGTTCATGGAATCTGAGGCATTTAGGAGCCATCTAATTAAATGTTCGCACATCACTAAAGTGATTTGCCATAAGCACAGTTAACAGTTTAATAAATCTTCTCCTGACTGGCTCTGTGGTTGAAAGTAATCACTCCTGATCAGTAGCGGCCTGCTGATATCCTCTGGTGAGTTGGAGACACATCACACCTGCCACTCAGCCTTCCCAGGGTCCCCAGGAGTAAAGACATTCCTGTGTACCTGGCCCTGACCTCAGGGCACCTGCCATGCACCTGGCACTGACTCAGGGCACCTGCCTTACACCTGGCCCTGACCTCAGGGTCTCTGCCATGCACCCGGCCCTGACCTCAGGGTCCCTGCCATGCACCCGACCCTGACCTCAGGGTACCTGCATTGCACCTGGCCCTGACCTTAGGGTACCATGGCCAGTGGCTTAATCCCAGTGACATTTCTGGGTTCCCCCAAAGAGGCCCTCACACCTCATGCAGGGGTAAGGAAAGGCTGAAGGCCATGAACTGTGGTTCCCTGATGGGACTAATGGTCTTCAACTCAATGCACCTGTAATGTGTGCAGAGGATGCATCCATTTCTGTGAAATGTTGATGGTGGGAGGTGGGATGGGGACAAAAGGGCTCTTGGGAGTGAAGCATGCTTGCATAGAAGGTTGACTATGTCAAAAAAATGCAGGCAGAGACTGGAGAGATTGCCCGGCTGGTAAAGTGCTTGTATGCAGGCATAAGGACTTGAGTTTGATATCCAGAGCCCTCGTTTAAAAATGCAGGTGTCTGTGAGAATGGCTAAGATAAAAAACACTGATGACAACTTATGCTGGAGAGGATGTGGGGTAAAGGGAACACTTCTGCATTGCTGGTGGGAATGCAAACTGGTACAGCCTCTTGGACATCAGTATGATGATTTCTCAGAAAATTAGGAAACAACCTTCCTCAAGACCCAGAAATACCACTTTTGGGTATATATCCAAAGGATGCTCAATCGTGCCACAAGGACATGTGCTCAACTATGTTCATAGCAGCTTTGTTTGTCATAGCCAGAACCTGGAAACAACCTAAATGCCCCTCGACCGAAGAATGGATAAGGAAAATGTGGTACATTTACACAATGGAGTACTACACAGCAGAAAAAAATGACAGCTTGAAATTTGCAGGCAAATGAATGGATCTAGGAAACATCATATTGAGTGAGGTAACCCAGGAAGACAAATATCACATGTACTCACTCATAGGTGGCTTTTCGACATAAAGCAAAGAAAAACCAGAGAGAACCTAGACAAGAATGAGGACCCTAAGAGAGACATACATGGATCTAATGTACATGGGAAGTAGAAAAAGACAAGCTCTCCTGAGTAAATTGGAAGTGTAGGGATAATGGGAGAGGGTAAAAGGGGGAGAGAAAGGGAGGGTAGTGGAGAAAAATATATAGCTCAAAAAAATTTTAAAAAATAAAAATGCAGGTGTTGTGGACACAATAGTAATCCCGAAACTCGGGAGGTGGACACAGATGGCTCCCTTGGCATTCCCAGCTTGTACCTGCTTCACAGCCACTCTTGCCTTTATTGTGGCTTGAATTTTACTTGGTCCCCCAAAGCCTCTGTATTGAAGGCTTTCCAGCTGGAGACCTTAGGACATGGATCTAGTTGGGGAAGTAAATCATGGGACTGTGTCATCTGGACATCTCTTGGTCATTTTCTTGCTTTCTCTCTGCTTCCTGTCGTCCATGAGGTGAGCAACCTTTACCACAGGCTCCCACTGCCATGGTGCTCTGACTCACCAGCATCAAAGGAGCCATAGTGACAGAAGTCTTGAAAACCATGATGACTCCCTCCTGTTGCGAACATTTTCCCGAGCTATTTAGTCACAACAATGAAGGTTTCACTAACACAGCGTGTGCTGTCCTGTGGCTGTCTGTCCCTAAGCATTTGTCACTGGGTTTAGGAACACCCAAACTAGTCCAGGACATCCTTGCTTCCACTTGATCACATCTACAAAGACTCTGTCTTTAATGACGTTACTCAACTACCATGGCTCAGGACCTGATGATATTTTTCGGTAGTGAAAAGGGCGTGCAATTCAACCCCACCAGGGATAACAGGGAACTGTAGCATTCTCTACCCCCCTCTATGCTTCCTGTACCTCTGAATCATGTGTGCTGGGCATGTCTGTGAAGAACTTTGGGTCCACTTGTGCTTGCTCAGCAACTGACACCCAGTCCTGGGGCCCTGGGAAACCATAGAGTATGGAGGCCTAGAGGCACTGTGGTCAGGACATATGGAAGGTGAGAGAGCCTCTCTTGGGCACACTCAGCCTCCAGTGAGTGGGCAGTGCACAGGGAGAGGAGACGTGCACCAGGGACAGAATAGGGTCCAAAATGCAGCAGCCCTTATGCAAATAGTGTGTATATGCTGGGCTTTGCGGGGGCAGTGACTAGGAGTGAACTAAGGGCCAAATTACTGAGGACCACATGATGGTTCTCTGAGCAGCCCTGTAGGTTGGTCCTCTGGAGAGCTCCCTGCAGTTGGAGGAAAGACCAGCACCCCAGGAAAGAACACAGTGAGCATGGCATACCCAGGAGGCAGAGGTAACATCCCACTAGCAACAGGCAAAAGATGGGCTTAAGCCTGGGTGTGGGAGAAGGGATAGGTTTACCAGGGCTGGGGGAGGTAGTTTGATAGATGGGCACTGAGTCCCTGGACACCCAGGCACAGAGTGCCCACGTCAGGCTCCTGGCGCCAAAATTGTCTCGAAAGCCCATTGCAGACAGCGGCCCACCGCATGCAATTCTGCAATTACATGGCTAGTCATTAATTAAAGAAGACCTGCTTTCTAAACCTCACAGGAAGAAGGCTTTGTGCGCGCATTCACTCAGTGGTTCTAAGTTGTGGTGGTAGGCAAGCGCCATCACCATCTGGGGGCAGGGGACCTGGGTTTGGGTTTTATCTCAGCGCAGGCCCCCCAATAGGTGGCTGGGGCTCCAAACTCCATGCACCATACCTTCCTGTGCATGGGGAATGCTGCAGCTTTACTTGATCCCTTCTCTTGGAGGCAGAGCAGAGGTGCGCCAGGTTCATGGTAGGCCCAGAGCCTGGGAAAAGGTAGTGGGGTCCCCTGAGTTTTGCTAGCAAAGGCAGAAGACACAGCAGAATTGGGAGAATGGGATGTGCAAAAGACATCTCAGCATGCATTGCTTCTGTGCATCAGCCTGGCCTCCTGGTCAGCTGTCTCCCAGCGCAGTGCTTGCTGAGTTTCCTGGAGTTCTGTTCCCTTCAGCCTCATCTTCTCCTTCTTCCCCGCTTCACACCATATCACCATGGGCTCCACTGAGTCCCGGTGTCACCCACTCAGGTCATGGCACACCCTATGACTCCTGGTGGACTGCTCCCGCCTCCACTGACCAGGACCTTTTGAAGCAGCTGGATATGTCAGGGTCCCACTGGTCTTGGGACTCCGACTTCTCTGTTCTCATCCTGGGATTATCTCAGGGTCTCTGGGTACCTCCTGCCCTGATGGTTATAGAGCCTAATGTCTCTCTGCATGCCCCGATGATTCCTGGGGAGTCTAGGGCAATTGCAAACTTGGGGTGAGCTAAATTAAGTTCCTAAATTCAATACCAGGAAGTAATGCAGCCAAGTGCTATATTTGAGGTTGACTGAGTGGATGAATCTGGAAGCACAAAGTATAGGATAGGGGAGTAACTGAACTTGGCCGAGCTCTCACCTACGGAAGGCAAGAAGACAGCAATGAACAGCAGCAGCGATGGCAGAGTGGCAGCAGGCTAGCAGGGTGAGCATCTCTGAGGAGACAAATAAGAGTTCCAGGTAAGGGCCACAGTAAGCAGGCCCAGCCCTCTACAGTGACTAGGAGGGGGGAATAGTCATTTCCCCTGGAGGGGTCAATATGGGAAATTAGCCATGGATGGCAGGTGGGAAGAGACCCCAGCACATATGGATACGTTTCTTCCTCTAATAATACCTTCTGTGCACCAGTCCCCTCTGGAACTCAGGCCTGGCTGCCAGCGAGGCTCACCAGGCTCTGCCTTGCTGCCCCATCATGCAGTGTTACTGGAGGTTGAGCCACTCAGGTGACCTGGGTTTAAGCCTCAGCTCCTCCCATCTGAGGACTATGGACAAGCAGCCTGCTTCTCTTTGACCTGGCTTTCAAGTGTAGATTGGAAGCGACGGCCCAAGAACCATGGCTAAGACTGGGTAGCATATGAGAAGCACTGCACCACTTGGGTTCCTGGCATCGCCAATCGTGTGTTCTGACTGCACGAACCAGTGGATAAACAATGAGCGCGTGAGGATGGTGATAGGCGGAGAGGCCAGGCTCCCTGTCTTCCTAGCACCCTGGCTCATCCCTGGTGACCCCACTGGCTGTGGACCACAGGGGAGACAGGGCTGGGCAATGCAGACTCCAACCTCACACCTGACTAGTCACTGGGCGAATGCCTCTCCAAGCCCATTATGGCAATTAGGAGTCAGTGCTCCACTTAACTGCCAGAGCAGCCTTGCGGCTGGGCCCAAGAAGGCGGATGCTCCAGCAGTCTCGCCAGCCTGGAGCCCCAGGCTCATCTGTGTAGAGGGAGGGTGTGAGATCAGGCCCAGGGCACTTCCCTTGAACTTCAGTCTGGATGAGCCTTAAGGGCTTTGGGGACGTTGGGGGCTGGGGGATAGGTAGAGCGTGCTCACTTGCTCATGTGTACACACCACACCCACCCACCCCCACACCCCCCCCCACACACACACTGAGCTCTGGGCTTCCCATCCCTGGTACATCGATTCAGCTCAGCTGCTATGATGCACAACACCTAACACATGCATAACACATGACCTGAGCTTCAGCCACCGACAGTTAAAATCTCATGATCCAGAGGCTGAAGTCTGAGATCAAGACATTGTTGTAATGAAGCCACCCATGCCTAGGCCCTGTCTCCAGATGTAGTCATACACTGAGGTCCTGGGTTCAGCCCTTCATCATGAGAGACATAACAGAGAACCCATCTCTCCTGACCTTAGATGGAAGACGGCAGCTTTTCCCCCAACTACAGCAGAGTTGGAGCCGAGGCTGAAGAGCTCCGCCTGGCTGTCTTTGCCCCTTTAGCAAACTGCTGCATACCTCAGAGGAGTTGGACGTGGTGGTCTGACCCTCTACTCTTGGGCCTGTGCCTCCTGAGTTCACAACTGCACTCTTGCCGGCTGTGTCCCAGAGTTCAGCACTGGCTGCCGTTTGGTGTGAGGGGGGCGATCATCAAGCCATGAGTCTGGCTGCTTTTCTTTGAACCCCGATGGTGATGGCTCGCTCCACCTGCTTTTCTGTTTTCTAAACATTCTGCCAAAGAACCACGGAATTGGACTCTCCTGGAAGCTTCTTCCAATGGCATCAGCCAGATGCGCGCACGCGGTCTCCGCTCTGGAAAGGCAGTGCTCTGCTCCTAGCCTGGAAACTGCCTCTGAAGGAAACTGCATGATTTTCGATTTTGTGCAACGGTGTTGGGCCAGGCTGCAGGATGGAAATGGCTGTTGACGCTCTGGATTCCGTCTAGACACTGTAAGGAGTGTGAGCCACGACAAATTCATTAGCTGGCCTGAATAATTCAGACAGATTTGGAAAGCAGATGAGCAAGGTGCTCCCCCATGGCCTTGATAATATAGATTCTCCTTTAAGAGACAGAATATAAATTAATAACAGTTCAATTGCTGCTAATGCCACGGTGGAGTGGGCGCGGCTCCCAGACAGCTGCTCATTAAGGAAGCCATTCATTTCTGTCCCCTGGACAAATTGGTTGGTTAAGTTCTCAGAAGCAGCCCGCTGCCCTGGCCAGAGCTGACCACGCCACTAATGAATTGTGGGCTGTACGGTGGAGGAAGGCTCCACTGAAATTGTTCTGTTCCAGATACCCCAGAAACTGCCTGTGGAGCAAAGGTGGGGACCACCTCCTTCCCACCAACCAGAGGAGGGGACTTTCTTTTTTTTTAAACTTTTCTATTTTATTGCATTTATTTGCTTATTTTATGTGTGTGCAAGGGTGGAAGTCAGAGGCAGAGCTGGTGGCCAAGTGCCTTTCCCTGCTGAGCCATCTCACCGTCCTCACGAGTGGACTTTCTGAGAACTGTAGCATCCCTGTTTAAATATATGTCCATGAATGCACACCCAAATGTGCCCCTGCCTGGGACTGAGTCGCAGCCACACATAGCCTAATCACCCCCAGGAGGAGGCGTGCACAGATTCCAATCCCCACCAAACCACTGCCCCACAAAAGGAGTAGCCTTGAAGCAGGGGAGCCCTGCTTCTCTGCGGCTCATCTGGGAAGTGTGCCATCCCAGGAACAGCGACTATCTGTACCCCAAAGAGATCCCACCTCAGATCAGAGAAAACTTTCAAGTGGTCAAAAGTAACAAAGACAAACTGGCAGGGCGGGGGGGGTGTCTTTTCCCTCAAGGCTCAGTGGTGTTGGCTACTTTGAGGTGCCCAGGCTGAGGGTGCTCAGAGGGCCTCTTTCTGGGTCTGTGTTGTACGAGGTGGGACCATGGTCTACTTGAATATCCAGGATATTTGCGGGTATTTTGCAGTCACCCTGGAAGTGGCTCACAGGCAAGTGATCCCTTCCCCCTTACCTCTGATTTCTCCCTCTCAGCTCTGTGGCCAGTGATGAGAGCTGGCTTTGAAGGGGAAGGGCAGGGTGGTTATGGGGGAGGGCAGGGGTCCTGGGAACATGCAGGCCTTATCACTGATCAAAGCCAGGAGGTGCCGCCCAGCAGACGAGGTGTGGCCCCACCTGGCTCTCATTAGGTTCCAGCTCCCTCCAGCCTGGCCTGCTCTTGCTCAGCCCTCCCGACAGCCGGCCACGAGGCCTGCCCACTGCACCTGGGGCATGGTCTAACTCTGCACTGCATGCTCAGACACCTGATCCCTGCCTCTGCAGTGTAAGCAAGTACCACGGCCCTGGGAAACTCCTGACCACCCACTCCTGCTTGGCCTTGGCACCGCTGTCCTTTCTTGGGATACTCTCTTCCATGACATCGCTCACCCTAGAAATCTGCAAGACTGTGTGGCCCCGAATACAGGTTTGTTTTCCTGCTTGACCACTGGGCAGACCTGGAATGACCAGTGGTGCCCAGCGGATACCTGTAGGTAAGACCCCTTTGTTAAACAAGCCTCCTGGTCATGGCCTACTGTAGTTTGAGTCTTAAACATCCTCACAAGTGGCCCACATGTTAAAGGCTGATCCTCAGTGTGGCATTGCTAGCAAGTGATGGAGCCTCTGAGAAGGGGCTTATCCTAGCAGGTTTATAGGCTAGGATAGCTCTATAGGTGGTGAGCTCTTGAAGGGGTTGGAAGTCTCTTCCTTTTTTGTGTTTTCTGTCCTCAACCATACAGTGAGCACCTTTGATGAGCCATGTGCTCTCATCCATGTCCACTCCCCACCCCCCAATAAACCTGAAAGCAACAGAGCGATCCGGCTGTGAGCTGGAACCTTCAGACTGTGAGCTACCATGTCTACTTCCTCTCATGGTCACTCTGCTCTGGACCGAAGCCTGCTGTGACCCTAAGACCTTCTTGGTCTCTCCACATGTATGGGTGTTTGCCCAGGGGAGGGCTCCCTACATCACAGGGTGAGCAGGAAGCCCAGGGTCCTCAGCACCCCTGTCTCCATGACCCTGTTCCCAAGAGTTCAGGAACAGAAGGGACACAGCATAGTGGGCATATGCCGGGAAGGGCACACAGCATAGAGAGAGAGAGCACATGCCAGGAAGGGCACACAGCATAGAGAGAGAGCGCACATGTCAGGAAGGGGACACAGCATAGAGAGAGAGCACATGCCAGGAAGGGGACACAGCATAGCGGGCATATGCCAGGAAGGGCACACAGCATAGAGAGAGAGCACATGCCAGGAAGGGGACACAGCATAGAGAGAGAGCGCACATGTCAGGAAGGGGACACAGGATAGAGAGAGAGAGCACATGCCAGGAAGGGCACACAGCATAGAGAGAGAGAGAGCACATGCCAGGAAGGGGGCACAGCATAGAGAGAGAGCACATGCCAGGAAGAAGATTAGACTCTATTCCCCGGTTCTGTGGACCCACTCCCTGATCTCCACTTCTAGAATGTTCCAGCTATCGATAGTCTGTGGGGTTACTCTGCTGGTTCATCCCAGGAGCCCAGATACTTACGATAAGCTCCAAGGGGCTACTGCATTAACCCGAGGACCTCCCAACCCCAGTGGTGTCTGTCACTGTTTCAGCTGTCCCTAGAGGCTGTGGTTACATTTTTATATCTGAGCGTGAGTCCCTAGTTCCTCTGTTTTAAGATTTATTTTTATTATTTTTAATGATGTGTCTTTATATGCATCCATATGTAGATAGCTGCACATTACTGCAGGTGCCTGTGGAGGCCAGAGACATTTGGATTAGCCCAGAGTTAGAATTCCAGGCAGTTGTCAGCCACCTGATATGGATGTTGGAAACCAAACTCAGGTCCTCTGAAAGAGCAGTGTGCACTCTTAACTGCTGAGTCATCTCTCCAGCTCTCTGGTGTCTCCTTTTAACTGGCTTTGGTGCCCATAGGTTCCTGGGCACAGTTGGTGAGCTAGCACAATTTGCTTAAATCCTAAGTTTCTGTTTACAGATGGAGAAGGATCAGTGGTCAGACTGAACCCAGAACCCCTCAACTGGCTTGTGGGTGTAGGGATGGACGACATGGTACAGGTATGACAGGACCAGGGTGGCGTGCTCAGTGTAGGACGGTGGACAGCTGGTGGCTGGCCAAATTCTGAGAGAACTGCCCCCTTTGTTGCATGTTTGAGTAGGCTAATTCTCTGTAAATCCTGGCCAGTCATTGTGTAAGAGACAGTCCCAGATAATCAAGTAGTGCCCCCCCAGACTTTCTGTTTTGGGCAATCCAGGGACACACAGGTGCCTTCAAGAGAAGTCAGAAGTTGACAAAAGTCACATGCCCTCCAAGAGGAGACAGTCCACTTCTTACCTCCCTATGCCCAAACTCAAGTTTATTAGGAAAAAAGAAAATTACAAATAGAATTGCTCACAGGGTATGATAGCACACACCTTTAATCCCAGCACTCAGGAGACAGAGGCAGGTGAATCTCCAAGTTTAAGGCCAGCCTGGTCTACAGAGCAAGTTCTAGGGCAACATAGAGAAATCCTGTCTTGAAAAACAAAACAAAATTACAATATAATAAAATTGCCTTTCTCCCCTGCACCCTAGTGCTGAGGCTTGAACCCCGAGCCTGACCTGAGCTCCACGGATGCTCTTCTACTGAGATCTGCCTTCCAGCCACTAGGGTTTCCAGTTTGAAAACTGACATATGCTCACAGTACACACAAGAGGGAATACAGCTGCGCTGCCACTGTGCAGCCCACGCTCTAGTCTCCTTCAAACTGTTTGCCCCGTGTCAGATCTCACAGAAACATGGCTGCAAGCTGCAGAGCGCTGCCCAGTCAGTCGTTTTGTTCCTTCTTAAAACGGCATTGCAGGCGTAATTTCATATGATTGAGCAGTACCCTCTCCTTAGAACGCTTGGTAAAGTCAAAACTCCTTCCACTCGTTCTCGCTAGTGTGACTGCTGGCCCATCGAAGTCACTGGTGTCCTGTATTTTAAGTTACATTGTTTAAGGTTCACTCTTTCCAGGAAGCCATGGGCCAGCTTTGGAACAAAATAACTCCACCATAATCCTGACCAGCCAGCTCTACCTGCTTTTGTGTGTGTGTGTGTGTGTGTGTGTGTGTGTGTGTGTGTGTGTGTGTGTGTGTGTGCAAGTGCCAGGAAACAACCTTGGCTACAGTTCCTCAGGCACTGTCCATCATGTTTTTTGACACAGTCTCTTAATGGCCTGGACCTTACCACGTGGGCTAGGCTGGCTAGCCGAGGAGCACCAGGGACCCTTGTCTCCATCTCGACAGCATACATCTTTTATATATGGATTCTGGGTTCAAACTCAGGTCCTTGAACTTGGAGATCCTTTCAAAGAAAGTATCTCATGTAGCACACAGTAGCCAGCTTGCTATGCAGTTAAGGCTGGCTTCAAACATGTGACAACCCTCCTACCTCTGCCTTTCAAATGCTAGGATTACAGGCTTTGCGAAAAGCCAGAAGTATTTGGAGGGTGACTGCCACGCTTCAAGAGTTTCTGACCGAGTTAGGACTTTCCAACTGTCCTGAGCGGAGAGGTGTGACTAAGGCCTTTTGTAAGACCAATTGGCAGCCTTGTGCCTGGCAAGCTGCTCATGCATGCAAGGGTCACCCAACATTTGGACAAATGGGTAGCATTATCGAGGCGTGAGTTAGGGACTTTGTGTGCTGTGATTGACGCACCTCTCATTCCAGGTATTCCAAATAAGAATAATGCTATTTCTAGTTACCATGGAGGAGAGTCTGCCCCCCCCCCCAGGACTAGCCACTCAGGATAGTCAAGCTCGGCAGTGTTCTCAGGATGGGGCTGCTAATGCAGAATTTGATCAAGCAGCCACACTGATTTCTACCACAGCTAAATTTCTGCTCTCCAGGAAACACGGTCAGCAGCCATTTCAAGTTTCAGGTGAGAGACTGTCCAATCAGCACGTTAGACTAGTGGAAGCTGTCAAAATCACACAATTTCTGCTGGGAAGTAGGGAAATATATGGTATATATGTGTATACTATTTTCATATATTATGTACATAGATGTCATAATGATGTATAACATATGAAACATGAACTGTATAATAAAATAATATAATATGCTATATAAATATACTTAGAGGTTGGGGATATGGATCAGAGGTAGCACTTGCCTAGCATCTATAAGGCCCTGGGATAAATTCCCAGTATTAGAAAAATAAATAAGCTTGCCAATCAATCAACCAATATACTTACACATAAACATACATAATAATATCACAAAATAGAATATAACAAAATAATAGTAAACTAGAGGAAAATATATAAATATCTATATCATACAGATCAAAAATGTATAAGTATATGTATATAATATATAATATAATTTATTATAGATAAGTTCATAATACACAGCAAATATATTAAATATTTGCATATTTATTGATGTTATTTTATTGTGTTCCATGTGGTAATAGATTTGGGTCAAAAATGCTTTTAAAAACATTAATTTCTCAGGAAAACACTTCATTTATACACGTGAGCCCATCTGCGGTCTAATGTAAGGGTGCGGCTGAATAGGACTCGCTCAAGCTCTGCTTTGGGTCAGGCTCTCACGTGTAAAGAGGGCAGCCTGTGTTCCTGACACCCATAGGCAGCTCAGGGACTGGGGGCAGCTGGGAATCCCAGGAGTCAGGGCAAGAACCAAGACAGCCCAAGGGCTCAGAGGCTCCGAGCTGGTGGGTGAGTTAGCCAGCTGTGATCAACACAGTTGCTTTACTGGTTCCCAGCATATTAGAGTGTCCATTTCCACTCATGTATTCATGCAGCAAGTATTTATTGTTTCCTGTATACTAGGAGGTAAGGCTAGTTTGGGTTCCCAATTCTGTGGTGAAGAATCCTTAGAGTCCCAAAGGATTAGGACAAGGGCTCTCTCTCCAAAAAAAAAAAAAAAAAAGTGGCTCAGCAGTTAAGATCACTGGCTTGCTCTTACAGAGGACATGAGTTTGGGTCCCAGCACCTACATGGTGGCTCACAGCTACCTGTAACTCCATTTCCAGGGGATGTGATGCTCTCTTATGATATAAATGGACTAGATTGCCAGACATGCACGCAAGCAAAACACTCATACACATAAAATAAAATTAATAAACCTAAAACAATTGCTGTCTGGCTGGAGAGATGGCTCGGCAGTTAAGACCACTGGCTGTTTTCCCAGATTCCCAGCACCCAGGTGGCAGTCTGTAACTCTAGTTACGGGGGACCTGATGCTTTCTTCCGGCCTCTGTGGGCACAGCATGCACATGGCAAACAGACATACATGCAGGCAAAACATCCATACACATAAACAAATAGATAAATCTTAGCAAAATAAAATGCACATGGTACACCCGCTTACTTCTCAGTTCCCGCCAATCAGCTGAGTGAGTTTGCATATATCATCTCTCCCTGGTTTCAGTCACCCACTCAAACACCTCCACTGAATGACAGATCCTTCTAGAAACACAGCTGCTTCAGATCACGATGCCTCCAGTGAGTGTGTCTAGACTCACGCTCAGCCTGGAAGCCCTAGGTGGGGCTTCTTTTAGGGAATCTTGTAGTGACAAAGATAAATGAGAGGCCAATCTCTTTGGACAGGGAGCATTCCCTGCAGGCTCAGGACATCTGGTGCCCCGTGTTCCTGTGTGTCAACACTCTGGGAGATGGAAACTCCTTCTGGTACTTATGTGGATTCCTTTTCCCAAAACATAGCTGCCACCATAGGCCAATGTCATGGACCAACTTGGCCTAGATATTCCCGTAGATTTCCCTGTATCTAGTCTGAGAGCCTTGATGTGTTTGGTGTGACCTGCAGAGACAAGAGGGGATGTTGATGGTGGTTCTGTACACTGGGGTCTGAGGAATTGGCTTTTGTAGCTCTTCCTTTACTGGACCAGAACAGCAGTTGCCCGCCCCACCCCCGACGGAGCGATTTGGTTAGTTTTGCTCCCTGGTTTGTTTGAGACTAAGGTGGAGTCATCAAATGACAAGGGTTGGAGTTTGCTGGCTTTGATGGGACATTAAGCATCAGTTTGTGGATCCATCACACCGCCTAGGGAAAAGCTTTCACATTTACTCCAATGAGAAGAAAGGCCCAGGACTGGATACTGTGGGTTCCAAATGCAGGCTGGCATGAACTCATTGAAATCTGGGTTTCCCTGCTTAAGAAAGGAAGAAAGAATGCTAGGCCAGCGCGTACACCGCAGAGGCATCAGAGCATCCTAGTGAGCGGGAGGCAGTGGATGGCTTTGAAGCTTTTCATTTCCAGGGCATTCTCTAGATGAGGTGTGTATGTGTGTGTGGTGGCGTACATGGAGGTCAGAGGTTAGCCTTACTTTTTGAGACAGGGTCTCTCCCTGAACCTGGAGTGTACCAGTTGTTTTGACTGGACAGCCAGCTAGCTCCGAGGAAGCTTCAGTTTCTGTGTCTCCAGCACTGGAGACACAGCAACACCCCACCATTCGTGGCTTTTAAAATGTGACTTCTAAGGTGTCAAACTCAGCTCCTCATGATCACATGGCTAGTACTGAATGACAGCCGTCTCCCCAGCCTATAGATGAGAACTCTAATTGGCTACATGATCACTGGATTTCTCCCATTTGAGGACATGATGACCAAAACACTACAAAATTAAACCAAGTTCAAGAAAAAAGTATGCAATCAAATTATATAGTGAACATATGATTGCCCCTGTTGGGTTCAAGTTCACAATGGTCAAAATGGCACAAGATGTCACCTGACTGTCCAAAGTCAGAAGTACTCTTTAAAAATCCATTAAACTTAACAGGCTCATCACACCAGACTTTGAGATGCAAGGCTGGTTCTCAGAACTCAGAGGTCATTTCTCCACATTGCCAGTAGCTTATAAGATGAGGGTTTTTAAAAATTTAGATATTTTAAAGAAAATACTTTCTTTTTAAATATTTTCTTTTAATTACATGTGCCTGTGTGTTTGTGCACGTGAGTGCAATGCCTGCTGAGACCAGAAGAGGGCATCAAATCCCCTGGAGTTTGAGTTATAGGTAGTTGTGAGTTGTTCTGTATGGGTTCTGGGAACCAAATTCAAGTCCTCTAAAAGAGTAGCACATGCTTTTAATAACTGAGCCATCTATCCAGCCCCTAATTAAAAAATACATTTATGTATGTATGTATGTACTTATTTATTTTATTGTGTGTGTGCATGTGAGCATGCACATGGGCATACATATGCATGCATGCATGTGGTACATGTGGAAGTCGGAGGACAGTATGCAGGAGTTGATTCTGTCCTTCCACAATAAAGGTTCTGGAGATCCAAGTCAAGTTACCAGACTTAGAGCCCTTACTTACTAAAGCCATCTTGCCAGCCCATAAGTTGATTTTATAATTAGAAATTGAAATCAAATAATAAGTACCATTTGGAGGAATAGAAAATAATATAGTTTATGTGACACTGCTACATAAAACCTCAAATCACCGCTGGGCAGTGGTGGCGCACACTTTTAATCCCAGCCCTAGCGAGGCAGAGACAGATGGATCTCTGTGAGTTCAAGGCCAGCCTGGACTATAGAGCGAGTTCCAGGACATGCTCCAAAGCTACACGGAAAAACCCTGTCTCGAAAACCAAAACCAAAACAAACAAATCCTTAAATGATTGCTAAGTGAAATTAAAGACAATCTACAGAAACAGAGACCTGTCCCATTTCAAGGATGGCGGAACTCAGTATGGTTAAGATGTACCTTTCCCTTCAGCTGATGGACAGCTGGGGCTGGCAAATGGTGGTCTCTATGACTGAGTGCCTATTTGCATAAGTAGCATTTTATTAAACATTATGTACACTGGCAGCATTAACTGTTCGTGATAGCATCCACCAAGTCCGAAAATCCTGAAATCCACGCTGTCCTGTGATGCTTTAGGAAATTTCCCTCATCCTTTACTGGTAGGCTTTGTACACTCCAAATCAAAATCCTATATGTTTTAGGTTTTACTTTGCCAAAATTTGTGGAGAGCGGAGAAAGGCCTGAGTGAATATATAAGGAGTAGGTGGAATCCTGAGTAAATATACATTATTGACAAGAACCAACGCTTCAAGCCCATGGGAATCGGTAAAGCCTTCCTTCTGGTCAATCTCAGAGGCACAGCAAGGCCTCTCTCTGTTCCAAGCAGAGTGGTTTACTAATGATTGACCAGCAAAAGTAGTGACTGTGGCTTCCTCCTTCCTGACTGCAACCTGAGACTGCTCCCCTGCAGAGACCTCCTACCCAGATTGGCTGTGCTCCCCCTGTGTTGTACATAATAAATGTGCTGAGGTTCACTGTTGTGTCATAGTTAACGCCTGTGGTTCTACCAGAGGGAGCGCGGCCCACCTGATCCCGGGCTTTCTGTATTTGTGTCTGTCCTTTCTTTGTCTCCTCGTCATCCAAGTTAGGTTTCCAGGACCAAGCTGTGCCAGACATGTGGGTGGTGTCTGAACGGGGACATCTAGATGTCAGGGACCTTGCATCAGTCAGATGGGAATACACAAATAACGATAATAATAAAAATAAATATAGAGAAAAGGGGAGTGCAATTCCAAAATCGGGTGTAAAATATGGGACATGAAGGATTATAGATGAACTCTTATGTTAGTTCTCTGAGGCGAGATAGGCAGTTATATATTAGTTCTTTAGAGATGGGTGGCTATAAATATATAACCCTCTGAAGGAGACTCTGAGGACTCTTGGAAGTGAAAGGACCAAGCAGACTCCATAACAAGCTGCTCCATCTTCTCTCAGAGGTCAGGCCTCATTTTCAGTTTCCTGAGACTGAGCAAGCAGTTTCCGAAAGAGTCGCCAACAAAGGACAATCTCCAACACCCCTGACAACAAGGAAGAGCCCTGGTACATGCAGTGCCAAGCTAGGCCTGAGCCACTGTCAGCAGCTCAAGGACAGGGCCTGGGACTTGTCTGGGTCTGCCTAAGAATAGAAAACTGCAGCCCGGACCTGCCCCTAACTAGCCCTGGCCAATTAGAACGTACTAATATGATTGCCACTTCCTTAAGCCAATTATAGATAAAATGCCCTAAATGCCTTAGGACCTCCCCCTGACTGTGCTTAAAAGCAGCCCACACATCCCTCTCTGGGTTGTTGCCATCTTGCCTGTGTGTAGGATGGTCCGCCTTAGCATGCTGGAATAACAAACACTCTTGCTGATGGGATACGTGGATGGTAGTCTTTTGTGGGACTTCTTCTCCAGTACCCTAACAGAAGCAGGGTAAGACTATGGCTTTCTCAGTTCTTAGGCTATGTTCAGGACATGTGTCCTTGATGTTAGAATCTGCAAAGTGAGCTAATAATCCCATGTGTCTTTTTCGGGGGTTCTAGGTTTCAGCCGGCTACATCTGGTAAAGAATTTAGGTTATCCCACGCTCTTGCTCACTCTCTGCGGGAGCCTTCCTTCTGTTTCAGTCACACTGAACTCAGCATGTATCCACCAAGCCCCTGTTCATCTGGCAGATGCCCTGCTCCCAGATATAGTGAGCACCTGTCAGGCCAAGACTTGGGGACTGCAGTTGGTGGTAGGAAGGTAATGGTTTGACCTTTGTCCTTAGCCCTGAAGGGTGTTTTGGGAGATACTTTTCTGGGGTCAGGCCTTGTATCAGTCTATATTAATGCTATGGTTTGAAAGAAAATGGTCCCCAAAGGGAGCGGCACTACTAGGAGGTGTCTCCTTGTTGGAGGACGTGTGTCACTGTGGAGGCAGGCTTTGAGGTCTCATATATAAGTCATACCCAGTGAGACAGTTCACTTCCTGTTGCCTCTGGATCAAGATGTAGAACTCTCCAGCACCATGTCTGCTTGCATCCCACCATACTCCTAGCCACCGTGCTTCTCGCCATGATGGTAATGAACTAAGCCTCTGAAACTGTAAGCCCCAATGTCAATTAAAACGTTTCCTTTATAAGAGTTGCCAAGGTCACGGTGTCTCTTCAGAGTAACAGAAACCCTGACTAAGACAATTAATGGCTTTTCTCATACCTAGATACCTGGCAAAAAGCAACTTCAGGAAGGAAAAGTTTGTTTTGGCTCCCAGCCTGAGGGTACAGTCTGTCCTGGTGGGACAGGGAGGCGGGAGGAGCTTGAGGCAGAAGGTCACATTGTATCCACAGTCAGGAAGCAGAGAGGGGAATGTTAGTGGTCCCAAGCCTACAATTCAGAATGAATCTTCCCTCCCTGTGGAGATGCCCTCCCAGGCAGCTCCAGAGACACACCCTTTTGTGGTTCTAGATCTAATCGAATGGATAATGGGGATTAATGTCTTGGCGACATTTGTTATGAACCCTGAGAGTAAACTGGGACTTCAGACAGTCACACAGGTCAGAGGCCCAGTGTGTGAGAGTCAGGTGATGGCAGGGTTATGCTCCCTCTAAATGCTCCAAGGGAGGGATCTCTGGTCTTCCCACTCCTGATGGCCCCAGGCTGTGGCCATTGTCCTTCAAGCCCCTGTCCCATCTCCACATGGCATCCTCCGCATGCCTGTGTGTGTGTCTCTCTCTCTCTCCTCTCCTTATGAGCTTAGGCCCTTATCCACTCCAGCCATGTCTCTACTGACCCTGTTTGCAAGTAAGAGTCACAAATTTAAGCTCTGGGTAGACAGGAATTTGGGGAGCCCGCACCTAGTACAGAACACTGCATTTCCCAACAGGCTGTGGGAATCCTTCCTTCCTCCCTCCTTCCCTTCTCTTTCCCTCCCTCCCTTCGTTCCTTCTCTTCCTCCCTTGGTTGACTGTCCTGTCCTGCCCTTCAGCCTGGATGTCCTCATCACAAAAAAGCCAAGTCCCGTTAAACAGGTGCCACACTCACCATGAGCCCCAACATTCCTGACCACGTTGGTGCTGAGGGCACAGGGACCACAATTGCTGGAGAAAGCCAGGGTGGAGGCCGGGCTGCTTCTCTCCTCCCAGGGCCAGGGTGGCCTCTGCAGGAGCAGTGCCCTAAAGTTCACCCGTTATGTCTTGCTCTTAGCATTTTGTGTGTGGTGGGGGTGTCCCAGGGTGCAGAGGTGAATAAGATAAGAGGAAATGCTTCTAATGGCAGAGATGTGTGCCTGGCCGGGATTAACACCCCATGCGAGAGGCCCCAGAGCTCTGTCCTGCACTTGAGGATTTGAGGATAAAGTGGGAGGACAGCCACCTGCAGCTCTGGAGAGACCCTTCCAGAAGGGGCCCAGCCGGAGCCCTGACCCTGGATTCCAGCCCCTGAGCTGTGAAGCAGAAACAGCAGTGGGACATGTGTCAGGCTTTGTCCTGGGAACTGGTCCTGATGCTCTTGTGGGAACTAGGAGGACTCAGGAAAGGAGGTGGTGGCAGGAGTCCCTTCTTCCCATGATGCAAAGCCCACTCCACTGACTTCCTATGTCTATCTGGGGCAAACCCATCCCTGGCCTTTCATGTGTCCTGACCCACTTAGCAAGTAAACCTCAATACCACCTTCTCACCCAACTCCCAGCACCGCCCAGAGGGGTCCTGATCACCTCCCTACCAGCTGAAGAATCTGAGGCTTCGAGAGGTCTGTACCATGGCTCTCTCTGCACCATGAAAGTCTTTTGCTACTTCCTCCCTGTCCCAGCACCAGGCCCTCATGGATACCCTGTTCCAGGGGCACCTGTTCGGACCTCCATGTAGGTTCCCTATAGTCCACAGGTCTAAGAACCCTCAGGCCCGACTACCCCTGGCTTCTCCCAGGCAACTGGCCACATTGCTTTCTTGCCTTCTCTAGGAGAAGAGGTGGCTATTTGGACTCAAGTTGGCTGCAGCCTCCAGGAGATGGGCCCTGCCTGCAGACACTATTAGTCCTAATTGCTTGGTGCTAACTTTGAAGGACATGGCCCTGGAAGGACAGGGAGAGGCCTTCCTCGACCTGTCAGTAGTAATTGAGGGTAAATTAATATTTACTAAGCAGAGTCCCACGGAGAGGGGTGAGCATGAGAATGGGGGGCTGTGCAGTCCAAGACCTGTGGCCCTCTCCCAGCAATCTGCTCTGACGGCAGGCTCCTGGGAACCAAGAGAAATCCAATCCACAGCTAATTGTGGGGCCAGCCTTTCTCGGAACTCTTCTGCCCCGACCTGGCTCAAAGTGTTTCACGTGCCCTCGGATGTGGTTGTGCACATCAAAGGGAGCCACCGGAAACCTCATAATGCCCCATTTCCCCTCACGCCACCCCCACACCAGGACCAGGGACAGGGACTTTCTACCGCCTCACAGAGCACCTCACCCTAGCTCCCTAGGGCCACAGGCTCCCTCTCTACATTTTCACATCAGGAGAGTGAAGCTGGGGGGTATGTGTGTGAAAGGAGCCATTCAAGGCCACACCACTGGGTAATGGCGCAGCTTGAACTTGAAACAAGTTTGCACGGGCTTTTTAGGGCATTTATGGAGAATCTTCCCAAAGAGCATGGCTAAGACAGTAGACACATTCTTCCTTGCTCTAGGTGACAGTGCTAGCTGCCCTGTGGGACTCAAGTGCCCCCATTTTGGCTCACATAGCTTCCAAGGGTTGTTAGCACTTAAGGGCCTCCTGTTACCACAGGCCCCTTGCCTGCATGTATACATGCAAACTGACCCTGGAGGGGTCACACTCTGGTCTCCACCACACCTCTACTACCCGGTCCTGGCTGGCTTCTAATTGGACTCCAGGCCCAGGTTCTACTGGGATATGCCCCAGATGAGCCTTGCAACCCCTCCTCTTGAAGGAGCCGTGCTGAGCTCAGAGCTGGCCTCGTCCACTATGGCTCATCTTAACCAAGGGCGCAGTTACATTTCCCAGTGCTTCTTCATTGCAGGTTCCAGGGCAGGGCAGACATGTGGGCCACACTAGCTCGGGGCTTGGCTTCTTCTCAAGCAGGACCCTGCAATGGGAGTCTCTTCTGGGTTGCTGTAGAAACTGGGTATCCAGGTCAGAGTCCTTTCCTCCCCATCTCTGTGACCAAGGGCCAAGTCTGGAAGGCTTGAACTTGGTGACATCGCCCTGCCTCCAGGTCAGCTCCTCATGCCATGGCCTTTGGCTTCGGAGCAGCATTATCACAGGCCAGGGGTTAAGTGGCCACCCCAGGGCTATGAGTCCTTAGTGGTAGGCCAGACAGGAAAGAGGGTCAGTTGACTTCAAGCCTGAGCACCCTCCTAATTTGGCAGAAGCTAGCAGTCCTGGGAAGCTGGTGTGTTGCAAAAGTCACCAGTAGCTCTAGCAGCAGGCTTGGCTCAGCTCCTCGCCATCTCATGGAGAGGCAAAGGCTGTAGAAAGCAAGCCTCAAAGCTGGGAGATTCCCCTTTGCATAGTGAAGACATTTCAGCCAGCAGAGGGGTCCAGGGACCATAGAAAAGGGGAATCTGCATAGGGTGGAAGGTTCCCTCACTTCAGCAGCTCATTGGTAAGAGAATCCTATGGGGTCCCTTCTAACCCAGGCTGCAGGTACTCCCAAGCAACCTCTTGGCCAGTGGATAGGAAAGGTGATGCCTTCTCCTTACCCTAGCAGACATCACTAATGGATGCTGGTACCTTTTTCTGTCCTGGTAGACATCACTAATCAACTATCTTCTCTTCTGAGGCCCTGGCCAGTCCCATGCTCATAAATGTAAGCTTATGTACTTCTTAGACTTACGTACTAGCTTTATGGCCACAGAGAGCCAGTTTAACATAATCGATCTCGGTGTGCAAAAGCCCATAAGAGAGCCCCAGTCTCATTCCCACAAAGCCTACTGGGATCAGCGGACATCATAGGGTCAGAGAGGTCGAAGCCAAGGCACAAGACCTCTCAGTAGCCAGAGTCATGCCCACTAAAATCTCCCCATCACCCTAAGTGATGACCCAAGCCCCTTGGCCATGTTTCCTAGGACAGCTCCTATGACTCTGTAGTGCCATCCCAGCCCCTCTGCTGCCATACAGGACTGCCATACAGACAGTAGCCTTGTCTGGCCCTGCCTCTAGAAACTACTGGCTGGGAAGCAAGGCTTGGGTCCAAGCCAGGAGCAGACCCTTTCCACACGCATCTTGCAGGGCCTGTGCTGACACCTCCTCCTCGTCTGCTATACAACTCTGGAGCTGTTATGTGAGACTAGTGTCCACCATGTCTCCAGTGCCTGGTCCATGCTGGAACCTGATTGGATCCCAGGCTCATCCAAGCTCTCTAGGGATGTGTCCCAGATGAGCCTGGGGGCTTCCTGTTTCTGCTGGCTGCATGGATAGGGCAGAAGGAGTCCAAGAAGCTGAAATCCAATTGAGACAGGACATGCAGTGCCCAAGCTCACAGCCCACAGGCCCTCACTATCCTTGTCTGTAGAACTTATTTAAGTGACACTCTGACATCCAGTGGGTGCCACAGAATCACCAGCACACAGCGTCCTGGGCTATAAAGAGTGCCAGTCTCTTGGCACAGGACCTGGAGCCCTAGCTCTCAACACCCTTTTCCATGAAACCCAGGCCTAGGGCACACCATCCCGAGTCTAGGCTCCTTGTGCTCAAACTGACATCCTGGGGACTGCAGTGCCTGTGTCCTTTGTGGCCAGGTACCTGGGGAAAGAGTTTTGGTGCCTGTGGTGGCCTCTAAGTCCAGGCTTGTGCTGGGCACCTTTCTCAGGGTGAGGTAGACATGTCACAGCCCCTGAATGAAAGCACACTGGTTCCTGAGGCTGGTATGAGCTGGCTCATCACCCTCACTCCTGGAGGGGACCCGCGCTCTCTGCCTGCTGTGTCCTGACTTTCTCCCAAGGTATCTTTCTTTTCGCCTTAAAGAAACCTGGCAGTCACATCTGCACCAAGATCCCTGCCACGGCTTGTGGATCTCAAAGCTTCCTAGTGTCTATGTCCTGGCTGTGGGCCCCTTGTCAGGACACCTGTCCACACTGAGTGATGGTTAATCTGAGTCCTCTGAGTCAGAGGAGGTCTTCGCTATGTGTGGCTGTAGTCACCCATGTTTAGGGCCACTATTTGGTATGGCCACAGTGAGCCCTAACCTGAGCAATGACCAACATGCTGGAGACTCAGCATCCTATCATAGCTGAAAGGGGCTCAGGAACCACTGGCCACACGTGTTGGAGCTGGTGCTGTGGTCTGCACGCGGACTCCATCTGAGTAGGCTTCAGCCCCATGGCAATGGAACCAGACATCTCTCTGCTCCCTCCCTCTTCCTCCTCTCCCTTCTTCTCTCCCTCCTCCCTTCCCTCCCCTCTCCTTTCTTCCCTCCCCCTCCCCTTCCTCCTCCTTCCTTTTTCTCTTCTTTCTCTCTTGCAGAGGAACAGCTGGAGTCAGAGTAGCTGATGAACACTCTCCCCACCCACCTCTCCCTGCTTGTGACAAATGGGTTTGGAGCCAGCTGATTCTGAGGCTGGTTTCCCTGGCTAAACTTCAAGACATCCCAGGAAAGGCCTTCCCTTGAGTTCCTGAAACTGGGGGGAGAAATCTGAAATCCGAAGGGACCAGAGACTTGGGGGTCTATGGGAAATGGGCTGCCTTCACACTTTTCTTCCCCTTCCCCTCCCCCTGTTTGCCTTCTCTTTCTCCCTGCTTCATATCTTTCTTTCTCTTTCAGTGAGTCTGTCTCCCCTCCCTGCTTTCCTTTCTCTTTCTCTCCCTCTTTCTGTCTCTGTCTTTATCTTCCTCCCTTCCTGTCTCTGTCTCTGTGCCTCTGTCTCTAGCTCCCTGTCTTTCTCTCTCCTTTGCATCTTTCTGTGTGAGAGAGCTTAGGCTTCTGGGCTGAGGCTGAAGCCCAACCGTAGAGCACTTGCTTAGCGTGCCTGAGGTTCTAGTACCACAAAGAACATACATTAAGAAAAAAAAAAGTTTAAGGCTCATTTATATACCTTGTCAAAAGGAAAATGTAGGGTGTGATGTGATCAGTTCCATCAGACCCAAGCTTCTTGACTCTTGCCCCCCCATCTGGGTCCACAGTTTCCGCATGCCCATGGTGGAGGGGGCCCAGGGTGTGAATCCTGGCCAGGCAGTGCAAACTGGTTTCCCCTCCCCGCCTCGTCCCCTCCTCTGAAGGAGGAGCTGGATCAAATGTTAATCCTCTCCACATGTAGAATATTCCAGATAGCCTCGAGCTCATAGCGCCTTTTGAACTTGTGAACAGAAATTGATTCAAGGTGACGAATTTGTAATCAGTTTATGATTGATGGGCCGAGTTTCCAGAAAGGCAGCTCGGTGTCCCTCCTCCCTCCGGGGAAGCAAATGTGTTTCACTTTATCTCCCCCCAGCTCAGGACCCTGAGGACCAGGAGAAAGAAAATAAAGTCAACTGCGAGGTTTAACTTGTGTTAGAGCAGATGCCGCTCAATCTGCGCAGCGGGAAGGAAGCGCGAAGTGGCTCTGCCGCTCCCGCCCCCGCCCCCGCCGGCTCTGGCAGATCGGATGTTAAACTATTAGCGTGATTGGGTGACTGATGACTTTGCAACTAATTTCGCTGGATTGGAAAGAGAGCAGGACAGGATGAAAATAGAAACATCTGTTTGGCTAGCCTAATTTCAAAGGATAATTGCCCAGTCCCTGCGCCGTTTGCCACCCCCAAGCCTGCACCCTCGCTGGCTTGCTGCCTTTTTTCTTTCTCTTTCTTCTCTCTGTTTTTTTCTTTTTTAAATCAACCTTGAAGTGATGTTGCATTTGGCCCTAAGTTCTTCTGGAGAGCTCCTGGGCCAGGAAGCTGGGAGTGCCAGTCTGACAAGAGCAAATCCAGAAGTTCCAGGGCCTCTGGACAGCGTTGCCCTCCTGCTGTGGGGCCAGCTGACCTGCAAAACTGCAGCAGGACCCTCTCTGAGTCAGGTGGCCTCAGCGAGTCTAAGAGAAAACATAGCCAGCCCTCGTGGGAAAGAGCAGACACCTCGCAAGTGGCTTTGGGGCAGTGGGGCAGGTTCCTCAGGCCTTCACCAGCACCTTCTTTAGTGCTCCTCCTGCAGTCATGGGCAATTCTAAGTCTGTACAGCAATGAGCTGGCAAGCCAGCACTCCGTAAAGAATAAGAAATGGCTATGGGATAAGGAGGAAGGAGAGGAAGGAAGGGGCAGGGGGACAAAAAGAAGGAAGCCTCATTCAAGATATTTGCCATTGCTTCTGGTGTAATACTCCTATGCCCCCATTTACGGCCTAATTGTAACAGCGCTGATCTTTATAGGAGGTGATGCCCAGCTTGATTCTTTTGGGCCGATCTGAACTAACTGCTGTACAATGCAGGCCTTCCCCTTTACCCTGTCTCCCCTGCCCAGACACCTTTCTGGGCCTCTCCTGCCTGAGAAATGCCCCCTGCTTCTCCAAGTCACTTCCCTGTTGCAGGCCATCTTTGAGAACTCTCAGTGACTAGACTAGAGCTGAATCTTATTTGTTCGGTTCATGGAAGCCAAAGGCAGATGGAGGATGGGTGGTATGTCTAAGCAGGACCAGAACATGCAAAAAATAAAAAAAATTAAAAAAAAAGCCTTGGGGTGGGTTCAGGGTAGTTCTGAATCCAGGCAGAAGGAAGGGGCGGGGATGGCTACCTGCTGAGAGTCAGGACACAGGACCACCACCTTCATGACCTCATGGGTGGGCAGGGGTGAATTTTGTCTCCAAGATGACAGGGGGAGTCTACAGGGGATTATGGAGGTAGGAGGGGGGATCTCAGACTGACATTCAAAATTAAAGTTGTTTGAAAAGATGAACATACATTATTCAGAATCCTGAAGATACAGGAAAGAGCAAGTGCCCTCTGCCCTGGAAATATAACTTCTGTCCACGGGCGCTGGACATTGTGTCTTCTGCTCTCTGCTCCCTGGTCCCTGTCTAGAGACTGATGGATGCATGTCTTGTGTGTAATCTGCTTATAGCTCTGCACACTGTTTCCTGCTCTTATGCTGTCCCTCCTCATCTGGGGCCTCACTTTCAGCATTTAAAGCCACATACTGTCATATATAGTCTGAACATATTATATGGAAAGATCCAGAAAGAAACAGCTATAAGTTGGTACTCAGTCACACGTGCTTCTGAGCAGTGCAGTGGAATCTCTGGCTGTCACACTCTATCTCAAAGGACATAAAGAACCAGGAAATCCATGTGTCTGGCTGCATATTCGCTAGTCACTAGGTCATATTTCCGCCACCAGATCACCTGCCATGGAGCTCTGGTTTGACTGGACAATTGTCCCACATGGAAGAGCACTGAGGCTGACCCAAGTGTGATGTGGCACACCTCTAATACCAGCACCTGTAAGACTGAGGCAGGAGGATCATCCTGAATTTGAGGCTAGCCTGAGCTGCATTGTGAGTCCCAGGGAAACGTTAGAGAGAAAGGTATTGATATCGTTCATTAAAATATGCCAAATAGAAAGTAAACATCTGTGTGTGTGTGTGTGTGTGTGTGTGTGTGCATGTTTTCACGGAATTGTGAGCATATGTGTGAGTCCATATGGGACAGAAACATGAAAGAGTCTCTCATGAAAGGCACTAGTCATGGAAGCTTCCACATAGGACACAGAAGTTAGTGAGGTAGCTGGACCCAGAAAAGGGCTATTTGTCCAGAAGCCCAGAATGTACCCATGTCTTGACCCTGACACCTCAGTATATGGCTGTGTAGCCCTGCACATCCCTCTCTCTGGGGTACCCAATAAGTGACTGGAGGATCACTACAGCCCTTGTGGCTATGGGATGGGGATGCTATAGAAATGTGTGGATTTAGGAAATGGGAAGGTACCTGGTCCTGCTCCGTGGGCATATGCCTCTGAGGTGGGCAGACGTATCCTCTGGCTGCTGGGTAAGAGAGGAAGTCATTCAAGAGAATCCTAGGGATCTTCCGGCCAGACAGGGCTGGGTCCCTGGGGCTACTTTCACCTAGTTGCCAAGCTCTTGCTTTCAAATGGAAGAGCAAGTGTGCCTGGTCTGGAGAACCATCACACCCGAGCCAGCGGCTCCACATGTAGAGAAGACCATACATAAGAAAAGATAACACGTGTGCATATGCAGTGACTCGCATCAGGCGAGAACACTGCCCTTTTCCATCCCTGTCCACCTGGGGACAGCTGTGGCCATAGCAGAGCAAGCAGCCATGTGGAGTTAGTGCTGTTTCCTGACATGCCGCGGGTGACCCACAAGGGCATACAGATGAGTGGACAAGGCCAGTTCCACATATGAGTCCATCCTACAAAAAGTCCTGACAGGGACATCCATAGCCAAAAGGTAGACCTGTGATTGCTGAGGATGGGTGGGCGAAAGGTGGTGGCTGGCAGACCCCAGCCTTTTTCTGGGGTGATGCCCTGACTACACTGGCAGCTGCACGTGTCTGTGAATGCTCAGGACCACTGAACTGTGTGTTCACAGGCAAGACCTTGACACTGGCTTCATTCGCTGGGGAGGAAGCAGAGTCCTGGTCAAGAAAATTTGACAATGGCTTGATCAGGAGAGCTGGGGGACAGAAACTGTCCTTGGAGTGAAGGCAGATGCTGGAACCCGGGCCTGGCCAGGGAGGCCATGTGAAGCTGGAAACCCAGTGGGCCTTGCATACATACACATGTGGGCAGAGCTGGCAACCATCACTCAGGCCTTCCCAGGACAGCAGCCTTGCAGCTCTTCACAGCTCAAGTTCAGCATCCTGCGTGACCCACGGGGGGAAAGATGCAAGAATATAGAGAACTGGAATGTTCCTGGCTCTGGAAACCTCTCTGGGTCCCCTGATAAAAAAGAGGGGACCTGTAGATAACATGGCAGCCCTTGGCCACCAAGGCTGTCCTGAGCCAGCTGCAGTGTGTGAGTGTCCAGCTCCTGAGAGCAGCAGGAGTTTCGGTGGGACTCAGCCTGGAGCAGTCCTCAAGGGCTTCCTGACAGGAGGCCCTGGGCCCGGGCTTCCTGAAACTTGGGTCTCATTCACCATGAGTGGGAATAAGAGGTGTGTATGGAAAATTACTGGAAACACTCTTCCCTTGCTGTCTTTGGTGGCCTGGTGTATCCCACCTCACCGGATGAGAGTTATCCAAATGAAGCCTGAGGGGAGTTTGGCCTGCAGTGGACTACAAGATGCCCTGGGCTCCTCCGACACCCCAGGGTTGTAGCTGATAAAGTCTGCCACTGATCTAACTGGATATTTTAATTAAATGGTTTAGGGAGAAAGCATTTTACTCCCTTCTCTTACAAAGTGGTAGTGTCACTAGACAAAGGGTCTCAGACTCTGTAGGAAGGAGTCCTCCGTGAGTGAGCATACACATGTGTGAGTGTGCGTGCCTGTGCAAGTGTTTAAATAGTGGTCATATGTCAACGTGGCCATGTACCCATGTGCACGTGTGTGTATGAGACTGTATGTGCTATATGTGTATGCATATCTGTGTACCCACGGGTTGGGAAACACCGGTCCATGTATGTCCGAGCACCTGTTTTCACATGTGTATAGGGAATGTCTGTAGACATGTGGTCTTGTGCTTCTGTGTGCACATATGTATGGTGGGTACATCCGCATGTGTCTGTGACCCTGTGTACTTACGTGTATGCATAAGGGTTCATGTGTGCCATGTGCCCAGGTATCTGTGTAGTTCTTGTGTGTTATGGAGACAGAGAACTCCAGTACTCGGGCAATGCTACCCCTGGGCATTGCCCCTCCATGTTCTGAGCCTTAGGCAGTGTGCCTGCCAGAAACTAGGTGTGTGTACACAGTCTTCCACAGAGGGAAAGCCTTGCATTAACTCCTCCCACAGTGTCCAGCCCTCCCTGGAAAGTTGTGGATAACTCCCCTCACATCTTCTCTAAGAAGAAAGCCAGGGCCCGAGGAGGGCAGGTGACCCTGGTGTCCTGGGGCACAGGTGAAAGGTGGCTGGAGCCACAAGGCAGCAGATGCTGGGCTGGGTCCCACCCTGTCAATGTGCCCTTGGCCTTAGCCTCCCAACACCAGCTGGCGGGGGGTCAGGGCAACATCCCATGGGAGGGGCTCCCCAACCATCCTGCCTGCCCCATGCATTCTTGGGCTAGTCCTTCAAGCCTGGCCCCTTTGAAGTTGGCTCTTGAAATCTGAGGCGTCTGACCCACCTCTCCTCCCAGCCTCAGGCCTCTGCCTGCAGGGAATGGCCCACAGCAGTCCAGTGTTGAGGGCAGAAGCCTGGAATCCCAGAATCCCAGCGCTGTCTGCATCCATTCCAATATGCTCGGGGCTCTGTGCCTTCTAAGTACCTGGCTCCTGGCAGAACTGGGCCATAGCTGCTGCTCTTGTTCCTTCCCCCCGCAGCTGCATACACCATCACCACTTCCCTCTCAAATACCCTCTACCATCACCTCAGGTGAAGCTGTTCTTGGCAGCACCTTTCACCATTGGGAGCTTCATCCTGGGACACCCCTCTAGAACACTTAGGTAGGGACCCTGCCATCTTTGGAAGCACCACCATGACCTCGCTCCCTCCTTTCCAGGAGCTCCTGGCTCTTCCTCCTCCCTGCTGTGGTAGGTGGTATTTCAGCCAGTCCCCTCTCCTCCCCTCCCTTCCCCTCCCCTCCCCTCCCCTCTGTGCTGTGCCCTGGCTCCTTCTTGAATCATTGGTCTCACCAACTCAATACAACCAAAGCAGTAAGAATGCTGTGAAGATCGAATTGGACCAGTGTTACAGGAAGGTAAACATATAGCGGAGAGGTTGTGAAGGAGGGGGTCCTCCATGTGCCTGACAACCACGACTATCACCAAAGACCACCAAAGCCCCAGACTGCCCACAGGCCACCATGGCCCTGTGCAGCGACTCACATCCATGCAGGCTGCCTTGGGCCACTGTCTTCTCTTGTTGACACCAGCCAGGCTTATTTTTCTGAACAGCAAAGAACTTTACCTCATTTCTCTCTAGAAGTGTCGCTGGTCTCAACATCCCAGGTGTGTTCTCCAGAAGTGCCCATTCCTATGTCACTATCCTTACTCTTTGGGGGTTCTAACAGTATCGTTAGTCTCCCCCCCCCAATTGGCACATCCAGTCTCATCTTGTCCCCACTCCTGCCCACTGGTCACCACACATATCACAACAGCTTCTGCATTCGGTCCCTCCATAGCTCCGGCTTCCTTCTCCTAACCCCTTGCCTTTCCATGGGCCAGGCCACCTGCCAATCACCCCACCCCGGGTTCAATAACGCTTTGAAACTGAGACGCTGGGAGAAGCTGGTAGCAGCGGTAGTCCTTTAGCTGAGAGTTGCCAGAAGCTGTCTTCGGAGTTGCTCCAAAGGTACTTACATTCTGAGCTCTTTGCCTCTCCCAGACAGGCATGGAGGTTGGGGTGAGCCCTACTTCAGCCCACCTTTGTGGTATGTGCTCAAGGGAGGGATGGAGAAAAGAGGCTGCGGAAACATGAGGGGAGTTAAAGGCACAATCCTGAAGAGACAGCTCGATGCTCAAGTCCCGCCAAGACTCAGGAGACACCCTAGCCCACAGTCAGGGTCCCTGGAGAGATGGAGAACTGGGATCCCTCGTTGTGTTGGACCTGTGGCAAGGCAGGAGAATGAGGGAAGCAAAGCCACCTACCTCATAACTGTGCAGGGAAACAGAGAAGAGACAGGTTGTCACCCTCCCACCAATGACCTAAAGACCTCTGACTAGACCTCCTTCTGGAAGGTTCCATTACCCACTGATCATGCCACGGGCTGGGATAAGGGTCTGGTGGGGCTCACTCACCAGATTACAGCTCTGTTCTTCTTGAGTGCACATAGAACCTTCTACACATTGGCAGTTGGTCTTCCAGCCATCCAGTGTGTGATTCACAGGGATGTGATCCCACCCAATCCCATCCTGTTTAAAGCCTTCCATCCTTTTCATTTAAAAAGGCTGGGCTTTGGTTTGAATGTGAAATGTCCCCACCGGCTCTTTGGTCCCCAGTTAGTGGTATTGTTTTAGGGAAGGTTGTGATACCATTAGGAGGTGTAACCTTGAGGGGGAAGTGGTGAGGGAGGGTCTTAAGATTTTATAGCTCCACACCACTTCCTGTCCTGTCTGCTCCCTGGCTGTTGATGCGTGCTCAGCCAACCCATAGTCCCGCTGCCATGATGTCCCTGCTCCAACCCTGACTGCATCAGCTAAACCTCCTCCCTTTGAACTGCTTGTTCTCGGGTGTTGGATCATAGCAGCGAGAAGAGTAACTAGTACACCCAGGTGTTCTGAGACACCTGTTACAGTCCGGGTCCAGCTCCCCTCCATCCTCAGTCCTGTCCTTGTAATCCTGAACTGGCTCTCCCTGCTCACTCCACAAGTTCCTCCAGACTCAGGGGCCACTGTGGCGGCTCCACTCTCTGACCACAACCACACACATCCAGCTATGTGTCAGGGACACTTGGCCTCATCTTGTCATTATCCAAGAGCCTTGGCTTCAGTGCAGTCTCTAGATATTAGCACATGCCCCGAGCCTAAAGCCTCCATGCAAGTGAGCTGTAGGTTTCTTGGGAATCCCATCTCTAGACCTTCCTCCCACCTGGAAGGCGCTCACCCCAGCAGGGCACAGCTACCTTACCAAGGTGAAAAGCCTGCAAGGAGCCCTGGGGCCCATGGTTTCCAGGCAGAGGCAGCATCATTCCCAGAGTGGACTCCCATCCTGACTTTTTACTTCTATTTTTTCATAAGAACATGAATATTGGGCTTATTCTCACCCTTAATGTCTGTCTGTCTGTCACACCCCATAACCTATCCCAAACACTGACAGCTAGCTAGGAACTGGAGATTAGGAAATGGCCTCCAACGGGTGTGAATGTGCAGGTGTTCCTGGAGAGAGCATAGGCTGCAAGGGGACCCTGCAAACTGAGAGGGCCATGACTCGGGGAGATCTCGGGGCAAGGGAGTGGGCAGCTCTGTGGTGCCATGGGGAGGACGTGTTCACAAAGCAGCTGCTGGGTGAGGTGACAATGCTGGGGACAGAGGAGGGGGTGTCCATGGGTTGGACACTGACTTGGGCTGGGGGGGCATGGTGGCTCGTCTCTACCATGGTCTTCTGTCGCCATGGTCAGCACAGTAGAGCTTACATCACTCCAGACTCCAGAACTGGAGAGAGATGCCTTATCTTATAAATGGGGAAACTGAGGCTTAAGGAAGCTTAGTTTGGATATATGGTTGCATAGTTGGTCAGAATGGACTGGAGGGAACCTCCCCAGGCCTGCAGCCTGGTGGCCTCAGAGCCCAAAGGCCCCCCCTTCTCCTCATGTCCGTAGCTTTGTCTGGCTCTAGGCCTTTGCTCTCATTTTGTCCTTCCCTCATCTGTGCTGGCTCTCATCTCCAGCCTGTCTAAAGCTTCCTCACATGGCTAGGAAGCCTCCTTAGTTGCCTTGGGAGCTTCCTGTGCCACCTTGGACCACCACCTGGATTCACCTGTCTGTCTCTTGTGTATCACTGTGAGCTCTTTGGAGGTGCACCTGCTCAGCATGCCCACCCAGTACATAGTGGGGCTACTGCAAAGGTCTTTGATGAACAAGTCTTTGTTGCTTTTGGATAGGAATTTTAGTCCAGGCTGACCTCTAACTCACTAACATAGCTGAAGATGACCTTGAACTTCTGATCATCCTACTTCAGCTTCCAAAGTCCTGAGATGGCAGAAGCTCAGCACCACACCCTGGCTTGCATGAGCATGTGTTGGCTTCCCTTTGACTGTTCTTCAGATAAGGGAAGGCTCCTTTTCCACCCTTTGCACACACGGGCACACTGAGCAGGCATGAAATCACACACACCCTCTTGTGAGAAGTACCAGTGTTTCCTTTCTGATGGTACTAGTGAGTTTGCGTTCATTGCCCTTGGGTTCAACTGGGGACCTGTTTCCCTAAATCTGAGCCTGCAACAAAGCCAGCCCTCCCTTGTGGGAACCCCCAGGGGACTCGAGCCTCTGACACACCTCCGGAACACTTGGACTAGGACAGGGACTTGCCCTGGGCCACAGAGAGTGGGAAATAAGCATCACCATGCCCTAGACTTCTGCCAGCCTAGCGCCCTCTCGTGTGGTGCTAAAGATGGAGGTGAATATTAGAACAGAAACACACACCTGCGTCTATGTTGGGTGATTTTCCATAGGTAATGATGTTTTATTAGAGAAATTATGAACTGTTCTAGGAATGAGGCCTGGAGAGTTCATTCAGGGAAGAAAAGACACCGCCTCCCCGGATTTTCTGTCATGGCTTCTGCTCCCTGGGGGGAAGTGTGCCCCATGGTGGCCAAGAAAAGAAGTGCAACCCAGAAGTGTGGTCAGACCCTGGAGGGCAGGGGATTAATAGCCACTAAGACACACGTCTCTGAGATGACCTTGGAAATTCAGATGTGTGTAGAGCAATTGTTTTTACAAGTTCCCACTCTCTCCTCCATCCTCTCGCACTAGGATCCTCCTGTGTTCCCATGTGTCACAGAAATGTAAGCCATCTATGAGCCAAGGAGAGTAGGGATAGGGAGTGGGGCAGAGTGGAGCTGAGGCAGACTGGGTGACTTGTCCTCCTTCTCAGCCTGAAGAACCACTCCATTTGGTTCCCAGTGTCCTTGGAAGATGGCACAGTGGGAAGAGAATGATATTGGGTCCCCGAACCCAGACTTCTACCTCAGTAAGATGGGGCAAGTCTCCACCTGGGATCCTCCCTTACGGAGCAGGTGACAGCAGTTGTGGCACACCTTAAGGCGAGGTTGGAAGGGTTGACCTGGCTGCAGGGGTGCTTGTAGTGACCACACACTGCAACCTTTGAGGAAAAGTCCCTGAATGACCACTGAAGCGATTGTTCTGGTTGCTTTCAAAATCTAGGCCCTATGTCCTTCTTGTGGGGTGAAGGTTTAAATCTTCACACATTCGGGAACTTGCACAGAACTCATTTACATACACTGCTGCCACCCACACTGAACAATAGTAGCAAGAGCTGCCTGCACCTGCTATGTTCCCCAACTTTATGAACTATCCCCATGGGGAGAGAAGGGTGGGGCCCGTGGGACCTCTCAAATTATTTCCTACCTCTGTGCTAAGCCCAGCAGGAAGCCAAAATAGAAACATAAAAAGCTACACTGTCAACATGGTAAATACCTGGCTAGTGTACAGCATCCGGCTCCACACCTCAACGCTTGCCCAGCTGACCTCAGGGCCAGGGCACCTACACTGCAGGGTGGACCACCTCACGATGGTGACTCGCTTGTCCTCACCTACAGTTGTGAGAGTGAATTCTCGGACCCAGCGGACCCCCAGAGCTCTGTGCCTCTGTTTCCCACGCTGTGAAAGGGAGTCACACTGCAGCTGCGAAGCCTTCAGAACCGTGTTCGGTGGGCTCAGGTGGAGAGTGCTTGCCTCGTGTGGGTTCCTCTGGGGCCTGTGGATCCCCCTGGCAGAAGGGCAGGGCCCTCTATCATTAGCAAGTGTCTCCTGTGCTTTACCCCAGCAGGATGCAGCATGCCTGCATGACCCTGGGTCTTGTTCTGTTCTTCATGTCTCTTTGGCAGATTCCCACAGACAAACCAGGATTTTCAGTCCTTATGCCCAACTGTCCTGCCTCATCTGGGGGACTAGTTTCTGCATTTCACTCACAAACTGTGGCCCATAGTCTGTATATGTCAAATGGGAGGCTCCAGAAAGAAACAATCATAAATTTTTAAGAAGTCACATACCGTTTGAAGCAACAAGAGCGCCCTTGCTCTCTCACTCTCCAATACAACTGTCCCAGGCCACTGTTCCTGTCTAAGACTCTGTCAGGCTGCAATTGGTCATTTCTCAGGGGTCAGCCATGCTTGGCTTGCAGCCTAGCTCAGCAAATTGCATCTTGTGAGCCAAATTCTACTGTTCTCTTAGTTTGTAAATAAAGCTTTATCAAAACACAGTCATGACCATTCATGAATCAGCTGCATCTACTTTCATACTATTGCCTCATTATTGAGAATTTGGTTCCCAAAGATGATAATGCTGCCAGAGGGAAGCTGCCCACTCTGGAACTAAAATGGGGGCCAACCCATCCCGTCTGGAAGAATCTGTGACCCAGTTCAAGGCAGTGAGATGGGGTTAGAGGGCCTCTGAGACTTGCTTCTTTACTGATCTGTGAAAGTCAGGGCCCCTTGCCAACAGCAGCCACCATCCCTGCTTTCTGAGTGGTCACTTCAGGTGATAAGGAGAAGGATGGAACAGGGATATCCATTATCACCCACCTGGTCAAGATAGAGTCCTGTGAGATAAGAAGGCTTCACTGGGGGACACTGCCCGTCATGGGGTAGGAGTGTTGAGACTGACTCCACATCACTCAGGGTCCCTGGGGACCACGCAGCTGCCAGCAAGGTCTGCCCTTAGTGCATCAAGGACAGTCCTTTATGAGAAGGGTGGCTGAAGCTATGTCCCAGTGCTTTCTGCTTGGTGTGCAGGACACTTGAGCTGAGACCGACGTAAGAAATACCACAGTTAATAGGTCATAAACATCCATTTGTACAGTTGAGGAGGACAGAATCCCAGGCCAAGGCTTGATTCCTGATTTGCACCCCCTTTGGCTTGCAGAAATGTCCTCACTGTGGCCTGGCCTGAGCTCCTCCTCACAAGGAGAAGTTCCACCAGGGAGCCTCAGCTCAAGACTACATAAAAACCCAGGTCCAGCTTCAAAGACACCCCAGGAACTTCAGGCTTAAGCACGTTTGGGGACAAAATTCAGCCCCCCACAGTAATGAAGAAGGACCCTAGAAGATATCGGGGGGGGGTCCTCACCCTTGAAGCTGGCATGCTACATACTTACTCAAGTTCACCAGGCAGCTTGGCCAGGACCCTACCTCTGATCCTTGCCCCTGGTTTTTGTACACCACATTGTCATACTACATGACCCTCAGGTCATGACCTTGTTTCTCCCTAGAGAGGCAAGTCTTATCATTAGCCTTGAGAAGATGAGCCGTCCTAGATTTAAAGCCAAAGAAGGATAGATTTCATCCATTCAGCAACACCCCACCTATTCTTCTATTCACCTCCCATACATCTTCCTACCTACCCATGTACCCATCCATCCATCCATCCATCCATCCATCCATCCATCCATCCATCCAATCGTCTATCTATTAGCTTATGCATTCACATGCATACCATCCATCTGCTTATCCACCCACCCACCCACCCATTCAGCTATGTACTGCTCATCTCTCATCCACCCATCTATCCATCCCTCCACCCACCTACTCACCTCTCATCCACTCACCCATCCACCTACCCATCCATCATCTCACCTATCCATCAGTTCTATTCACCTGCCATCCACTCATCCACCTATCAACCTATTTATCCACCCATCGATCAATCCATTTGTTCATCCACTCATCCATGGATTTATTTAACACTTGAGCAGCCACCAAGGTCAAGATCCTTGCCTTCCTTTACCAAGTTGATTTTCCATTCTTAGAACTCCCATTTACTGCACTGTTGAAGGGACAGGTGACCTCAGAGTTTTGACACCAAGTAACAGTTTCCCTGCAGAGGTGCCTTGGGAACCTCTCAATCTCAAGTACCACTGTCTCCATCCCACAAGATTCCATGCCTTCCCAGGACCTCTGCTTGCTACTGGAGGCTGAAGATCCACAGAGAGGATCCTTTGCTTCCTGCCCACAGCTCTGTCTGCTGGGGCCTGAAAACCGATCTTCCATAAAGGATGGCCCAGCCAAACTCAAAATGGAAAACAGACTCTCAGCGGCTAGAGAGCGGCTGGCCCAGACAGCCTGGATCAAAGGCAGGCTGGGCTGTCCAGGGCCTCAGCATGGTGTCTGGTTATCAAATTTGCACTTGGCAGAGTCTCTGCAGCTCACTCTCCTGGAAGGAAGAAAGGTCCAGCCAAGTACAGGTAACCCAGTTCATTAGGGAGAGTTGGGGACTTGACCCCATCTAACATGACACCTGCCATCTGTGCTTTCTCTGTAGGGCTGCAGAGAGTCCTGAGTCTAAGTGCTGACTGTCTGCTCCACACTTTATTTCCAGTCGGAGGTGTCTGCAGCACAGCCTGGTGAGCAGGTACAGGTAACAATGCATTTCACACTAAAGATCCAGTGAACCGGCCTCAGAGCTGGCCCGTGGAGAGCTGAACATAGTCATCAGAGGCTGGCACCCTATTTGGTATTTGGTGCTGTTCTTTGTTGTAGCTTCTGGTGCTCTGTGTTGGGAGCAGGCTAGATTCAAGAGATGATGTTATTATTAACTGGGTCTCCGGGGGTGGAAGGACCAGGGCTCAAGTGGGGTTTTTCCACCATAGAGAAACCAAGAAGGATCTAAAGCGAATAGGCGGGCCATCAGAGAAAGGTCCGCAGCTGGCTCTGCCTCAGGAAGCTTCTGCTGGCTAGGAGACCCTGTGGCACACAACAGCAATGGTTCATTGCTCACACTGTGTCAGCCTAGGGCTCTGCTGGCTGTGGCTGGCCTTTGTAGAGACAGCTGGGGCAAGGACTCCGTACCATGTGGTTGTGATCTCCAGCCAGCCAGCCTGGACACATGCTTACAGGGAAAGCAGAATGGACATGCAAATGAGACCCCAGAGCCTGACACCTGCAGAAACATCTCTGTGTCACTCCTGCCCAAGTTGTGAACAGTCACACTACTTACATGGAGAGGCAAGGAAGAGTGATCAGGACCCTGCAGAGGCTGGGCACAGAAGAATGAGTATCAGCCTTTGGCTATAAACCTACAGAACTGTCCCATCTCTTGGGGCAGAGGCCACCTAACCTACCACAGTGAGACAAGCTCCAACCCCACTGCAAGATCACTTGATGCCATCCTGTCTATCTGCTCAGGTGTCCTGGCATGGTCACTTGCTCCCCACTGTGGCTTCTGCCCCTACAGAGTAGGGTGGTCATTTGCCCTTCTGATTCCTGGTGGCTGGCCTTGCAGTTTTAGGTTCAACGCTGTGACCTGGTGGCCCAGCCCCCATGGCTGACTGAGACTCGGTGAGTATCTGCCTGACCAACTCAGTGACAGCTGCAGCAGCAAGAGCGATGGCGGCGCCGGGGGTTTGCCCTCCCAGGGCTGGCCTCGTCCATTATCGGCTTCGGGCTCTTGTCATCACACGCCAGGCACAAATCGGAATCAAATGTGGCGCCTGCGTGGCAAAGCCCTCCTTTTCGCCTTTGCACAAAAGCTGGGGGCTGGGGGCAAAGTCCTGCCAGGTCAACTTGAAAGGGAAGGAGAGGCAGCAAGGGAGGAGTGGGGCCTGATGATTCTAGAAACTTTGGTTTTCATTTTCCCTCCTGGCTCCTTGGGTTCCAGGGGCGGACAGGGCCAAATCCCACAAGAAAGCCAGCTCTGGTCTGGCCTAAGCGAAGCCACGTGTCTTCGTAGCCCTTCAGACATTTTGAAATGGTTTCCAAGCATCAGTGGGCCCCCAAAATTCTTGAATATGTCAGTGGAGGGCTCCCCCCACTGGGTCCAGTAGCGTCAGTCTATATTCCAGCAGCTTCCTCGTGCCTTTGGTAAAGCCCATGCTCATTTGGGTATTGCAGGGATTGATGTTGCCTAGCAACCACCTACTTCTCCTTTCAGCCCCTTAAATACTCTTGGTCACTATGAGGACTGAAGGCCACTGCTCTGCAGAGGTGGCTAGAAGACTTCACTCAGGGTCCTCCATGGCCTGGACACCATGGCAGGGCACTTGTGTTCACACCTGGCTTCCAGTCTGGTTTCCTAACCCCATAACCTCTCTATTTGAACCTTGGAATAGACTGCCTTTGACTTGCAGGATCCTGCTCCTGGCATACAAAGATGAGCTGTTCTTACCCACAGACCTAGGATCTCCCACCCCCTCCAGGACTCATGTGGTGCAGGACAGCTTGAATCCCGAAACTCTTCCACCATGTCTTCTGCCTAAAGAAGATCTGTGTGGTCTGCATGGTTGGATGATGCCTGAGGCCTGCGCTTCCCTGTTGGGGTTGGTCTATAGGGAGCCCCAGTCTAGGTGGGAGGGAGGAGCCAGCTCAGCATCCCCAGTTCTAGCCTTTCTCTTATTTCTCCATCTTTCATGGGGTCAACAAGACTGGATGGATCAGGGCCACTAACCCACCCCTGCCCCACTCTGATGTACTCTCCACCACTGTGATCTACTCTCTCTTCCTCTATCATCCTGAGTGAGCATCTGGCCCTGTGGGTGGCTTGAGACAGATACCCATTGCTGGTGGAATCTTCCATGGGCCTTCAGGGGATCACAGTAGGGACCAATGCTATCCTCTGGGACTTGGGGTGAGAAAATGCTGGGACCCAAGGCAGCTGGCCCTTGCCTGTTATATAAACAGCAAAAGAAGGCCCCAGGAGACAGAGTCCTGGTATCATTAGTCAGGGCCCAGCAGGCTGAGCAAAGAGGCTCTCATGCGAGGGAACCAAGGCCAGCCACTAAACTTATCCAGGTCAGGGTAGGGACAGTGTCTCTGATTCACCAGAGAAGTGAGGGCTGGTCTTTGAATCTGGAATATTCCCCAAAGTCCCACATATGAAAGGTGTGGTCCCCAGCTGGACACTACTAGAAAGTGGCAATTCTTCTCCCTTTTTCTTTTTCATGTTTTTATTTTATTGCACGTGTGAGTGTTTTATCTGCATGTATGTATGTGCACCATGTGTGTACAGTGCCCTGAGGAGAATGTGCAGAGAGAGCTGATAGCAGAGCCAGGACTTGAAAGAAACAAGTCTACACTGTGTCTTGCCCTGGATCTGGTGGGAGCCACTGGGTACTTAGCAATTAGGACATGGGACATCACATGGCTTGAGCTGTAGGAGAATTTCTTTGCCAGTCTACAGAACAGATGTGGAGGATGAGGATAACGGTAGGAAGCAAGGTGGAAGTATGTGGCAATGGTCCCAGGGAGATCGCCACTTGGTAGAGGAGGCAGCAGGCTCACAGAGACTAGGCAACACCAAGTGTGGTACCCATGGGATCTCTTTTGGGTAAATACTGGCTTCCCAGGGTAACAGCTAGGTTGATTGGGGATGCGACTGGGAGTCATTGCTGAGACCAGATTGAACTCCTGAGGAGGGGTAAGGATCCTTATGAGACAGCATGTGTGTTTGCTATGATTTGTAAGGATCCAAAGGCACCCTGCTCATCTGTGGTCCTTCAGCGTGCAGATACAGCTGCTTCTCGGGCTCGGTTGCAGTTGGAGGTGGAGAGAGGCCTGTAGCCAGAGAGTGGCCAGACGCTAGAGCCACATTCCACAAAGTATCCAGGGGCCAAGGAGAGGGCTCAGTAGATAAAGTTCTTGCCATGCAAGCATGAGGACCAGAGTTTGGATCCCCAGAACCCACATTAAAACCAGGCCAGTGTGGTGGCTGCCTGCAATTCCAGAACTCTGGAGATAGAGAACCCGGAGGGCAAGCTGGCTAGCTAGACTAGCTGGACTTGGCAAGCTCTGAGTTCAGCAAGAGACTCTGTCTCCAGAAATAGGAGCGGAAAACAATTGAGGGAGACATCTGATGTCAATCTCACGCCTCTGCCCACACACACTCCTGCATGTACATGTGCACCCACACACATCTGAACACTCGCACACATGAATGCACACCACAAACACACACATACACACACCACTAACAATACAAAAGACAATAGTAGCCAGTCATGGTGGCACAAACCTATCATCTCAGCATTTGGGAAGCCGAGGCCAGAGGATATTATAAGTTCACAGTCAGCCTACCCACACATACCCACCCCCAAACAAATCCAGGTGTCATCCAGTAAGGTCACCTTGCTCTCCAGTGCCCCAGTGGAAATAACTGCCCAGGACAAGTGGGTATAGGAAAGAGGATGAAGGGAGGGTAGAGTCAGGAGGTTGTCACACCTGAGCTCTGACCTCTGCCCCAGTGGTGCCTGCTGACAGGAGTTCCTGAAAGGTGGGACAGACCTCATTAATTTCGACTCTTTCTACTCCCCATGGACCACAGCAGTGGCTGCTCTGCAGACAGCGACAATGGCATCTGCAGCTAAGGGTGGAGCAAGCAGAGGCTCAGCAAGAGCAAGGACCATGGAGAACTGGCAGGGCAGGGCCTTGGAGATGGAAGTGCACCGTTGGCTCAGCACCCAGGACAGCTCCCGTCTCTCAGCGGGAGACCATGGAGGCCCAAACTATGTACAATAGGAATCTAGCTGAGCCATGAAGAGCGTACAGCATAGTGACCCAAAGTTGACTCAGGGCCAGGGTGGGGGTGGCAGACAGGGCTCCTCCTAGAGACCTGACTCTAGGAAGTCACACCTTGTCTCCATGCAGCCCTGGCTCCCTGCAGCCGTGGCCCGGTCACTTTTTCTGCTTTCTTCCCCTGGCCATCTCCAGAAGCAGACGAGAACTCAAAGGTGGGGATGAATAGGCTCCACTTCTCTGAGCTAGGCTAACTCGGCCACAAAGCAGGCCCAGTCATACCCAACCCACCCTGTCCCCATGAGGAGGTTCAAGCTACTCTCTTACCCTAAGTTCCTCACCTCTGCCTCTTGGCTGTGTCCCCCAGAAAATCCCAGCTGGACAAGGACACTACCTGCCTCCATCCTCCTTGTGCACCCTAGCATGGGCCTCAGCATTTGTCCCCAAGACTATACTGTGTGACCCCAAGGAGTCTTGGCCTGAATCATGTGCTCTTCACAGCCCCCTGACTTTCATGCTCTGTTCTTTTCCCAGAAAAAGCCTCTAGGTTAAGCGACACCTCTTCTCAATGACAGGCCAGGGACTGCCAGTAAGAGACGTTTAGTGCAGGCAGTGAGCGCTCAGGTAGGAGCCAAGTGTGGCTTCTCCAGGCCTTGCAGTCAATTGATCGCTAGCAGGTTGTTCCTGGAATCGGGTGGGGGGTGTTCTTTTAAACTAGCTCCTTGTCTGTCCCCTCCCACACCCCACACAGTTACCTCCCTTTCTCACAAAGAGACAGAGTCCAAGTCTCCCTCACAGCCCACCACCATCACAGGTACTTTGGAGTCTGAAGACTGTTTCTGGCCTGGCCACCCAGGTTCCAAGATACCCCTTGCTTTCAAGGATACCTTTCATCCATGGGGTTTGTATCACATAGCATTTTTATTCTTGCAAAGCCATGGAAAGACACACTGTTGCTGCTGATGCCACTGAAGCTCAAAAAGGTGAAGTAAGGTCCCCTGGTTCACTGATGCTGGGTCTGGCAGAGCCAGGCTTATCCAGCCCTGCTGAGTCCCAAGGCTGAAGCTTTTCTCCAACACCCCTTGCTCTGTCTTTAGCAAGCACAGGCTGGGTCAGGGGCCTGTAGAGGCCTCAGGGCTGCAGGGAGATCCCAGAAGGGCTCACACAGGCGAGGTATGCATGGATCCTGAGAGGTTAATGATGACTGTGTCTCTCCCTTTGCAACCACTATATCGCTTGTTTCTTCATGTCTTATCCAAGTGGTTAGTTTCTCTAGCTTAAGGTGAACGAGACTGTGATGGCAGGCATCTGTCATTACCTCATCTCAAAGGGATTTCTTTGACGGCTCCTCATTCTCTGTGATGATTGCAAGCAGAATGTCCACTCTGATTTGATTTTGTAAATAGTCTTCACTAGGTTGTAAACGTTTGACTGTAACCCTTATTGCCAATACGGTGGTATAAGGCTTAGCTTTCACTGCAGCTTGACACCTGGGGAGGGTCTCAATGAGGAGTGGTCTACATTAGGTTGTCTTGTGGGTATGTCTGGGAGGGGTTGTCTTAATTAAGTTAATTATATGGTAAGACCCAGATCACAGTGGGTAGTAGCATTCTTTAATTAAGGGGGCCCTCTACTGTGTAAGAGTAAAGCAATCGAGCTGAGCACAAGCAAGTGGGGGAACACGCATACATGCATGCGTTCATTCCCCCTTCCCTTGGCTATGGATATGTTGTGACTATCTCTCTCAAGCTCCCATGACCTTGCCTGTCCCACACTGATGGATTGTGAGGCACCATAAACCCTTTCCACCTCAAGTTGCTCGTTGTAGGGATATTTTGTCACAGCAATGAAAATGAACCTAGAACATTCTGCCACTTCCACTTCTGTATCCCTGGGCGAGCTGCCCGGATTGGCCGACTTTCATATTATCTGGATCAGGTCCCTGTTTTACCCTCCTCTCAAAATACTTTCAAAATATTGGAGTTGTTTGTTCTTCAAGTGTTTGGCTGGCCTTACCTTCAGGCACTGGCTCCTATTCTGGAAGGTGCATAAGTCATGATTCCCTTTCTGTACTGCCTATAAGACCACTGAGATTCCCGCTGCATCCTAAGCAGAGTGACATTTGACATTTCCCTGGAAGCCCATGCAGCTCATCTCTCCTTTCCAGTTTGGGGCTGTGGGTAGCTGACACCCTCCTTTCCCCCTCATCTGCATGGCGGTCTTAGAGTTTGTTGTCCCGTTCTTCTAGTTTCCTGCCTGCTGCTCTCATGCCAAGCCTTTCTGTATCTTTTCTAGTATTCTCTAAGTTTCTTAATACCTTGTCTGACTTCTGAGCTAATTATCAGTGCATGTCTGATGTTTTATTGATGTTAATTTACTTGCACTGTGGCTAGAGAGTGTGTGGTCGCTCTGCTAGCCGCTCTTGACATTTATCGAAGCTTATGTAATTTATGACCTGGTATGACTTTTAATACAGGCTCTGCGGGTGTCTGAAAACCATGCAAGCCCTCTGGCTGTCGCGGGTAGCTCTCTATGTTTTCTCGTTAGGCAAAGCTTGTTATTGTATCCGTAATGTTCTCCATGCCAGCAGAATAATTTTTGCCTCCTTCCTCCATCAGTCACTACAAAATGTGTTTTTAAACATCCCTGAAGGGTAAGAGGTACCCATATTCCTTTGTGGTTCTCTTTGCAGCCGGAGAAAGTTTGCTTTATGGATTTTAGAATTGTTATTGGGTGTGAACAGTACAGTAGGTGGTTCTCTTCCAGTTTCTCAACTCTAGGTCTGTGGTCAAGTTTTCCCTCAAACTCCATTGGTCGAGGTCACCCCAGCAATGGCTTGTTGTTGGTTGCTTTGGTTTGGTTTTAGGCCAGTGCTTCCCAGGGTGTCTTTCGCATTCTCTGGAGAGCTGTCCTCTCTCTTATAAACCTCTTTCACAGACAACCATAGACACTGTGTTTAATCCCATCTCTTCATTCTTCGATCTGGGATTTTGAATGGCCCAATCATTTCTGTCACACACACCCCTCACGGCAGGCACGTCCCCTGCCACTTGCCTTGACTCCTCTTCTTGGGTTCTGGGTCACTGCTCCTGCTGTGGCTCCTGTGAGACTTCTTCAGCTGATTCTCTCTCTAGCTGCCTTCTCTCTGCGGGCGAGTGTTTGGTTTCTACATTTTTTCACATCTAGAATTTCACATGGTGAATATTGATAGCTCCTTCTTGAAATTACTGTGTTATCTTTTCATTCCTTAGGCCATAAGGCACATTTGCTCATTGCTAGATGATTCCACCACTGCCATCTTTGGAGTCTATTTCCATGGTTTCTAGTGACAGTGTAGCGGTAACCATGAGTTGCTGTGTTAGACACTTTAAGACCACTGTTTCCTATTGGCTCACTCACTGTGACAAACACTGTGCTCTATCACTGTGACAAACACTGCAACTAAATCAAGTTGGGATAAAGGATTTGTTTCATCTTACAGCTTGTAAGTCCATCATTCAGGGAAGTCAGAGCAGGGACCTGAGGCAGGAACCTGGAGGCAAGGACTCAATCAGAGTCCGTGGAGGAACACTGCATGCTCCCTATGGTTTGCTCAGCCTGTTTTCTTAAATACCCCAGGACCACTGGTGAACTGGTCCTCCTACATCATCAGTCAAAACAATATCCTACAGATTTGTCTACAAATTGGTCAATCCTATGGAGGCATTTTCTTGAATTTGATCCCTTCTTCCCAGACGACTCTAGCTCATGTCCGCTCGACATAGGTCGAGCACATCTATTGACCTCTAGTTGGACATACTTCCTCACAGGACCACTTTGAACCTAGCTGAGGGGGCCCTGCCCATTGGAGAACAAGCAGTCACAGGCTACATAAGCAGGAGAGGCCGCCCTGCATTTCAACCCAAGGCTGAGGGAGTCAGGAAGTCCATACCACATCAGCCCCACTCAGGTAGTCAGCCACTAGCTGCCATGAGGCCCTTGATGAGGCTTCTGGGGACTGTCTATCTTAATCTTTACAAGTGAAGCAAGACCCAGGCCACATAGCCTAGTTTACCTGTCTGCTCTTAGAATGTGTATGTCACCGACTTGGAGTGGGAAGATGTCCGTCTTCCCTAAGAGGGGAAAAGGATCATGGTCCTGTGGTCTCTGGAAACTCATGTTCTCCAATTCTAGCCTTCTACTTAAAGTGATTTATTACTCCTTGTTAAGAGCGGCTATAACTGGACAGGCCTAAGGTCATGGTCCATGATTTAAAAGCCACTCCCCATTCCATTGAGCTGCAGGTGGGCAGTTTAGGCACATGGGACCTCAGGGGACCCTACCCCTTCTTTTCTGGCTACAGTATGGAACCAACGCTGCAGGACTGGATGCTCAGCGTGGAGCATCATTTGGACATGAGAACATACAGCTACACAGAAAACAGGTCTCTGCTTCAGGGATCTGGGCACCAACCCCATGCCAATCTCGAGCAACTACTTGGAGTTGACCTTGAGCGAGGACTCCTGTCCTTGCTGCAGAAATGAGATTCCTGCCAGGGCCGGCTGGGGAGGCCGTGTGAGGTAATGCGTGTGTCCCAACCGCAGAGACCACCTGTATACATCCTGCTTATTGTTAGATAGATAATAACGGGCAAGTGCCCGGGAACCCAGAGCTGGTTGCGGTAAGGCTGCTACATCAGAGGCCTGGTGGTTACCGGCCGCGATTAGTAGGACTGAGGTGGAAAGAGTCAAAGGACTGCGGCCTCCGTGCCTCCTGCTAGCAGCTGCTGCAGGAGGGAGAGAAAGCCAATGGCCCTGTGGGCCGCCGGGGCTGGCTCCAGCTTAGTTAAACTGTTTTTAATCTCCCATAAATCCTCATGAGTGGCTCTGAGGCTCGGCAGAACCCTGGATCGCCAGTTAAGTGTTTTCCCTGCACTGACTGCCTCTGTTAAATTGCCTGGCGTTTATGTGTCTAGACTCCGCAGTTTGGGTATCGATTTGGACAGCGCCCGAGGATCAAGGCCACTGTCCTGGGCAACAACGGCTGGGCGTTTCTGTGATGCAGGCTGCTTTCTTGTTTTCCAGTGTTGGGTCCCAGTGTAAAGCCACTTGGGGACCAGAGAGAATACACCCTGATTTTCCTTTGTCACAGCCTACTAAGCTGGCCAGGTCCTTACAAGCCTCTACAGTTTGCCAATGCTAACTCCTTGTACCACACTGTCCTCTTGCCTCCCTCTTGCAACCCCCTGCTCATCCCTCCAGACCCCAAGCAAACATTTCCCATGTGTCTTCCTCAGTCTTCCAACAATGATAGGGAGATGAAGACACCCCGAGGCTCTCAGAACCATTCTGAGAGTTAGTCAGACTGCACCTGGCCAGGATGTAGATGAAAAGGGTCATGTGACCTGCTCCAGATCACTAGCAAGCCTGAATTGCCATTGAGTGTGTGAGGAGGCTATAGTGTTCCCAGGCCAACCTTTAACCTATGTCCGCTACACCCTGACTTACCCTAGGTGATGGCGATTCAGTGATTCCTGTCCCTGCTGCAGATACTGTACCCACCACCAGCTCCTCCACTCCCCAAACCCCAGGAGCTTCTGGGTGTCCAAAAACCTCTGATGAATAGCAGAGAACTATGAAGAGCCAAAGCTGACAACCCAGTGAACCTTAGTCTGGGAAGGCGAGGGAAGCAGTGTCCTATCTTCCCCCTTCTACCTTTGACCTCATCCCTACTACCCCTTACCCTCCTGGGCTCCTTTGGGGGAAAAAAACCAAATAAGTTTCCAGACATGGAAAAGCACAGAGGGAAAAAAAATCCCCCAGGGTTCCGGCTGCTGGAGTCCACACACTTGTGTGTTTGATGACTGTGATGAGGGCAGTATGGTCACAGGCTCTACTGTCCTACCATCTGCTCCCCCTGAAGCCACAGTGACCCCACAGGTGGGTCCCACCATAGCCACTCTCCCAGTCTACACACAGCCTGTCATCCTCCTGTCGTCCCAAGATGCGTGTCTAAAATCTTGCACAAAATGAAGTTGCTCTTCACTGGTGTGTTGGTGTTGTGCTCTGTGCATCCTTCCTTGACTCTGCCTGACAGACATATACATTGTTTCTAATTTTCTGTCACACTCGGCACAGCTGTACAAGTCAGGGTCTCTCAGCAGAGACTGTGTTATCACACCCACGAGTGACCAGGCTGCTCCTGGGTGTAGCTGAGGCTGGTGGTGGAGCCACAGAGCAAGAGAGGCCACCCTCCTCTCCCTGCTCCATTAGTCCGCTGATCTCAGCCCTGTCCCAGTTCTGTGACCCTTCTGCCCTTCCCAGCCTGTGAGTCTGCCTCTGCGCCTCATGCCTTCATTCAGCTTCCTTCAGCGGCTTGTCTGCACCTGAGTGTCTTCCCCTCAGTTTAAACTGGTGGATGGATTCCTGGTGATGCCTTCAACAATTACTCCAATGTGTCCCAACTCAATGCTTCAGAAAGAGCCTTGGATCTCGTCTCCTTAAAGATTTATTTTCTTTATGCAGAACATTGTTCTGTCTAGCCATTTTCTAATGGCCAAAACAGCTCCACATTCTTAGGCAAATCTTGCTTTTCCACAATGGGTGTTTTTGATAAGCTGCTGGACTTAACATGCTAATTATTCACCTGAGATCTTATGCCTGTGCCAGGGATGGGAGGGCTCACCTGTAACCACAGCATCCACGAAGCAGGGACAGGAGGACGTGAGTTCAAGGCCAGGCCAGCATGGGCTACACAGTGAGACCCTGATTCAAAACCAAAGTTTGGCATAGTGCCCCTGCTGTCCTTTCCCCTGCTGCTTCATACACTTCCAGGGGGCACCTGAGAGCCCTGCTTGCTTCCTCGCAGAGGCAGCCCCTCTTGCCTCCAGGGTACTGTCTCTAAGGACTGCAGAGACTAACCTTTCATATGTGCATCACCTTTCACGGCAGCAGGCTTCTCTACTCCTTTGTGGTAAGAAGGGCTGAGGCAGACTCAGGAGCAGAGTGCTTCTTAGCATACACTAGGCCCTGGGCTCAATGGCCCAGCGCAGAAATATGTAATCAGTCTGGTGACATGTTTTTCCTAAAGTTAAGCCAAGCTTTTCCTCCGAATTTTCCAACAGCAACAGCATGGATCTGTGGGCGGTTTCTTCCACGCTCCCAGACCCTGTGGCATCCAGCGACTTCCTGTTTCCTGTGCTGTTCGTCCTTACCTTTTCTCTCTTCTCAAGCAGTCTTCATGGAGTTTGACTGTTTTCCAAGGTTCAGAGATGGACTTGGCTAAGACCTTCTCTTTTGTTTTAGTTTCATTGTGGTGGGACAGGACCAGACAATAATGACAGCTCCTTCTTGGGTTACAATGGCTGGGCTTAGTTAGAAGTTTTTGATTTTTACAAAACACAAGAGAGACAAGCCATTCAGTAGAAAGTGCACTTAGAGTTTGGAATCCTGACATCCTCCCAGACAAGAACGCAAGGAAAGATATTTTCTTTCTTTACTTTTTTAAAAAGGATTTATTTGGGGCTGGAGAGATGGCTCAGAGGTTAAGAGCACTGCCTGTTCTTCCAAAGGTCCTGAGTTCAATTCCCAGCAACCACATGGTGGCTCACAACCATCTGTAATGAGATCTGGTGCCCTCTTCTGGCCTGCAGGCATACACACAGACAGACTATTGTATACATAATAAATAAATATAAAAAAATAAATAAATAAAAAGGATTTATTTATTTTTGATTTATGTATGTGAGTGTTTTACCTGCTTGCATGTGAATGTATCATACGAGTGTTGGGTGCCTGTGGAGACCAGAAGACATCAGATCCCCTGGAACTGGAGTTATGGACATGTGTGAGCCTCTATGTGTGTACTGGGAACTGAACCTGGGTCCTCTGTAAGAGCAGACAGTGAAGTTAACCGCTGAGTCATCTCTTAAGTATGATGTAATCTTATTTTTTGCCACTGAGCGCCAGGATGAAGGTGCCAAACAGTGGATGCCCTACAGTGGGATGGTCACATTCCAAGGGGAAACCTGCAACTGGTAACAGGTTGATCAGGACCTAAGATGATTTATAGGTACAAACTGCCCTGGTCTGCAACCTTTGGCAGACAACTTGACCTCTGTGTGCTAATGAGAACATTCCCATTTACAGAACACATGAAGGGAAATATCAATGGAGGGAGAGGTCCCGGCACTCCAAGCATTAAATCAATGAGCCTAGGAGAGAATTCCTTTAGTTAGCTACAAGAATCCCCCAACCCTGGGCAAGTAGCATGCTAGGAGGTGACCTGCCTAACAAAGTTTTCTCTTTGGCTCCAGGAATAGGCCAGAATGCCTCCTCCTCAGCCCTCCCAGGTGAGCTTGACAGGGCCCAGTTGCTCAGCATGAGAGTGGGAGGCTGCGAAGACCCAGAGTGAGACTTCAAGTTGCCCCTGCTGTCAAACTGCAGAGCCATGTTGAGACAAGTGAGAGGTGTGCAGATGAGAACACTCCATTAGCAGGTTCTCAAAAGCCAATCAGGGCAGGGGAGATGGCTCAGCAGGTAAATGTGTTTGCTGCCAAACCTAAAGACCCGGGTTCAATCCGACCTCCACCCAGTGCTGTGACACATGCATTCTCCCTCCCAACATACACAGTAAATAAATAAATGCAATTAAAAAAATAAAGACGAGCAGATTAAGCATCACAGACTGAAAATCTAATTGGCACAATGGCAACAAAGTCAAAATATCCAACGATAAATCTCAAGACAGTCCCTGTGGGAAGGGCCTGGAGAGCAGGCACCAGGGACCCCAATAATCCTGGGAGGCAAGTCTCCTGAGCATAAAGATGCTTGTCCTCCTCAAATTGATGGATGGCCCCTCCATGTGTACCAAACAGCACCTCCCTCCAGTTCTGTAATTTAATAAGACGATGTCTGGGCTGGGGACATGGCTCAGGGATAGAGAGCCCACTCAGCTCACCAGACCCTCAGCTCAACTGCCAGGACTGGAAAAAGTAAAGTTTAACAGTGACTATAAGATGCCAGAGAGGAGCAGACCCAGGAGTGGCGTAGACATCCTTGAAGGTGCACTGGGATGGGACAGGAATGCCCCTGGGTGGCCTTGCAGTATAGGAGGCATAGAGGAGGCTCTGGGCTGGGGTGCTTCTCTCAGTGGCAGTCTCTTGATGCCCTGTGTCTCAGTTTCTTCATCTCAGCTTACCCAGTCCTTACTGTGGCCTAGGATATTTGAGTGTGTCCCTGTAGGCAAGGACTTTGCCTAGTAAGCACACCCAGATCTCCCCCTGGCAGGCAGCCAGGGTCCCAAGACCCTACTGTGGGATGGGAATGGGATGGGAATGGTGGGGTGGGATGACCCTGTGGGTGAAATTGATCCTGGTCAAGTTCACCCTGATGCAGGGAAGAAGCCAGCACTGTCTGGTAGGTAGCACATGGAGCCTGCAGTCTGACTCGCATACAGAAATCAGTCTCCGGGACCCCAAGAACCTCAAACTCAACCTCATGTAGAAGGAGATGGCCCTGCAAGATATGCTCACATCACACCAGCTGGAAGGCCTGGAGCCTGGGCAGCCGGGGACATCTCTGCCAGGCCTGCAGGCTCCAGCTCGTCCCTCCGCAGCCCCCGCTGAGGTGCTCAGGCTGCTTTCCCAGGACAAAGTCTACCCAGCAGACTCCAGTCCTGCTGATCTGGGCCTCACCAATATTTCCCACACCCATAAATCTCTCCCCGTAAATGCTTATTACGGGAGGGAGACTCCACCGGGTGGACCTTGGGTCTCCAGTCCATCGATCACTTTGGCTAGAGTTGGTTGTGTATGTATTAGGCAGAAAGCCTGACTGGTGTGGGCAGTAAGAAGGCGTATTAGGGTGAAGTTTGCCTCAGTGCAAGCACAAATGGAAGGAACGGTGAGCTGCCTGCTTCCAAATGCTGTGGTCACAGCGAAGTGAGCATCACTCAACACAGAAAGCTGGTGGATCCTGGCTAGAAATGTTAGTCCATGGGTCACTGAAGGATGTATAGAAGTTCATCAAATTACTAGTTTAGGAAAAAACAAATGAACAAAGACAGGAGATGACACAACTTCTCCTACAAGTTCCCATGGCTACTGCCACAAACAGGTTCAGATAACACGGACGCAATGCTCTATAGTTCTGATCAGAGACCTGAAGTGACTCTCGTAGAGCAGAAATCAAAGGAATCAGAAGAGCTGGCTCTTGATGCGGACTCTAGCGGCATCTACTCCTGCCCTGTTTCAGTTGCTCAAGGCTGCTGATTTTCATTGGCTGTGGTTGCATCACTCAGCTCCTGAGTGCACTAGAGGCCATGCACAGGCAAAGAGGAAGGTGCAACTGTAGTTGCCAGCCATGCTCCATGCTCCACAGGAATCTGAAGAGTGTTTTTCTTGGGAATTTGGGGTCCATATCTCACTATGCTGACTATAATCAAGAGGGAGATGGAAGGCAGCTGACTGTAGAAGGGAGAAAGCCCACTCCTTCTTACCCCCAGCCTCCGTCTCCCAGATGCCCTAGCAGGAAAGGAACTAGACAGTTCTCGTCTGCCTGTGTCTCCGGGAAGCAGCCTCTTTCCCCAACTTCTTGGGTTGGAGTCCCTGGTCTGGGAGTGCAGAATCTGTTTCCCATCGGGCCTTATAAGCAGGGTCAGAAGCAGAGGGCCATTCTGGTCAGTGGGCAGGAGGTATTTGCTCAGGCCTGCAGGCAGATGCTTTGATGTGTTGGGGTAAGCATGGGGGCAGGCTCCAGCAGGGCAGGGACCCCGGGCCAGGATTCTGAGCTGGCCCTTAGAGTGGACGTCCACCTGCAAAGCATGTCTCCTGCCCTCACCAGCCTCGCAGGGCCAGACTCCACGACTATCTTAGATAGAGCTTCGCTGCCTCAGGGACACACTGCCTCACACTGGCCCTGTTCCCATCCTCACACCCCTCTTTCCCCAGGAAGTCAGCTGGAGAAGCTGGGGCTCCTCAGGACAGAGTCCAGCTCTCGGCCAGGATAGGCTTGTCTGGACACTCATCTTTGCTCTTGCTTTAGCCTCCACTGTGGGGAAAAGCACAGGGGGTGGACAGCAAGGAACACAGTGCATGCTTGCTGTGCCTCTGAGGTTGATGACTAGCCCAAGCAGCCCCTGGGGGAGGGGCTGGGTCAGGGGCTGCTTCCTTCCTTCTCAGTGACTCTCAAGTGACAATGCGCACCAGAAGTTAACAAGATGACCAAGGGGCCATGTGTCACAGGAACACTCTTCCCTTTCCTCCTTACTCCCCTCCTGCCCTGGGCTCCCTGCAGACCAGGGAAGGCCGGCATTGCATGCCCCATGCCAACCTCATCAATATGCCCCTGCCTGTTTCCCAAGCAAGTTTCTAGGAAGAACTTGGGCAGAGCAGCAGCCACACAGCAAAACTGACCCAGGAAGATGGGAACCAGTGCAGCCCTAGGGCTCTAGCTTGAGCCCAGGCCCAACAGCAAAGTTAGGCCTTCCCCTGTAGTGGCATTTCACTTGTATTTTAATAAATAAAACTTGCTTGAGGATCAGAAAAGTAAAACAGCCACACTGGCCAGCCTTATAAACCAGGCAGTGGTAACACACACCTTTAATACTAAGCCATACTACTGGAGTTAACTGGGTGGTGCACACCTTTAATCCCAGCCCTAGAAAGGATTATAAACAGGAGGAGGCAGCTCACAGACACAGTCTCATTCTGAGATTCCTGGAGGCAGGATCACCATTTCGGACTGAGGTTGAGGTAAGAGCCAGTGGCTGGCTGCTTTGTTTTTCTAATCTTCAGGTTGAACCCTAGTTTCTCCCTCTGGGTTTTTATTAATCGTGCTTCATTACCCCAGTTCCAGCCTGCCCAGCCTGCCCTTCTTCATTGGCTTCCTAACTGAGAAACAGGACCCCAAGGTTTGGCCATATCCACAGCCATAGAATGAGGATAGAGACCCAACCTGGATCCAGCTCCTGTCCAGACTTAACAACACACTAATAAGATCTAAAACCCATCAAACCATAATAATTCATACATAGCTGAGGACCTCCAAAGTCCCTGGGAAGGGCACCTGCTTATCATTGTGATCTTGGGGACTCCAGTCCTCCTGTCATACCATTCAACCCCTTACACTCTCCAGTGCCCCTGTCCCCTCCCCCAGGCCATAGCAGATTGGAGGCTGTTGATGCAGGGCCAGGGCAGCTCAGGCCAGGAGAAGGGCTGTGCTGATGTTGATGGACTCAGGCAGCCGAGAGTGGCAGCTGCTTTCCCAGCCTTTCTGAGCAATCCGTCTACCCTGACTGCTCCCTGCCCCGACACAGCTAGGGACCTGCTGAGAGAGGCTCAGCCAGGCCTCTGTAGGTCAGTGTGAACTGCAGACAACTGACCTTATCCCTCTGAACCTTTTCTCACACCTCAAGAGCAGACCTCTGACCTGCCAGAGACTGTGATGCAGCCTGAGGGGCTCTGTTTATCTTGCGCATTAATTCTGCAGCATGGGCTTGACCCTGAGACCCTGACCTGGCTGGGGCGTCTGCAACAGAAGGCTTTGTGTGCACAGAGACTAAGTTTGGGACTCAGAACTCTCTTTTCTCTGTCTACGCCATTTTCTTGGGTTTAACCTAACATCACACTTGTACTTGTTGACTTTAGGCAAAACTAGGATTCTCAACTGGAGAGAGCAGTGTCAGGCTTAGGACCGCGGGTGAACATGAGCAACATGTGGACACAGAGCTCTATCCACAGCCCATGTCTCCCATCCATAGCCCACATCCCCCATCCACAGCTCATGTCTCCCATCCACAGCCCACATCCCCCATCTACAGCCCATGTCTCCTATCCATAGCCCACATCCCTCATCCACAGCCCATGTCTCCTGTCCACACCCTGCATCCCCCATCCACAGCCCATGTCTCCCATCCATATCCCACATCCCCCATCCACAGCCCATGTCTCCTGTCCACACCCTGCATCCCCCACCCACAGCCTACATGCTCCACCCATAATACAATGCCCCATTCAGTCTACATCCCCCATCCATAGCCCACATCCCCTGTCTATAGTCTACACGGTCCATCCATAGCCTATGTCCACCATTCCCAGCCCATCTACAGCCCACCACCTAGGCCCTGGTACACATCCTGAGGCAAATACAGGGCAAATTATGGAATATTTGCCAACTACAGTGGTGAGTCACCACTTGCTGCCTTCACATCTTCCCTGCCCAGGATAAGGGCATTCCCTTCCTCTGAATGAGCAATGCTTAGCTCCTGTGGACAGCAACTGTAGATGTAGCACATCTACAAACCCTCAGTTTGAAACTCAGTACTGTCTCAAGCCTACATGGGGCTCTGACTGGTGTTTTTGTGTGTTTTCCTTAACCCTCACTTTATTTTGTTTTCCTGCTCGTATTTTCCCTTTATCTAAATCCTCTCATTATTAATTATATCTGGCCTTGTCGTGGTGTCCCTGCACACTGGCTCAAGCTGCTGGTAATGCAGGCTCAGACATGCTTAAAAGCTCATGAATCCCGAATCCCACGGATGGAAAACCTGGGGTAAGTGATAAAGACACATGAAACCAAAGAGCTGTGGAAGTGTGTAATTGCATTTTGGCCCCAAGGTGCCCTTTGCTGCCAGCAGGTGACATCAGAACCCACCTGGCATGGCCAAGGATGCTTCTGGGGTTCCACAATTTAGAAGCCAGCAGTAGTTGCCGGGTTTGAGAGACCTATGGTATGCCAGGCACTTGAGTATTCTCTTCTAAGCACTAGTTCCCAGGAGCATCTAAGGGACAAAGAGCTCGGTCTCACCTCCGCAGAGGAGAGGAAAAGGAGAATGGAGCTAGGAGCTTCAGAACCCAGGAGCATCCCCACCCCCAATCTGTTCCGGGCAAGGTGAAGCCCAGTGGGTAGGAGGGCAGAGCGTCCTTCCAGCCTCAGAGGCCAAGTGCCTGTGGCTCAACTGGTGTGAGCATAATCTGTTTGCTTTGCAATTCTCTCCACTCAGTGGAGACAAATTGACTTAACTGTGGAAATGGGCTTCTGCTGAGAGGTGGCTGGCTCCTTAGAAGCAGCTTTGGGTGGGTGGGGGGTTACAACAGTGGTCCTAGCAGGTGGCATAGGCCACAGGAGGCTGCTGAGACCCACTCCTGGGATCCTCTCCTGCAGAGGTGGCACTGTCTCTGCAGGTCTCCCCAATCACGTCCCATCTGGTGATGCTGCCCTATGAGAAAAATAGACTGCCGTCTTGAGCAGTGGCCTCCTGCACTCCCATGAAGAAGCAGGGATGCAAAGATGACACGTCAGTCACCAAGCAACACCGGGAGGTGGTAAAATAAACAACAAACAAACACGCTCAGTTTTGACTGCAAGGATGACACAGAACAGCAGGAAGCTCTTATCCACTCCTCTGTCACCTCTGCCTCCTCCCTGGGTTGTGAAAGTGAACATTCTGCTTAGAGGATAATTTTTGTGACAACAGATGAGTCCTGGAATACAGAAGTTGCCACCATTAAAAAGAAGTTGGCCAAGTGTGGTGACACACACCTTTAATCCCAGCACTTGGAAGGCAGAGGCAGGAGGATCTCTGTGAGCTCCAGGACAGCCAGAACTATGTAGAGAGACTCTGTCTCAACACACACATACCCTGACATAAAAAGAAGCTGAATGATGGGCACTTTGTCACTCACCTCCAGGGTCAGCCCCAGGAAAGCCTGAGGCAGGAGACCCCCAGCTCAGCTCCGCAGGTAAGGTCACATTCCTGAGTCCTGGCGCTGGAGAGTCAAACTATTTTTCTGAGGACAGATCCCACCCCAGCAAAATCCATGGGCAGTGGACTCTCTGGACATGTCATGGACATGGATAGGGGAGTCTCTCAGGAGCCCTGCTCACGTCACGGTGTGGGATCCCATGATCCTTGCTTCCTCCACAGGAGCGAAGTGGCTGACAGGAGCCCACTGTTCTCGCAGGAGGCCTGCCCAGCACAGAAGAAAAGCATCCTGTGCCCATTCCCTGTCTCAGGTTTTCTCCTCAGCTACAGCATAGGAGGACAAAGAAGGAAACATGTAAGCCACCCTTAGAAGCAGAGGGCAGAGCGACCTCTAGGCAGAATGGAATGGAAGCAGAGGGAGTGGGGGGCCTTTGTCGGGCCTCCCAGCACCTTCAGATTGTGGAGCTCAGAACTGAAGCCACAGTATCACAGAGCTCCAAAGAGGCTTTCTTTCTTGGATTGGCTGTGGTCCCTGATGTCTAGAGTATGCGTAGATGTCGTAGGTTGTAGTCCAGGTCTGGCCAGGCAGGGCACTTTCTAAGGCAGACATGAGGAACTAGGACCTACACACTCCTGCCGCCAGCTGATCGCAGTCTCTGAGGCCACTGAGCTGAAGCTCAGGCAACTGTCAGGACAGGGTGTTAAAAAGAGGCCGCCCCCTTCTGCAGAGCCAGTGTGAAGGCAGCTATAGGTTCTAGGATTTACTCGAGGCCTGCTGGTGACAGCTGCCAGTCTACTGTAGATGTCCCCGCCTGACCTGCCCTCCCAGGACAGCAGCACTGCAGAGAAGTCCAGTACTAGATACCGCTCAGAGAATCGCCAGCTCTCAGGACTCTAGCAGCCTTGGTCCCTGAGGGCTGTAGTCACCGAGGGACACAGATGGCAGCTAGAACAAAGGACACCTGGGCCTCCTAGTACCGCCAGCTACACAAGGCCACAGGGCTAACAGGTTCTGTTCCCAACCAGACTTCATTCATGATCTTCATCCTTGGGTGGTGGGAACAGAAAGAGCAGATTCTCCAGTGTATCTTTTAATGAAACCCCAATCCCCTGAGGGCCCCCAGGACCTCATCTGGCCTTAATCACCCCCAAAGGCTCCATTTCTTTTCCTTTTTTTCTTTCTTTTTTTTTTGTTTTTGTTTTTCAAGACAAGGTTTCACTGTAGCTATTGAGCCTATCCTGGCCCTAGCTCTTGTAGACCAGGCTGGTCTCAAACTCACAGAGATCTGCCTGCCTCTGCTTCTCGAGTGCTGGGATTAAAGGCGTGCACCACCACTGTCCTGCTTCAAAAGCTCCATTTCTAAATATCACAAGGCTAGGGCATAGGAGCACGTGGCGGAGGCTCTACTGAGTCACGGTCACCCAGTCTCTGCAACATACCCACACCCATCCCCGCCTCCATCAGGAGACTCATTAACGATCACCACCTACTTTTTCATCTGCATGCTGGAGCTGCCACCTCTCTGTCTTTGGTGAGGGGCCTCACTGAAACGGGTGTCTAGAAAGGGGCTCAGAAAGTGGAAGTCTTCACTTTGCCTGCAGGGAGGCCCCGGTGGCCACCTTCCTACAGGCTGGCTTCACAGCAAGGATGGTGGACGAGAGCCCACCAGGTCTGACGGTGCTTCAGCAGCTCCAGCTGCAGGATATCTCTCCTGCTCCAGGAAGGAAGAGAAGCCCTCAAATCCCTATCATGCCGTCCACTCCCACAATGCTTTTGGCAAGCCAGGTACCTGAGTGGGACCACAGTGCCCAGCCACCACAGCATCAAGCTACTACAGCATTTGGCCACCACACTACCCAGCTCCCATGCTGCCCAGCCACCACGGCAGCCAGTAACCAAAATGCCTAGTCACCACTGTGCCTAATCACCACGGCACCCAGTCACTACGGCACCCAGCCACGATGCAGCAGTCTGCAGGCAGGTCAGCATAGAGAAGGGTCCAGCCCAGGGGGCAGCATCCTGTCCCTGCCCTGGGCAGAGAAGCCTTGCTGGAAATCTTCTGTGTGTTGCTGCCATCTTGGAGAAACATCCTAGGTTTGCCTCAGCCAAGAGAGATGCAGACTGGACAAAGCCAGCTCTAATTCTTATTATTAAATCGGACGATATTGTATTTATGGAACTCAACTTTCTGATGACAAAAAATTATCTGTACAACCAAATAAAGACAAACGGAGCTCAGAGCCAGCTCAGGAGGCAATTTCGGCCACTAATCCCCCTCACGGGCTGCTTATCGCACCCTGGGATGGTGTCATCGGTAGGGCTGGGACATAAAGTGCCCTTTTGGGTTTTTCTTAAGCTAACATTAGCAAATTGTATATAAATTCAATCTCAGTTAAAAAGGCAAGACAGTCCACAGCCAAGGGCAAGGCCACCCTCTGGGGGCAATTGTTGTGCTTTCTGTCCAATCAGACGCAGGCTAAGAGGGGAAATGTGGTTCTCTCAACTAATCAATTACATTTGAGTAATTGATCGTATATTATTATTGATGAAAGCCTGTAATATTGTGAGTTAGAAGGGAGTGGGCTCTCAAAAGATTAGATTTGTATACGAAAATGGAAGGGGAGAAAAATGACCTCCATAAAGTCTTTGGAGAGTGGTTTATGATCTCGTGCCCGGGTGGAGTGAGGTCTTGTGGCTGCTGTCCTCTGCCTGTGCATCGTCTGAGGAACAGGGGACATGGACCTCTGCAGAGCACTGTGAGGTCACAGGGCCAGCCCAGGATGGCAGGATAGCCTGGGGGAGAGGAGAGGCTGGCCAGGCCACCTTAGAGGGGGACACTCCACAGAAGGTCTAACGGAGCAAAAAGGCTTTGAAGGAAGCATTTCTCACATAAAAAAGCACCCTACAGTCAGTGCATCATGGGAAGAGCAAGAAACACAGCCTGTAGCTGTCCAGAGCCTCTTCTGACACCAACTATAGTATAGTCAGCCTTGACTTGCACCGGGAAACGTTCCAGCATGTCTAGAACTGTTCATGTCAAATGAGGGTCATTTATTTCTTAAAAAGTCAGTAAAATATCATAAAACCAGAGGGCTGGGGGGAGGGAAGAGCGCACCAGACAACAACAGTTTCCCTCCAGGGGCATGGCCTCCATCCTGTCCTTAGGTCATAAGTGGAGTTGGACCTGCTCTCAGTGGGTCGGAGAGAAGACTGCAGTTTGTAGAGGTGTCTATAAGTGACCTTCCAGGTGCTTCCAGAATTAATAGCCCAGAGTTCTCTCCAGCCTCCAAGTCAGCACCAAGGGTAGCCAGATGGGTGGTAAATAATGATGGGCAGCACCCATTACCATGGCAATGCCCATCATCCCAAGCCCTCTTGTTATTGATGTGGCTCAGTCCCCACCCATCCCCAGGGAACACTAAAGGCCCTCCATACCAGCAAAGGCCTTTTCTACTCCATAAGCAAACTGACTGAGTGTGGCCACCAGGGGCTCCATGTCCTGCCCTCCTTCCCATCTCTGGTGCTCTGCAGCATCCAGGGACCCCCTCCCCAAGCCTCTGCAGAGCAGACCCCCTCCCTAAAGCACTCTCATGATCTCCCTTCCCCTTGGAATGCCCTTGACTTCAGATCACTCTGGAACTGAGGATAACCTTGAAGTTTTGGTCCTCTGGCGTGCTGGAGTGCCACCCCAAGTGTAGGTGTAACAGGAATGACCCCACACGAGGCTTCCTTGTCATAGTCATGAATCCCTTTATCATGGGTCTTGGGCTTCATGTCCGTCATGTGTGAGGCTTCCCAGTTAGGATCCAGCTGTTGCTCAGGCCACAAAACCTGCAGAAGCCCCTTCCCTTCTCATAGGTACTGGCAGGGGCCCTGCTAAGATTTTGTCTGTGAGTTCCTAGCTAACAAATTCCCCATATCCCAGGATCTGTCACCTAGGAAGTGAGTTTCCATCAAAGAAGGTGTTGGTGGCCAACACCCTCTTCCCTACCCCCTTTCTCTATCTCCTGCCTGGGAATCAGCAAGCCTGGCTGCAGGTGTGTGCTGTGAAACCATTCTCAGAATGGACCTGACAAACAGACCCCACTTCTGTGGTACAGTCCCCATTCCCTCTCTTCAGATCCCCCCCCATGTTTCTATCTCTGGTCCTAGGACCCACACTCTCCTCAAAGCCCCCACCACGCTGTTGCCTGTCTCTGTTTCGCTACAGCATTAATAACTTCTAATAACAGCTTGCTCCCCAGTGATCATCTCAGCATCCTTGAACGCCGAGTGGGGACCTTTCAGTACTTTCAGGATAAACCGAGTTCAGTCTTCCTTCCTTTGAGCTCTTTCCCACAAGGTCTGACTCTCCCTGAATCTCTTCCTCCTGTGTATTTGAAGTTCCAGGTTTTTATCAAACCACTTCAGGCATTTTGTAGCTCACCAAGAAGATTTTTGCTTCTTCACCTGGTAGAATTCAATCTGGTCACACCCATGTGTTACTCTTCAGTGTCCCTTCGGGAACTCTGTGTCCTTTGGATCTGCAGCCTTTATACTCCAGTGGCCCCAGGTGCTTCCCTATAACCTGCCTGGCAGCAAGGTGGGCAGAGGCTCGGAAGCAAGGAGCAGGTACACATGTAGTACTCATAGGACAGGGTATCAGAAGATGACAAGAAGTCACTAAGGGTGGTCAGGGTTCCATCAGCAGAACAAGGACATGGTAGAGCGATATGAATATTCATAAAGAAAGGGGGTTGGTCTAGCTGTCACAGCTTCATCACCTCCAATTGGGCCACTGCCCACCCTGCACAGCCTTGCTGAGGCTCTCTGACCACCTTCCATCAGGCCTCTCATCAGGGCCCAATGCTTGGACTCAGGCATGACTGCTGTTGTTGGTCATCTCAGCTCCACACTCCAGCTGCACCGATCTCTGCTCCTCCAGGCAGTGTGAACAAAACAAGAGAGTTGCAGGGCTTCCTTTACACATACCCTGCCAGAAGGACCTGGCTGCCACCAGCACAAACCACGATCCTGGCAGTCTGGACCTGCTCCTTCTACTGCACCCACATGATCTTCCTTTGGGGTTCCCGCTCCAGGGCACGCAGTGACTTCAGCATGGTGTCCTGTACACAGTGAGGCCAAATAAATGCTGACCTGTTGACCATCAGACACTGGAGAGATGCAGGGCACAAAAACTCCAAACTGAACGAGACTCCAGATCATTCTTGGAGGCTCGGCAGCTGTGAACTCTAGTGCTGGTGTAATGGTTTAATGGCTCTAGGAGCCACCACATATCAGAAGCCAATGGAGAAAGCATGTAGACTGTGGCCTTGAAAACATGAAAGTAAAAAAAAAAAAAAAACAAATAAAAACAAAACAAAACAAAAGCCAGGAAGAGGTGGTGCATGCCTCCAATCCCAGCACTTGGGAGGTTGAGGCAGGCAGATCTCTGTAAGTTAGAGGCTAGCTTGGTTCACAGAGTCAGTTCCAGAACATCTAGGGGTACACAGAGAACCCCTGTCTCAAAAAAAAAAAAAGAAAAGAAAAGAAAAGAAAAGAAAGAAAGAAAGAAAGAAAGAAAGAAAGAAAGAAAGAAAGAAAGAAAAGGAAAGGAAGAAAACTTGTGTCAGGGCCTAGGCCGCCAAGAGGCCAGGGAACAAATTAGTGTGTTGTCATGACCCCATGACACAGGGGCAAAACAGATACCTACAAACCAAGCAGAGAGAGACCAGCTCTCCCAGGACTAGGCGATGATAAACTTCTGTTGTGTAAAAACTCCAATTTGACTTTGCTATGCAGTGTGAGCTGGGTAGCACTTCTTTGCTAGCGCTCTCTTAGAAAGCAACAGAACTGTCTGTCTGGTGAACCCTGGGACCGGTAAAAACCTCTTACAGTATGAGAGACGGTCAAGAAAAAGAGCACCCGTGGGGAGCATGCGGCTATGGAAGGTCCCTGAAGGAAGGGCCAAGGAAGACTGGGCCCCAGAATCAGAACCCCACAGAGCCTGTGAGCCCCAAAGGCAGATTCCAGCCAAGCTGTGGGGATTCCAGTGCTAAGGAGCTCTTCACCTTTGCAGCCTTGAGCCTGCCTTGGAGTCACCTCTATGTAACCCCTCTTTCATCCAGGTGACTCCTGGCCACTCGACCTGCAGCAGCAGGATCCAGAGCTCAGTCCGCAAAGACTCAGGGTCCTGCTACTGGGGACAGGGAGAGCACCACCTAAGGGCTTTTTGCCAGGACCAGTCTGAGCTGCCCTCAGTAGCAAAGACCCCATTCCTCCCCTCTCTGCACGAGTCTTTCATCGCAGTGGGTGAACATGCTTTAATAAGCTGCAGAGGCCGTGTGTGATGTCCGTGACTGGGGGACTCCAGAACCAGAAGCCCAGGCCGCGGAGGTGGACATCCGGGGCAGGGCCTGAGGGGATGCTAGTACTTGAGCAGCCAGCGTGGCTTGGACGGGCTCAGTGATGTGAAGTAAGACCACCACCATGGCTTGCTCCCACTAGTTGGCTGCCTACGTGCCCTGGGGGGCTCGAAGTCCAGCTGTGTGGCCTCTCCCTGGGGCTCTTGGGACCAGGGTAAAGCTCTTGAAGGTCCAGGAAGGACGTTCTTAGGTCCTGTTCTCAGAGGCTGGAGGATGAAATCCACGCGGCCGGCTCTCTTCATGAGCAAGGGAATGGTGACTCTCTTCATAACCTTGGAGTAGCCAGGGGCCTGAGCAATGACGATATGGGAACCAGGAGGAAGGAGTCTCCAGTAGTCACCATCAGGGGCTTCAAAGAAAATAGAAACGATCCTCAGAGGGCTTCAGCGCCAGGCTTAGGCGGAAGTGTGATAGATGGGGGTAAGGGGGTCTCGGCCCTTAGGTGGGATGGGCATTTGCCTCCACCTGGAATGTCCTCTTCTGTCAGGTCCCTGTTCATCCCTCAAAGCCCTACTTAGGTGCTACCTTGTCCTGGCAGGCTTCACCTTGTCCCCAATAACTTAATCAGCAAGTCTAATTGTACAATGATGCCACCAGATCCCATGTAACAGGTATCTATCTTTTTAATGTTTTTTTGAGATTATCTTATTTTACGTAGGTGAGCTTTTGGCCTGCACATATGTATTTGCACCACAGGCAGGCATAGTGGCCACAGAGGTCAGAAGAGGACATTGAATCCTCTGGAACTAGGGATGGCAGGTGGCTATGAACCACCGTGTGTGCTGGGAACTAAACCCGGGTCCTCTGTAAGAGCAATGGATATTCTTCCTGAGCCACCAGCTGGGAAAGGCCTGAGGACAGCCAGAGCCCATGTGAGTCAAAATCAACTTTTCTGACTGTTGTGGGTTCCATATGGAGTGTCCCCCATTGCTTGTGTGTTTGAACAATTGGTGCTGGATTAGTGGTGGCATTTTGGAAGGTTGTGGAACCTTCAGGAGGTAGAGCCCACTGCCATGTCTTCTCTACCAGGATGGGCTAGGAGACAAAATGATCCCTCCCTTCCTTAGGCTGCTTCTTGCCGGGCATTTTGTCACAACAACAAGCTAAATAACTAAGTACCCTACACAGTGACCAGTGCGACCTTTGGGATCTGCATAAGAGAATCCTAGAGGGAAGTGGCCCCAGGCTGTTACCTCTGAGAAGGAAGTGTGTTTCTGGGAAGGCAGCAGCCATAGCGGAACTACCTCTTCTCAGGCAAACCCTGCAGGAGACACAGCACAGGGCAGGCCGGGCCTCTCCCAAACCAAGCTGACTGGGAATGGATGGAGCACCTGTGAAACGGGAAGCCCGCACTGGCCTCACCCACAGCTGGATGCAGCCTGCGGCTCACCTGTGGTGACATCGTGGCGGATGCCTTTCACTAGAATCCGTGCGTTTTTGACTGGCTTTCCGTATTTGTCCATCACCACACCCTTGATGCCCCGGTGCACCTGGAGGTCCCGGAGAGAAGGTACAGAGGTGACACCTGCCTACAATTGTCACTTTCACTAGTGCCCCACCAGGTTCCTCTGGGTTAGGGTTCTACAGGTGTAATTGAGTAAGTCACTCTCTGGGCCTTATTTCCTTTTTGGGGGGGGGTGTTTTGGATTTTTTTTGAGACAGCGTTTCTCTGTAGCGTTGTTGGAACCTGTGCTGGAACGTACTCTGTAGACCAGGCTGGCCTCGAACTCAAAGAGATTCACGTGCCTCTGCCTCCCGAGTGCTGGGATTAAAGGCGTGCCCCATCGCTGCCAGGCCCATTCTGGGTTTTTTGGCTGACACTGCAGGTTGGCCCCAGAGTCCTGCTCACTTTCCTTCTTGACCTCAGATACTGAAGATGACCTTCGCTGTCTACTCTTCGGTACTTCTGAGCTCCAATACTTTCCTAGCTCCAGCAGACATTCCGGGCTCCCTCTGAACAGAGGTTCTAGAAGGAAGCCTGGTAAAGACACAGCCAGGGGCCTCAGACCCCAACCCACTATGGATTCTTGCATGTATTGGTCTATGCACCAGACACCCTGCCCATATCTTCAGAGTAAAACCCAAGACCCATGGAGGATAGCCACAGGCCTGGATCCACGCAGGCCTACCGGGAATTAGCCCTGTGGCTTCCCAGCCACACCCTGTGTCTTCTGCACACAATGACTCCTACCTCAGGGCCTCCTAACCCCAGTAAATCATTAGATTCTTCACACTCAGCTGCCTAAGCTACAGAATGGGTCTAAGCGGAGCCAAAGCTGCCAGCAACACCTAGGGCTCACAGTGCCTCTGAGACCAGCAAAGGCAGGAGCTTAATAATCCCTGGAGCTAATCTGCTCAGAATCAGTTCTTGGCAGCTGCCACCCCTCACTCTTGACCCTCAGTAGCACAAAGGGAAACATAACCATCAGATCACTTCCTTCCTACATGTTAGCTAGAATCCGGTGTTTAATGTGCCCTGGGAAAAGAGGGCACATAGAATGTGGGGCCAGCCCAGGATAAGAACTCAGCTCTCCTGATAGGAACAAGTGACCTGGATGCTCCTGAGCATGGGTTGCTGTTCTGTGGATCTGAACCCAGAAACAATATCCTGTGGAACAAGAGGAGGGATTTCAAATGCCAAACTTCCCCCACGGGAGGCGTTGGGAAACTGATGGCACAGACGGCGCCATGCCACCCAGCTCCTCCCTTGTTCCTCAACTACAGAGCAGTGGGTGCTGAATCCGACACGTGGCACCAGCTCTGCTGACCTGGCTAAAGCTGTCCCTTGAGTCAGTGGTCACTGTTCACCTCCAGCTCCCACGCGTGCACCTCCATCTCTGCCCCTCACCTTCACCCTCTTAGAATGTTCTGGCCGTCAGCCCCAATCGGCCCCTTTTCCCACCTCCAGACACTGCCATTCTTCAGCCTCCAGGATGTCATTCCTGCTAATCCCTTTGCCTCAGCTCCTCTCTCCCTGCTGGGCCTGACAGAGTTGGGCCTTACTCCTCTGCCCCTCAAGGGAACAGAGCCTATCCATGGAAGCCCTTCCTTATAGTTTGCACTTCAGCTGGGGTCCTCTCCTGCCACCCAGGGCCTGGAGCTGTGTGGCCAGAAGAACTGGTTCTGTCTCTCCACCCCCCACCCCTGGTCTGCTCAGGATCACTGTGAAAGTGACCTCAATTGGCCATGACAGACCTGATCCTTATCAGGACCCGTGCCTGCTTTCCTGGGGGTCATCCGTCTCAGAGGCCAAGTGCTGCCCGACTGGCCACCACTCCGCTTGCCATTAAATCTTCATACTCTGATACTTCATGTACAATATCCATGGAGTGATCCCAGCCCCACCAAAGGCTCCTTCTAACTCATTTTCCCCAGACAGCCACAGAATGGCCTGAGCACGAAGCTCTGCCCCAAGTCCTGCCTATGGATGAGGAATGCCTGACAGACAGACATGCCTGACAGACAGACATGCCAGCTACCACAGAACAGACACCGGGCCACACGGCCACATTCTGTTCTATCTGGGGTTCTGTTTGTCCCATTTCTGCTGCTCTAAGGCTCAGCCAGCTCTTACCTAGCAAATGGTTCCTGGTCTCTCTAGAGAGGACAGGGCTCCAGGACAGAGCCTTGGGGACACAAGTCTAGACCTAAACTCCAGGCAGCTGCCAGGCCACACTGCATGGTCATTCCTTTTCCTCTATCTCCCCCACGTCATAGTCATATGCCCCTGTGGCCATAGTGGCCCTTCTTCCAAGACCCATCATCTAAGAGTAGGGCTGCCTAGGGATGGGACCAATGTAGGGGTGGGACCAACCATGAAGCACTGTGCGCTTGCCACAGCCACCTTGCACCTGGCCATGCTCAATTTCCTTAAGAGGTGCTATCTCCCTATAACCCTCCAAGCTTTGTCATAATTTTGCAGCCCTCATGTGAGCTGTGCTGGGTGGATCACTGAGCTCAGGAACCCATCTCCTCTGACTCAGCAGACTCTAGCTCAAGGATCCAATGGGGCTTCCTAAGGGTGTCTCTCCAGCCATGCCTGTCACTGCCTGCCTACCTGTGTCTGGATGAGCTCAATGCAAACAGGCAGCTAGTCTTGGGCAGTCTACCCTCTACCCTCAGGCCTGACACGTGAGCAGGATGTATCTCAAAGTCATCGTCTCTGAGACCCTCCCTTCCCTCCTGCAGCCACACCTCAGTCACAAGGAAGGACCCTGGATGTCTCAGTTACCTCACTGAGTCCCCTACTGTACCCCCCTGCTCAGAGTGTACCCTCTTCTTGCCTGGTTTCTCTTCTCTCAGGATTAAGCTTGATTCACCTACTGCCTCCTGGTAACCTCAGGGCTTGGAGGCTGGCCAGCCACCCTGCCCGCAGGCTGCTAGCCCCTGCACTGCCTTTGACAATCATGTTTCGTCAGGTCTTACCCAAAAGACATCTGCCTGGCACTCCCCCCCCCATGGTGTGTATGAGGAGAAATGGTTGGGAAGCCCCCTGTCCTGAATGGATGGTCAGAGAAGTCATGAACAGACTTCCATAGAGCTCTGGGCACAGCCCAGGGACGAGGGAGGCTAAGGGTGGAGCTGGACCCCATCCCACCATGGGAAGCTCCCAGTGAGCAGGGCTCACCATCTCCAGGAAGTTCAACAGGGGCTCCTTGTTGTGTTGCCACAAGCCGTAAAGCGCCTCCTCTGGCGGGAACTTCACACAGCCCAGCTCCACTGTGATCTCAAAGCAGTTGGTGTGTAGGTAATTGAAGTCAGACATACCTGCGGGATGGGTAGCTGGGTGTCAAGAGCAGAGACCCCGGAGCAGGCACAAGACCCCAGGCCCAGCACTGCTTTGCGCATAGAGGTGACTCACCCTGCCACTGTTTTCCCACGCACCGCCCTGAGGACAGGAGTAAGAGGCCTTGGCAAGGCCACAGAGGCAAACTTTGATTCCAGACACGTTGGTAGCAGAGTCCATGAGATTGGAATCTTATCTCCCAAAGAAGCCAGGGTACCACATGAGACTCTGTGTACCAGCTATTGGGCCTGCATCCCCAAGAAGTCTACAATGCCCACAGCATCCAGGTTCCCAGAGTTCCGTCAGCAGCCCAGGGAAGCCTGATCATTTGCATTCCCAGGAGAGTGAGCCAGGAGGACTACAGTGTCCTCTCCTGGGCCCTCTGCTCTAGGACTTTTGAGCTTCTGAGCTCACTGCCCATGGTCCTCAAGGCTGCCACTGTCCATCCATGGGCCCATCTGCCCCATGGCCCTGCCAGCTGCAGGAAGGTAGTCAGCTTGGCCTCTCCAGTTCGGCCCTCATAGGACATCTGAAAGTCTCAACAGTAGGACCCTGTACCTGAGGAACCAATGTACCTGAAGCCTTGCAGAAAGAGAAGGTGCTATACCCCAAAAGATGTCATAGTTTTGGATCACAGGAGAAGGGCAGCTTTCCACCATCTGAGTAGGTTTGGTTAGAGAGGGGAAAGGTGAGCCCCAACCTTGCTAACAAAGGCCTCGAGTCAGTCTCTTGCCCTCATCTGTAGAATGGTCCAGGTGGGAAGTGTGCTGGGTACAGCGGGAATCAGGCAAAGGGTGACTTCAATGGATGCCTCAGGATATACATAGCATTTGTGTCTTCCCCCCAGGACACAGCAGCCAGTGTGGACTCAGGGGCCCTGTGGATGCTGTGCTCGGAAAAACCCAGAACCCTTAGTGTACAAGTGCCCCGTGATCTTATGTAGAAGATAATCTCATCCGTTAGGACCTGTTACACAGAACCAAAACTCCTCCATTGTCCCTGAAATGTCAGCTTCTCTGGGGACTCGCCACTGCACCTACCAGCCCTCTATGACCCTTAACAAGCAGCAAGGGCTTGGTCACGAGTGGAATCACCACATGGGTGATTATTAAATAAACTTAACAGTGGCTGCCAGTCACAGGACCAGATCATCTCAGTCCCGCCTCTCCTGAAAGACGGTGATCAAAACTCAAGCCAGACCCTGCCTGAGTGCCAGGGCTCTGCTGAGGGAGGCCCCACCCACCCGCCTGTGCAGGCCGCACCTCCAGTGAAACTGTACCAGTCTGCCCCGTTGATGATGCTCCCCTGCTTCAGGAAGTTGCCCCCACACCTGTTCTCCGACCTGTCCATCATCATGGGGTGGACATCAGCATAGGCTCTGGCTAGCAGCTTGAACATCTGGAGGTGGAGATGGAGAAGGAAGGCGATGGCGCTGTAGCCCTTCACCATCTACCTAAACATGGGCGTGGCTCCTGGGTCTGATCCCCTCCCACTCTTCCTTCTGGTCCTGCGGCCACCATCCTATGTTCCTCTCCTCCACTGCCATGTGGGTGGAGGCCTGGGAAGAGGCTGTAGCCATCATCCCCCAAATCCTGGGCACATGAGCCTCAGGTCGGGCTGAGAGCGAGGATGTGGTGCAGGCGAGTGGCCTGTCTGCAGGCCAGGTGGAGCAGGTGGGGCACAAACCTGAGGACTGCACATGAAATAAGGCAGCTAGAGCCAGGTGTGGTGGTGCACACCTGTAATCCCAGCAATCGCAATGCAGAGGCAGGCAGATCTCTGAGTCTGAGGCCAGCCTGATCTACATAGCAATTCAGGGCAGCCAGGGCTACATAGAGAAATTGTGTCTCGAAAAACCAGAAAGAAAGAAAGAAAGAAAGAAAGAAAGAAAGAAAGAAAGAAAGAAAGAAAGAAAGAAAGAAAGAAAGAAAGAAAGAAAGAAAGAAAGAAGGCAACCACCTGCTAGGCAGGGCAGTTACAGAGACCCAGAAATGCAGGTCACTGGGTACCAGCCCTTTCAACAGCTGCCTGAGTGCCATGGTGAGCTGCAGCTGTGCCAACTCCTAGGGCTATGGCAAGTAGGAAGGTCAGAGGGCATGATCATGACTCCCAGGGCTGGTTCCCCTGGCAGGACAAACACTGGCAAAGGTGTACCTAGGAACACCCAGCGAGCTCCTTTCCTCACACTCTCCCACCTCTCCAGAGACTGTGGTTTCCACAGAGCCTGCTGCCGGCTGCAGGCTGCATAGTTATCGATTGAGGATTGATGGCTGGGGAGTAGGCTCATTTCTTCTGACTCTAGTGGGACCCATTGAGGTGAACCTCCCCCCAGTGGACATCCCCAGACGCTGAGGCTGGGAGGCTGGCCTGACAGGGAGGGGCTCCTGCTGCTCAGGCACACTTGCCCACACAAGGGATACACTTACTCTACGAAGGCACAAGATCTGAGACCCCACACTGAATGAGTGTGCAAATGAATGTGTGAGTATAGATGAGGAACGAATGAGCGAACGAATGAATGAGTGAGTGAGCGGATGGTTAGAAGCAGGGCCAAGAATCCAGAGGGTACAGATGTTGCTAGCACAGCCCTTCAGCCTGCAAGTATGAGTGCACTGAGCCTGGTCTGGCTGCGCAGAGGCCCCCGACGGCCTGTGCCTGAAGCATCTGTCCATACCTGGACATCTCCACCTCACCCTATCTCCATGAGTTAGAACAGAAGTGACTGTGCTAGCCGAGAACGCCTGCTCAGGTTCGTCACCACCTTCATCTCTCACCTTCTCATCAGGCGTGGGGGAAAACATCTTCTCCATGCTCCACTAGGAGAAGGCCCAACCTCGGGGAAGCCCTCTCTAAGTCTAGGCCAGGTTGGGGCTCCTCCCCTGACACACATGTGAACACAAGCACATACACATGCTCGAAGGGCATGCAAACACAAACATGAATACACCCGTGTTCACACAAGTCTACATACACTGTGCCCCAGCCTTTGGGACCCTTCGTAGAGGCTGGGCTCTCTTGTCCTTGGTTTTTTTTTTGTTTTGTTTTGTTTTTTGGTTTTTGGTTTTTTTGCAGTTGTTTTGTGTTTTGGTTTTTTTGTTCAGTTTTGTTTTGTTTGTTTTCCTCCATGGGCACAGGACTCTCAGAGTAGGAGAGAGTAGTCCCTTCTGCCATGGTGGCCCAGGAACAGGGCAAGGACTAGGTAAGACCACTTTGCTAAGTGTTTAACAGGGGGTAAGGGCAGTCGTTCCCCTTGGCCAGGGGGCTCAGAGATCAGGGAGCTTGGTGCCTGGCCTTCATCCATCCTGGAGGGCATCTACCTCCAGGTCCCTTCCTCTATGTTTGCACTGAAAACCGCCCTGGAGGGTAGGCCAGGGCCCCTGCGCCCATCTGACTCTCCAAGAGGCTGGACTAGACACCAAGCTCAGACCTGCACAGGCTCCCCTGGGGCAGGAGCCTGCTGTCTCCAGTGATACCAGAGGGGATGGAGAGCTGGCCCCAGGCCTGGGGGACACCAGGAACAGCTGAACCCCCCACCCACACATGCTTTCTTATCCTCACGAGGCAGAGATCAGTTTCCTGTCTCCTTGCAAACTCAGGGCTGGGTAGCACAGCAAGGCGGCTTTAAGGTTGAGAGTGCCTGGAAGGGTCCAATGTCACCCACGGTGAGGAAAACAAACCTGAGAAACCAGGGTCTTTACCCAAGGACCCCTGTGAGCAGCTGCAGGGCTAGAGCCCCACCCCTAATCTCTGCCCTCAGTTTAGAGCCCACTGGGCACCATGCATGTGGTAGCACTGCCCCCTGCTGGTGTGGTCTGGAATAACATGAGACACATCACAGGGAGAAGCCATAGCTTCTCCCTGAGGTTGGTGACATTGAGAAAGACCTTTTCTCTGCTTGACTGGGCACTTCCTGGAGGGAGACAGCAAGCAAAGAGTCTGCTGAGGGTTCAACAACACCTATGTCTCCATGAGTTAGAACAGAAGTGACTGTGCTATCCGAGAACGCCTGCTCAAGTTCGTCACCACCTTCATCTCTCACCTTCTCATCAGGCGTGGGGGAAAACATCTTTTCCTCATGGGGGTGCTTGGAGAAGTCGAAGGGGTAGGACACCACCAAGTCACCCCCATGCAGGCTGGCTGAGAGGACGAAGGGAATGGTCTGTATCCACTTCATGATGGCCTTGGTCTCAGGGGCCACCTGCAGGGAAGGAAGCGCTGCTGTCATGATTCTGTCTGCTCCACTGACCACCCAACATCCATGTCTTTCCCACCCACACCAGACCCAACAGAACTCCCGGCCAGCCACTACAGTTCTCTCCAGTCACCGTGGAGTTCTTGCTGGTCATTCAGGCTGAAACTCACTTTGCCCCTCCCGGTCAGGTCACCTTTCCAGGCATCTGAGGAGCATCCCACCCCTCCAGCTCCTGACTGCTCTGTTCCTGCATTAGACCCCACTGGTTTCAGAAGTTGTTCTTACATTGACCAGATTATACTAGCTACAGAGGAGAGAGCTCCTGTCAAGCTTGGCTCATACTTAAGGGGAAACTTTGGGACTCTGGGAAAGTGTCTGGGTCATGAGTGCTTCAGCAGGATGCAGACCTGTGTCAGCCCTGCTGGAGACCAGAGGATTTCAATACATCGTTCCCTGGTCCAGCGAGGCATAAGTCTAACTCGCAAGCTAAATACTGGGGATCAGAGGGGTCCGTGCCCTCAAGAGGGACCCCTGGAGTCCATAGCTGAGAGAGTGGCCTCTGGCCACACAGCTCCTACCTTACCCCACCAGTAGTACTGTGAGATGGGGATGTGGTCTGTGCGCACACCACGAGCGGAGGCCAGTCGGTAGTACTCCGAGGTCAGGTCAGGGAAGTTGCGGTTTAGATCCAGGTTCTGTGCGTTCTGCCTCCCACTGGTCCAACCATTGTAGCCAGCACCCTGAACACATGGGTCCAGCCAAGGATCAGCAACTCCCTCCCCCCCACATCTTCCAGCCCAAGCTGGGCTGAGGGTCAAGCAGGACTGTGGCTTCTGTGGCTTCATGCGATGAGCCCTCCCTCCCACCTCCTACCCCTCCACACAGCCTTTCCCCACCCCTCAGCATCATGGCTCCCCACTGTTCTCCCACACCTGGATACGTGCCCCCTCACCATAGCAGCCCATTCCACTGGCCCCTTGCCTCCCTTGGCTCTCATCCATGTCCTTCTGTCCCCACTTGTCTGCCCTAACCCCCACCAGCACACTTTCCTGTTGCAACACTTCCCCTGATTTTTCATGATTGGCAAGAACTCTACCACTGAGCTACATCCTGAGCCCTGTCCTAGAACAACACACCGAGCTCTGCTCTGTCGGTCCCCATCCTGCCCACCCATCAAGCAGAATGCTGCAGTACTGCTGCTTGCTCAGTCCTGGTCACCTGGAGAGGTGGCTGCAGACAGACCCTCATCAACAATGAATAAAGTCAAAGGTTAAGAGTGTCAGGGGAAGCAGCCCATCTCCAGGCAGCAGGAGCTCCCACCTCTGCAGCCGCCACCTCGTAGCCATCAGGGTTCATGGATGGCAGCAGGTGGATGCGGGTGGTGTTCAGCAGGCGCTGGATGCGGGGGTTGCCCAGCAGGTACTCAGAGCACAGGTACTGGGCCAGGTAGATGAGCATCTCCCGTCCCACCACCTCGTTGCCATGGATGTTGCCAATGAGCTTCACCTCGGGCTCCGCTGCAGGGAAAAACTGTGGCGTGGGGTGTTGTCTCACAGGCTGGGTTCAGCAAGTGCCGCCAGGTGTACCAGGACTGATTCCTACCTGTTTTGACTCAAGAGTCTCTGAGAATAATGAGTTATCTAGGCACTTACTTCTTGAGCTCATTTTTTTATGTTTAGCCACAATTATTAGCATAAGTAAAGGCTGCTATGATCATAAATGGTGCCACTGATTTGTGTAACTTCTCTTGACATCCTTTGTCCATATTTGTGCAACAAGTCAGACACTTCAGGGCTTAAGAGGTAAAATATCTGGCCCTGGGAGGGAAGGATGAATAGATGCATGGGTGAGCAGATGAGTGGCTAGACAGATGGATGAGAGGATAGATGGATGGACGGACAGATGAGTAGATTGATAGATGAGTGGATGGGTGGATGGATGGATGGGTTGGTGGTTAAATAGACAGATGGAAGAACAAATGAATAAACAGATAAATTAACAGATTATTGGATATATGGATTGGTAGATGGGTTGGTGAATGGATGGAAAATGAATGATTAAATGGATGGATGAATAGACGAATGGATAAAATAATGAATGATGGATAGAGGAAAGGGCAGGTGTGGAGGGGTGGGGATGGATGGATGGAAGGATAAATGAATGAAAGGGTGGATGATGGCTGTATCATGGAAACAGTAGACTAGACCTGGCAGCTTTCCTCAGTGTGGCTGTAGGAAAGTCACCCCTACTAGTTGAATCTAATATTGCTCATGTGGAAAGCAGAATCTCCCATCCCACCTGTTTGGCTCAGCATCATTCAGCTATAGGTGCGAAAGTTCATGCCCTTCACTGGGTATAAATGACAAGGAACTTTCCATGTCTGTAGGGGTGGGGGTTAGGTTAGCTCTTGGAGACCAGATGTGACTTAATGACTTCTGGCCCTGTGGGAGATAAGGCATTTGAGCCTATGATGTCCACACTGCTCAGTCCAACAATGTGAATGCTGGGTAGAGATGGACAACTCAGCAAAATCCTAAACCCACAGACTTCTGGAACTAGAGGGAAAGATGGCTACAGGACAGCTGGGATGGGCGATGGAGCCAAGGGAGGACCTGGGCTTAAAGATGCTCTCCGTGCTGTCTATAGGCACTTTTAGGGTCACCATGGCCTATTCACACAGGAGATGGAGGCCCAAGCCAAATCTTTGTTAGAACATTCTAGAGCCCCAGATACAGTCAGCTTGGTGTCTCTTCTCCAGCTCAGAGCCACTAGTAATTACTGTAACAAAGTTTGATTTCCTACTTTATACCACAGCAAGGAAGCTTCAAAGGGCCTGAGCCATCCAGCATTTTCCACAACTCAGAACAGACCTCTGCGCCTAGTGTTACGGGACCTCAGTTTGGAAATGGAAAACCCACTGTGTCCACACCATTAGCAATACGCTTCACACATGGACATAGCAGAGGGAAAATAACCAGGACCCAGACCTGCGCAGACCCGGGACTCACAAGACTGCAGGGCAGCAGTGGTGGTGACAGCAGCACGCTCTCCATCAAGGGAAGCTCTGACAGCCATTGCCCACTAAACCTGCCTCCTGACCCAGCATCCCCTCCAGGACCCGCTCCAGTCCCTGTAGCCTTCACCCTCTCAGAACACTTTGCACTCTTCCTGAAGACAAAGTATCCTTATGTCAACTGTGTGGGTGGCTTGTTATCTTGCTATTACTCAGTCTCCTCAGATCAGCTTCTCCACTGGGATAAGACCAACTCATCTTCTTTCCCATGCTCCCAAACTCACAAATGACATGAGTTTTCTGGAGAAATCCTCTCTCTCTCTCTCTCTCTCTCTCTCTCTCTCTCTCTCTCTCTCTCT